>CM068827.1:133824870-134424870 GCA_028554795.2 Sinohyriopsis cumingii
TTCAAAGTCACTTTAGGACGTTCGGTGCCATGTTCCGTATAGTATCTGAGAAGAAACTGTCCATCGTATCCGGAGAAATTGTGAGCCATCGCCGTGGCATGACGATGACAATCTCCGTAACGTTCGATGTCCTCTTGGCTCCACGTCTTGTCGATGGGGTCTAAGACCCATCGAGCGAAATCGGCTAGCGTGTTCGGTCCCCGAAAGATTTTTTCACGTCCTCCAGGAATCTTGCTGCAGTGAGGGCAATGGCTGAAGATAGGTTCTTGAATGCACTTCTCGCACGCTCGATGAGCCACGCAGAAATTAGGAATGTGAATGCCAGTCTCTTGCATGCATTCGAAATCGAAAAAGATGAAATTGCTTTTCTTCTTGTGACCATCCTCTTTCTCTGGTTGGGGTTGGTATTTTTGCACGTAGCATTGGTGCTTCAAGTCCACGATGTGATGACAACTGTGACATTTTTTTTCCCTGAACATACGTGTGCCTTGGTACTATTGGTACGTATGCCTTGTCCACACGTAGGGCACAATCTCAGGAGTTGACAAGCACATTTCTGCTGTGAACCTTGCGTCTTCAGATGTTGTTGGTAACAGGCAGGGCTGACAAACGTGCGCAGACAAGCAGGACAATGCAATGGTTTTTGCCCTTCGCTCAGACAGGTTGGAGAGGCCAAACATCCTCGGCATTTCGATCCACAATGTTTGTGTTGCTCTCGATTATTATAACCACGGTCACATTTCTCACAGTAATATCTGTATCCCAGGAATCCGGGGATGGCGGTAATGGTATCGAAATGTTCATCGTGATAATAGACATGAATGTATTTTCCGTCCTTAAAGTCTTGGCCTCGAAACAACAGAGGTCCGCGCACTTCTTGAGGGTGCACTTTCAAGGTGTATCGTGGAGCTAGGGCATCTTGCAATTTTTGCATCTCAGGAATGCCACAGGGTGTGTCTTTGGACAGTCCGGCTTGTTGTAACAGGAGTTCTGCTTCATTTCGTTGTTTGGCTCGATCGGATCGTTGAATAGTTTTCCAGGTTCTTTTCCATTCTACCGTGTCGTTCTTGTTGGCATAGGTTCGTCCCACCACGATGGCACGGGCTAAACACATCTGGTCTTGAGGGTTGTTAATTCGGACGAGACTTGTTTTGCTGTTGCGAAGGTCGTCCACCAATAAGACCTTTTTGCGTCCAGTCCCTTGAGGAGGAGAGACGTGGGCCATTTTCAGTGTGGCTTTACCATCCGTGATGTCAAACTGATCATTAGATTGTTGTACGTGTTGAATCTTGTCCATGACTTTAGAAGGGGTTAGTTCTGCGGGTCTGCTAAACTCGATCCAAACAGGGGATTTCAAGCTGTCGTGATCTATGGATAGTGTCAAGAAATCGTCTTCTTTGGGTTGACATTGTCGCTTTAGTGTGGTGAGCAAAGAATCCCACATCTCGGTGATAAACCCTTCTGCTTTCTCCAGTGGTACGTCGGACTTGAAATCTTTAAACTTCACCGTGTAGGTGTAAGTCGTGGTTCTAAATTTTCTAGATGGTCGCTTTTCCGTCTCTCGAATGTGATAGTACTTTTCAGGGTTAACTGGTGGACTTTGGTTTTGAGTGGGCTCTCTATGTCTGGTCGCAGACGTGGAAGGTGTTGGTTCAGGTTTGCTCATGTCTTCGTTTTGAGCGAACACTTCTTTTCGTGTGTGAGGCGATACGTCACTTTGCTGCCTCTTACGTTCTTCTTCTCTCTCACTGAAATCGTGCGATCGTTTCATCTCGATTGCTGATTCAGAAATGATTTAACCAAGTTCATTCTCTCCATATATACCCTCTCTACCTCTTGTTGTCACAATGACTTGGTATATTTCACAAGGGCAAGTGAAAGCCAAGCATATAGGAGCCCAACGAGAGCGGTGCGTCTTAAACACCTCATGCATCTTGATGACCCTTCGATTCAAACCCTACCACGAAAGAAAAAAGTTGCAAGAAAAAAACCCAGACAGTTGGTGTCTTCAAGAGAGCTAGAGACGCCGGCACTGTGTCGCTGGGACACGTACGTACTCCAGAAAACTACGCCACTCGACAACGTTGTCTCCTTCTCTCAGTCACTTCTACTTTGTCGCTGAATACATTCTACCAACCCTGTTTTAACACACGTTTCTTCATCTGATATTTTAAAAAAATATACTAAACGCATTTTTAAAAGAACTACCCTTTTTCGACAGCAGTGACGGCGTCTCCTCCTGCTGTTACCACTGTTGCTGTACAAAGATGATCTTTCCGTAAGATCAAAATATGAGACAGAGCAAGTAAGTTGTGAAGTTGAGCGGAGGTGTCTAAACAACAACTGTCAAGCCCCTATGTTCCATTTCTGTTTGTGATAATAGCTTGTGATACTTCACATTTTCTAAAGTGGAAATCTTTACAAACCGTACAAAAGTTATATGACTTTGGCTTCTGACAGTTGTACAGACTCTTCACTTTATAAGTGTCACGAGAAAATAGTGTATCCAAGTTTTACCATTTTCCAAAACACCCACACACTTGCAACGTGACCAGAATCTGTACTTCTTTATTTGTGGATATCCAACAGACCTGTCCCAGCATATATAGCTGGTTAAGAACTGTAGGAATATCACCTCATTTTTTTTCAGATATATCAAAGCTTTTATGTGTATCTTCCCTGTTCCACCCTTTATTAGTGCTTAGGTATATTCCCTAAAAAACACAAACAATTTGGAACAAAATTAAATTTTGGATTAAGGTTTCTCTCTGTTTATACATTTTTTTTTCAAGTTGTTGGTACATGGCATATGACATCCAAATACTTTCTCAAACTGAGAGGCATTTCTACACATGTCATTGCCTTTGTTAAATTCGGTTTTGTTGGTTAGTCATCGTTAATCTTTAATTCTATTTTTATGATGTATTTCTTTTTTGCTAGAAGATTTAATTTATTTAAGTTGTTTAGTCTGTTGCTGCAAAATAGAAAATGCATGTATCTATAGCAAAGTGTTTAAGTTAGTTCAGTTTTTTATTTCAAGCTCTACAAAAGGTACCAAGTTTGTCTTGCAAGGGGATTGAAACTTTAAGTTACGCGGACGTGAAGGAAAACATACCTTTGTTACTACAATTTGCTGTCTTTGTGTTCGTTCTAATCATGCTTGCCTTATATCTTTTTGTTTTAGGATCATATTTCTTCTGATGTAAATACATACATCAATGGATAGACAGCTTGGGTTATCATCCTTGAGGTTCACTGTACTTTTAGTTTCTTTACTTCATACAAACCCCAAAATCACTAGCTTGAATGGAAAAAAATAACAAAAAACTGACACCTGGTACTGTAACACATCTGTCTCTGTTGATGTGAGTGTGCTTGACAAAATGTTTGAGTAAGATTAAAAATGTTTGTCAGTTTCAAAACTCGAACCAGTACTGTGGCCGTTTAATATTTTCATGTGGCAAGAAGAAATGGTACAATACGCAACAAAGGGATTGTACATTTACACTCCAATCTGTCTGCACTGCAATGGTAACAACGCTCTTGCGTTGACATTATTTTGCCACACTACCTAAGAAAAAACAATTCATCACTCATCATAAACGATTTCATTGGCTATACATATTTTCTTACCGCTTTCGCTTCAAATTGACTTCAGTACCTTTTCGCACAGTGACAAGATCGGACTGTTTTTTGTTTTTTTTTATTCTGCGGCTGGTCGCTACACTACTTGCTCTGAATTTACAACCAAACATTGTGTTACGCATTGTAAGTGACTTCATTGGGCCAACCGATATTTTACACTTCTGTCTCTATTCATGTGAGTGTGCTTGTCAAAATGTTTGAGTAAGATTGAAAATGTTTGTCAGTTTCAAAACGCGAACCAGTACTGTGACCGTTTAGTATTTGATCTGGCAAGAAGAAATGGTACAATACGCAACAAAGGGTTTGTACGTTTACACTCTCCAATCTGTCTGCACTGCAATGGTAACAACGCTCTTGCGTTGGCATTATTTTGCCACACTACCTAAGAAAAAAACAATGCATCACTCATCATAAACGATTTCATTGGCTATACTCATTTTCTTACCGCTTTCGCTTCGAATTGACTTCAGTACCGTTTCGCACAGTGACAAGATCGGATGTGTTTCTTTTTTTTTTGTTTTTTTTTTTTTTTATTCTGCGGCTGGTCGCTACTCTTCTTGCCCTGAATTTACAATCAAACAATGTGTTGCACATTGTAAATGACTTCATTGGTCAGTCGATATTTTCCACCGCCTTAGCTTCAAATTGGTTTCACTTGTTATTCGCACCGCGAGATGATTAGACGCGTTTTTCTGTACCTGACCATTAGTCACTTCACAAACAATAAAACTAACACACAAATGATCACGCCATGGGCGACTCATGGCAATTATGTTAGTCATGTTACGAAATATATCACGACTTGTTTGGATGTACTTTTCTGTGGTCACTCTTTAATCACATGCGTCTTCAGTTCACTCTTGTGATATTTTTTAAAGGGTGTATTTTTTCTATGGATGTGATTGTTATGTTCTATATGTTCTTTTATGTTTTCAGTGATTTTACTTTATATCTGTATTTTAATTTAGATGTATAGACTATGTAGTCTGAAATAAAGAATTCTTATCTTATCTTATGTAAGTGGAATGAGTGTTTCTTTGAAACTTTCATAAGAAATACCGTAAAAAAACAAACTTACGTGTCGTGATATTTTTAAAGTAGGAATACATGCTTTCTCTCTCTCTCTCTCTCTCTGTGGTTTTGATTTATACCCTAATGAAATATGTTCCCGTTTGAAAATACCTCTCCAAAATTGTGATCAGTGGTCACCATAATTACGCGAACTGTTCCGTTTGTCATCTTATTTTTTTCAAAAGTTTACACTCTAAAAAATTGTAGAACGATTTTTTTTCTTCCATCAGTAAATCTTTGGATAAAATAAAAGCTTGAGTTTGCACAATTCTGGTATCTTAACTTTATCCTATTTTGGAACTGCAACATGTCACGGAATTTTTTTTCTTCTAACATTAGATTTACAGTTTTTCAGAAAAAAAGACAATCACACGGCTTTTTCAAGAATGAAGCAAGCGACATTGCACTGTATAACTCTGCCTATGGTTAACTCTGAATTCTAAAGTCAACACATGGGTTCAGGAAAAAATGTAACAATGTTCGTCTTAGGAGGATAGGACGAACATTGTTACATTTTTTCCTGAACCCATGTGTTGACTTTAGAATTCAGAGTTAACCATAGGCAGAGTTATACAGTGCAATGTCGCTTGCTTCATTCTTGAAAAAGCCGTGTGATTGTCTTTTTTTCTGAAAAACTGTAAATCTAATGTTAGAAGAAAAAAAATTCCGTGACATGTTGCAGTTCCAAAATAGGATGAAGTTAAGATACCAGAATTGTGCAAACTCAAGCTTTTATTTTATCCAAAGATTTACTGATGGAAGAAAAAAAATCGTTCTACAATTTTTTAGAGTGTAAACTTTTGAAAAAAATAAGATGACAAACGGAACAGTTCGCGTAATTATGGTGACCACTGATCACAATTTTGGAGAGGTATTTTCAAACGGGAACATATTTCATTAGGGTATAAATCAAAACCACAGAGAGAGAGAGAGAGAGCATGTATTCCTACTTTAAAAATATCACGACACGTACGTTTGCTTTTTTACGGTATATTTTTCTTATGAAAGTTTCAAAGAAACACTCATTCCACTTACATAAGATAAGATAAGAATTCTTTATTTCAGACTACATAGTCTATACATCTAAATTAAAATACAGATATAAAGTAAAATCACTGAAAACATAAAAGAACATATAGAACATAACAATCACATCCATAGAAAAAATACACCCTTTAAAAAATATCACAAGAGTGAACTGAAGACGTATGTGATTAAAGAGTGACCACAGAAAAGTACATCCAAACAAGTCGTGATATATTTCGTAACATGACTAACATAATTGCCATGAGTCGCCCATGGCGTGATCATTTGTGTGTTAGTTTTATTGTTTGTGAAGTGACTAATGGTCAGGTACAGAAAAACGCGTCTAATCATCTCGCGGTGCGAATAACAAGTGAAACCAATTTGAAGCTAAGGCGGTGGAAAATATCGACTGACCAATGAAGTCATTTACAATGTGCAACACATTGTTTGATTGTAAATTCAGGGCAAGAAGAGTAGCGACCAGCCGCAGAATAAAAAAAAAAAAGAACAAAAAAAAAGAAACACATCCGATCTTGTCACTGTGCGAAACGGTACTGAAGTCAATTCGAAGCGAAAGCGGTAAGAAAATGAGTATAGCCAATGAAATCGTTTATGATGAGTGATGCATTGTTTTTTTCTTAGGTAGTGTGGCAAAATAATGCCAACGCAAGAGCGTTGTTACCATTGCAGTGCAGACAGATTGGAGAGTGTAAACGTACAAACCCTTTGTTGCGTATTGTACCATTTCTTCTTGCCAGATCAAATACTAAACGGTCACAGTACTGGTTCGCGTTTTGAAACTGACAAACATTTTCAATCTTACTCAAACATTTTGACAAGCACACTCACATGAATAGAGACAGAAGTGTAAAATATCGGTTGGCCCAATGAAGTCACTTACAATGCGTAACACAATGTTTGGTTGTAAATTCAGAGCAAGTAGTGTAGCGACCAGCCGCAGAATAAAAAAAAAGCAAAAAACAGTCCGATCTTGTCACTGTGCGAAAAGGTACTGAAGTCAATTCGAAGCGAAAGCGGTAAGAAAATATGTATAGCCAATGAAATCGTTTATGATGAGTGATGAATTGTTTTTTCTTAGGTAGTGTGGCAAAATAATGTCAACGCAAGAGCGTTGTTACCATTGCAGTGCAGACAGATTGGAGTGTAAATGTACAATCCCTTTGTTGCGTATTGTACCATTTCTTCTTGCCACATGAAAATATTAAACGGCCACAGTACTGGTTCGAGTTTTGAAACTGACAAACATTTTTAATCTTACTCAAACATTTTGTCAAGCACACTCACATCAACAGAGACAGATGTGTTACAGTACCAGGTGTCAGTTTTTTGTTATTTTTTTCCATTCAAGCTAGTGATTTTGGGGTTTGTATGAAGTAAAGAAACTAAAAGTACAGTGAACCTCAAGGATGATAACCCAAGCTGTCTATCCATTGATGTATGTATTTACATCAGAAGAAATATGATCCTAAAACAAAAAGATATAAGGCAAGCATGATTAGAACGAACACAAAGACAGCAAATTGTAGTAACAAAGGTATGTTTTCCTTCACGTCCGCGTAACTTAAAGTTTCAATCCCCTTGCAAGACAAACTTGGTACCTTTTGTAGAGCTTGAAATAAAAAACTGAACAAACTTAAGCACTTTGCTATAGATACATGCATTTTCTATTTTGCAGCAACAGACTAAACAACTTAAATAAATTAAATCTTCTAGCAAAAAAGAAATACATCATAAAAATAGAATTAAAGATTAACGATGACTAACCAACAAAACCGAATTTAACAAAGGCAATGACATGTGTAGAAATGCCTCTCAGTTTGAGAAAGTATTTGGATGTCATATGCCATGTACCAACAACTTGAAAAAAAAATGTATAAACAGAGAGAAACCTTAATCCAAAATTTAATTTTGTTCCAAATTGTTTGTGTTTTTTAGGGAATATACCTAAGCACTAATAAAGGGTGGAACAGGGAAGATACACATAAAAGCTTTGATATATCTGAAAAAAAATGAGGTGATATTCCTACAGTTCTTAACCAGCTATGTATGCTGGGACAGGTCTGTTGGATATCCACAAATAAAGAAGTACAGATTCTGGTCACGTTGCAAGTGTGTGGGTGTTTTGGAAAATGGTAAAACTTGGATACACTATTTTCTCGTGACACTTATAAAGTGAAGAGTCTGTACAACTGTCAGAAGCCAAAGTCATATAACTTTTGTACGGTTTGTAAAGATTTCCACTTTAGAAAATGTGAAGTATCACAAGCTATTATCACAAACAGAAATGGAACATAGGGGCTTGACAGTTGTTGTTTAGACACCTCCGCTCAACTTCACAACTTACTTGCTCTGTCTCATATTTTGATCTTACGGAAAGATCATCTTTGTACAGCAACAGTGGTAACAGCAGGAGGAGACGCCGTCACTGCTGTCGAAAAAGGGTAGTTCTTTTAAAAATGCGTTTAGTATATTTTTTTAAAATATCAGATGAAGAAACGTGTGTTAAAACAGGGTTGGTAGAATGTATTCAGCGACAAAGTAGAAGTGACTGAGAGAAGGAGACAACGTTGTCGAGTGGCGTAGTTTTCTGGAGTACGTACGTGTCCCAGCGACACAGTGCCGGCGTCTCTAGCTCTCTTGAAGACACCAACTGTCTGGGTTTTTTTCTTGCAACTTTTTTCTTTCGTGGTAGGGTTTGAATCGAAGGGTCATCAAGATGCATGAGGTGTTTAAGACGCACCGCTCTCGTTGGGCTCCTATATGCTTGGCTTTCACTTGCCCTTGTGAAATATACCAAGTCATTGTGACAACAAGAGGTAGAGAGGGTATATATGGAGAGAATGAACTTGGTTAAATCATTTCTGAATCAGCAATCGAGATGAAACGATCGCACGATTTCAGTGAGAGAGAAGAAGAACGTAAGAGGCAGCAAAGTGACGTATCGCCTCACACACGAAAAGAAGTGTTCGCTCAAAACGAAGACATGAGCAAACCTGAACCAACACCTTCCACGTCTGCGACCAGACATAGAGAGCCCACTCAAAACCAAAGTCCACCAGTTAACCCTGAAAAGTACTATCACATTCGAGAGACGGAAAAGCGACCATCTAGAAAATTTAGAACCACGACTTACACCTACACGGTGAAGTTTAAAGATTTCAAGTCCGACGTACCACTGGAGAAAGCAGAAGGGTTTATCACCGAGATGTGGGATTCTTTGCTCACCACACTAAAGCGACAATGTCAACCCAAAGAAGACGATTTCTTGACACTATCCATAGATCACGACAGCTTGAAATCCCCTGTTTGGATCGAGTTTAGCAGACCCGCAGAACTAACCCCTTCTAAAGTCATGGACAAGATTCAACACGTACAACAATCTAATGATCAGTTTGACATCACGGATGGTAAAGCCACACTGAAAATGGCCCACGTCTCTCCTCCTCAAGGGACTGGACGCAAAAAGGTCTTATTGGTGGACGACCTTCGCAACAGCAAAACAAGTCTCGTCCGAATTAACAACCCTCAAGACCAGATGTGTTTAGCCCGTGCCATCGTGGTGGGACGAACCTATGCCAACAAGAACGACACGGTAGAATGGAAAAGAACCTGGAAAACTATTCAACGATCCGATCGAGCCAAACAACGAAATGAAGCAGAACTCCTGTTACAACAAGCCGGACTGTCCAAAGACACACCCTGTGGCATTCCTGAGATGCAAAAATTGCAAGATGCCCTAGCTCCACGATACACCTTGAAAGTGCACCCTCAAGAAGTGCGCGGACCTCTGTTGTTTCGAGGCCAAGACTTTAAGGACGGAAAATACATTCATGTCTATTATCACGATGAACATTTCGATACCATTACCGCCATCCCCGGATTCCTGGGATACAGATATTACTGTGAGAAATGTGACCGTGGTTATAATAATCGAGAGCAACACAAACATTGTGGATCGAAATGCCGAGGATGTTTGGCCTCTCCAACCTGTCTGAGCGAAGGGCAAAAACCATTGCATTGTCCTGCTTGTCTGCGCACGTTTGTCAGCCCTGCCTGTTACCAACAACATCTGAAGACGCAAGGTTCACAGCAGAAATGTGCTTGTCAACTCCTGAGATTGTGCCCTACGTGTGGACAAGGCATACGTACCAATAGTACCAAGGCACACGTATGTTCAGGGAAAAAAAATGTCACAGTTGTCATCACATCGTGGACTTGAAGCACCAATGCTACGTGCAAAAATACCAACCCCAACCAGAGAAAGAGGATGGTCACAAGAAGAAAAGCAATTTCATCTTTTTCGATTTCGAATGCATGCAAGAGACTGGCATTCACATTCCTAATTTCTGCGTGGCTCATCGAGCGTGCGAGAAGTGCATTCAAGAACCTATCTTCAGCCATTGCCCTCACTGCAGCAAGATTCCTGGAGGACGTGAAAAAATCTTTCGGGGACCGAACACGCTAGCCGATTTCGCTCGATGGGTCTTAGACCCCATCGACAAGACGTGGAGCCAAGAGGACATCGAACGTTACGGAGATTGTCATCGTCATGCCACGGTGATGGCTCACAATTTCTCCGGATACGATGGACAGTTTCTTCTCAGATACTATACGGAACATGGCACCGAACGTCCTAAAGTGACTTTGAACGGAGCCAAAATCATTTTCATGCAAGTGGGACAAGTACAGTTTAAAGATTCGATGAGCTATTTGGCCATGCCTTTGAGTCGAATGCCTAAAACGTTTGGAATGACAGAAATGGTTAAAGGGTACTTTCCACACTTTTTCAATACGGAAGCCAATCAACACGCCGTTTTACCCCATTTACCTGAGGCTCACTATTACGAACCCGACAACATGCGTACCGAACAACGAGAAGCTTTCTACGCTTGGTACCAGGCTCACGCCTCGGACCTTTTCGACTTTCAGGAAGAAATGCTAAAGTATTGTCGTTCCGACGTGGACATTTTACGGCGTTGCTGTGGAAAATTTCGAGAACTGTTCATGGAACACGGAGGGGTCGATCCTTTGAAAGAAGCTTGCACCATTGCCAAAGCGTGTTCCTTAGTGTATCGACAACGATTCATGCCTGAAAACACCGTGGCTGTCATCAGCCCTCAAACGACCAACTTTGTCAAACGTCAATACTCGGTCAAAGCCCTACGTTGGTTACATTACTTGTGCGACAAGGAAAACAAATGGATTCAGCATGCCCGCAACGGAGGGGGTAAAAAGACGATCGGAACGTATTCGGTAGATGGCTGGGACTTAGAAAACCCCAAGATCGTGTACGAGTTTAACGGTTGCTTATTTCACGGATGTCCCGTCTGTTACCCTGATCGTAGCACTAAAAATCAGTTTTTACAACGAACCATGGAAGACTTGTACCAGGACACTTGTCAGCGGCGCCTAAAGTTGGAACAGGAAGGATACCAAGTGGTGGAAATGTGGGAACACGAGTACGATCACCGTATGAAAACCGATCCCGAGTTTAAACGCCTCGTGGAAAGTTACCAGTTCATGGACCCGCTGAACCCGAGGGATAGTTTGTACGGAGGAAGGACCAATGCCACCTGTTTGCTGTACCAAGCCGACGAAGAGAAAGGAGAAGAAATCAAATACTTGGACGTGTGTTCGCTGTATCCCTACGTGTGCAAATATTGTCGCTTTCCTGTAGGGCACCCGCAATTGTTAACGGAACACATCGACCTGAAAAACATTCGACAATACGAAGGCTTGATCAAGTGTAAAGTTTTGCCTCCCACGAACCTATACCATCCCGTCTTATCTCACCATTGTCAAGGCAAACTGATGTTTCCATTGTGCCGTACTTGTGCCGAAACGTGCAACCAAGACCAACCTTGTCAGCACACCCAGGAAGAACGTGCCTTGACGGGAACCTGGGTCAGCGTAGAATTGTTCAAAGCTCTGGACATGGGATACCAACTGTTAGAAGTGTACGAAATTTGCCACTTTCCCAAGACACAACAATACCACAAGGGTGATCCCAGTCAGAAAGGCATTTTCGCTGACTACGTGGATGCCTTTTTGAAACTGAAACAAGAAGCCAGCGGCTATCCTTCCTGGTGTCACACTCCCGAAGACCAAATACAATTCAAAGAGAAATACTATGAACAAGAAGGCATCTCTTTAGACCACATCGAGAAAAACGAAGGCAGGCGATCGTTTGCCAAAGTGATGTTAAATTGCTTGTGGGGTAAAATGGCACAACGACCGTGTTTACCCAAGACGGAATACTTGACAGAACCTTCCCGCTACTTCCAGATGATTCACGACAAAACCAAATACATGAAACACGTGGACGTCGTTCGAGAGAATTTGATCTTGGTCAATTACGAAGAAGATCTGGACTTTGTACAAGACGACCCTTTTGGAAATGTCATCACTGCGGCTTACGTGACAGCTCATGCTCGCTTAAAATTGTACGAAGCTTTAGAACTGTTAGGGGAACGCGTCCTGTACTTTGACACGGACAGTTGCATCTACATCGATCGACCGGGTCAGCAACACCCTAACATCGAAGAAAACCGTTTAGGAGCCTGGACAGACGAACACCCCGACGACAAGATTCTAAGTTTCGCGAGTGGCGGTCCTAAAAATTACGGCTACCAATACCGGGACAAACAAGGAGAAGTGCACACAGAGTGCAAAGTGAAAGGACTGACTCTGAATTATCGTACCAGTCGAGTGGTCAACTTTGGGGTATTGAAAGAAGCCTTGCAATCGGGAGAGGATGGAAACTTTAAAGTGACCACTCACCAACCGAACAAGATTGTACGTTTACCCACTCACCACATCGTCAGTCGACCCCTGGAAAAAATCTATCAAATCGTGTACCAGAAGCGAGTGAGACTTCCCAATCACTTTACGTTGCCGTACGGTCACATCGATATTGGTCGGCATATAAAAAGGGACAACGTCCATGACCAATAGTTCATTGTCACTACCAAGACCAATCGACAAAAATGAATCCTTTCAAACAGCAAGTATAGAGCGTAAGACTCAAGTCCAACGAGAAACTCGGGTGTGATTCTATGCCTCACGATCACATCACCAATGCAATACCACATCTTAGTTGTTATGTACTAATGCCATGACAAACTACGTGCAACCAGTGAAACTTCCAGACCACAAAACTTTACCTTATGGACATGCTCATATCACCCAGTATAAAAAGAGACGACTTCCAAGAACGATACTTCATTGCGAGGACAAGCGACGAGAAAGATGAATAACTCTACGCAGAAGAAAAAAAGAGAAGGAACAAACATCATTGACCTCTTTCACCACCATACCGTCACAGCAAAGTGCGTTCAAGAAGGGAAAGGATTCAATAGACCTAAAGGAGTATTTTAGCATCCAAATGGCCCAGACAGCGACCTCGAGAAAATTTAGAACGACAACTTACACCTACACGGTGAAATTTAAAGACTTCGCGTCTGACGTTCCAGCCGAGGAAGTATCAGGTTTCATTACGGATCTACTTGACTCACTGTTACAGGAACTCAAATGTCATTGCCAAGTCAAAGATGAAGGTCGTTTGAGCCTATCTATGTATCACGACAGTTTGAACTCGCCTGTATGTCTCAGATTTAGCACACCTGCAGAAATAACTTCTTCCAAACTTTTGAGGGCTATTGAAGACGTGCGGTCGGTGAGAGAAAAATTTGACATCACCGATGGAAAAGTGACTATTCATATGGCATAAGTTGTACCTCCATGGGAAGAAGACGATCACTGCTCTTGATCTGCTTACCGATAAGTGTACCTAGCACGATGGACGTAACAGCAGATTTACGACTGACAGGGAATACGAGATCGGAAACATCTATGCTGGGACACAAGTGGTAGCTGACCAGATTTTAAACAACGTGTGTAACGGATAGGGAGACAAACACGAACTTTCTCTCATTTGATTGTTTGTCACTTGTTTTGTTTTAACTTTTTCTTATAAACGAACATTTAATGTAAATTCGTTGCATATGAAGTGATTTTAGAAAGGAGTGAACGTTAATTTTAAACATTAGTTTACTAGAGTCAATAACTAAACAACTCGTAAATATGTTTCTTTTATGTTCAAATGTTTATGTATTTAATGGATAGTGCTTAGACCAAAGCACAGGCCAGAGAGCCCATGTATATATGTACTTGAATAAATGTTTTGAACCCATACAACAGACTTTTCTTTATCGAGTCTTTATTCTATCTGTGAGTCTTTCTTTAGAATATTTCTGTCCTCTTTTCTGTGTGTTTCAATGTGTATTTGTTTGTTTCTGTATGTCTATGTTTGTCCCTATCAACCCTTTGTCCCTACAAATACATTTCACCCTATAAAAGGTTTTGACCCTATAAGCCTATGACGTTACCAATGTTTAATTCCCACTGATCCCCAGGTGACATTCCCATGTTCAATTTCCATGTTCAATTCCCCTTGTCGCTAGAGTGACCCAGGGTTTTTCTCCATGTTAAATTTCCCTTGTCGCTAGAGTGGCCCAGGGGGTTTTGTAATGCTAATTCCCATTGTCGCTAGGGTGGCCCCATATACTACTGATGGAAGTTTATAGTAAGATACTGTCTCACGAGTACCGCAACCACCGGCGATGTAAAATTAGACCATCCGCCATATTTATATGTGTATGGAATTCGTCACCTTTAGTTTGGTACCATGCCTTTTGTTCCACTAGATTCGTAACGTAGCAAAGAACACAATGTACTACGGGTACATAGGTATATAAGGGACCTACTGTATCTGCCCAGTTGTCGTTATACAGACTAAGCTGAAATGCTTCACCGAGCTCTGTTACTGATTGGATGACTTTGGTAAACCGTTGTGAATATCTCTTCCTATCTTAAAATTGTTCAAGACGTGTATTCTGTAATATTTAAACCAAAAGTAAGACTGAAAACTTAACAAAAGTTAACAGCACTGCTGAGGTGTGCTTAAATCAGTCAATGAAACTGTTCATATGTATGTTGACACCTTATCAGTACAATTACGTAAGATATCATGTCATCTCTTCAGCCAATTAAATCGCTTTTTTTTCTGAATTATTTTGAACGCCTCGTTACCGGAAAAAACTAAGTTATTTTCTTCCAGACTCTCTTATGGTAAAGATCTCACGAAACAACGTTATAGTCTGGTTCAACGAGAATAGTGTTTATTCGAAGTTCCAATCCACAGTTTCGTATTTTGTACATGGGTAGGTTTCGAAATAAAAATTGAATCGCGACATTTGAACCAGGAGATCACGTGTTACTTAACAAAATCCAGGAAAGCTTATGCTGGCGTGAATCTCTTTGAATTTAAGCATTCAATATAAACAAAACCGTGCGGATATCTCACTCAGTTTGATAACCATGGGGTTTGCTCATAGAGAATGTTCGATTTTAACAAGGAAACTGTTTTCCAAATGTTTAGAATGAAATTTAAAAAAGCTTAACCGGTGGGATCTGGGCCAAATTTTAGTATAGAACAGTTTTATGTACTCAAATCTCCTCATGGATGTAGTAGTTGCAGGAAAATTCCTTTCACAGAATTTCGGCTATTATTTAAACATTTGCTGATCGTTCACAAATCAATTTAAATAGCACGGAATTATTTCGACTTACAATTACAACAAAACCACGCGTTGGACAGAAAATTACAGGTTATTAACTGACAATTAAAGCATATTGGGCCTGAGATTATGAGGCACAGTACGCCCGAACATGCGAGGGCATTCTATGCCACACAAATGAGGGTCAATTAATTTTTAATATTCAGTCAATAACCTTCTTGTTATATACTTAAAACAAGCATATTAATCACTGGTGGCCATTAAATGTATGACGTGGTAAGCGTTCGATGTTTCCGTCGCCATTTTTGTTTGTTTAGCCGTTGCCAGAAGTAGTTCATCGCATATTTACGATATAAGGAAAAGGCAAATAGTTTGACTTCAGTATGGTTAATACTGCTGGATATTGACCGGTCACAACAGCGTTATACGAATGGGACTGTTTATTTTATTTTTTATCGTAGGAGATGTAAAAGGTCCCAATATCGTGCAGTCGTCAGCAAAGATTTAATATCTTGCAAACGGCATGCGTGTAAGGTCTCATTGGATAGTTTCGTATTTTGACACTTCCCTAATTTTTAAGGTAGAAGGCATGAACCTAATTATGTTAAGCATATCATTTTATGTGGCTTTGATTTACTTTGAGTTAGGCTTGAAAATGGGTTGGCTTTTTTGGTGACTGCCTGTCACGGTTAGACTAGCAATGGAGATCAAATGCGTAACTTGGGTTGCAAATGAAAGCCGACTTGTCTTACATATTTACGTATGTCTGCTACAGAGGTAAATACCTAAAAGTCGAGATGGTTGCGGGGTGATGAAAAGTACGCTAATTTGTTATATTACTAGTGAACTTTATTCATGCATAAGACACATAGTGATTCTTTTAGCTGCCTTGTCACAGGAAAATATTCAAAATAGCTCTATCCTGTCAAAAATGAACGTAAAAAAGAGGGGTTAGTGGCATTGCTGGTTCAGTATAAAAGCCACCAGTTAGAGAAGGAATTAACCGGATTGCCGCAGTCAAAATCTCACATGCATGCTTTCAAAAAATATCATTTGTTTGTTTTTATTTGTATCTTCAGTGTAAAATTATTCTCATTTTTCTGCAAAAGTTAATTGTCGGATGAAAATTCACCCGATAAACTGTCCAGTGAGACCAAAGGTAGTTAAATTTTGTGAGACCTGGAGCATCAGCTGGGGTTTGGGAACTTGGATATGACATCATTTTTAACGACCGTAAAACCACCACAAATATCCTCAAGCTTTGAAATACATGAGCGTTGTTCTCAGATTATTTTGTGTTTGTTTTGATCTAAGCCTAGTTATCAGTCCGGGAGCCAGAGGTGTGTTGTGCTGACTGAAATCAAAACACACATTATAATTTTGCAGTAGCAGCAGTACCATTGGGGGCACAGCAAGGTCCAACTCGAAGAAAAAAACACCAAATACTCCAATAAACAACCAAATACGACGAAAAAACCCACCAAATACGTAGAATAGACTACCAAATACGTAGAATAAACAACCAGATGCGTAGAACAAACTACGAAATACCTAGAATAAACCAAAAAATACGTATAAACCACCAAATACGTATAATAATCTACCTAAATATGTAGAAAACCACCGAATACGTAGAAAAACCAACAAAATACGTAGAATAAACTACCAAAATACCTAGAATAAGCCACCAAATACGTATAAACTACCAAATACGTAGAAAAACAACCAAATACATAGGATAAACCAACAAATACGTAGAATAAACTGCAAAATACGAAGAATACACAACCAAATATGTAGGATAAACCTATAAATAGGTAGAAAAAACTACAAAATACGAAGAATAAAGCACCAAATACGTAGAATAAACCACCAAATACGTAGAATAAATGACCAAATGCGTAGAATAAACCACAAAATACGTGGAATAGACTAAGAAAAACGTAGAATAAACAACCAAATACGTAGAATACACTACCAACACACGTAGAATAAACTGAATAAGCCACCAAATACGTAGAAACAGCCAGGTACGTAGAATAAACTACCAAATACGAAAAATAAACTAAATAAACCAAAACATACGTAGAATAAACGACCAAATACATAGAGCAAACTACCAACTGCGCAGAATAAACCAACAATAACGTAGAAAAACCACCAAATACGTAGAATAAACTACCATATACGTAGAATAAACCACCAAATAGGTAGAATAAACTACCAAATAGGTAGACAAAAAACCAAATACGTAGAATAAACCACCAAATTCGTAGAATAAACTACCAAATACGTAGAAAAACTAACCAATATGTAGAATAAAACACCAACTAGGTAGAATAAACTGCCAAATACGTAGAATACACCACCAAATAAGTAGAATACGATAACAAATACGTACAAAAACTAACCAATAAGTAGAATAAACCCCCCAAGTACGCAGAATAAACTTAAAAAAAATGCGTAGAATAAACTGCCAAATACGTGGAATAAACCACCAAACACGTAGAATAAACAATCAAATGGTAGAATAAACCACCAAATACGTAGACTAAACAAACAAATACGTATAATAAACCATCAAATAAGTAAATTAAGCAACAAAATACGTAGAAAAACTACCAAATACGTAGAATAAACTACATTATACATAGAATAAACTACTAAAAACACGTAGAATAGGTCACCAAATATGTAAAATAAACAACCAAATACGAAGAATAAAACACCAAATACGTAAAATAAACTACCAAATACGTTGAATAAAGTACCATATACATAGAATAAACCACCAAATACGCAGAATAGACTACAAGGAACGTAGAATACACTACCAAATATGTAAAATAAACTACCAAATACGTAGAATAGGCTACGAAATACGTAGAATAAACTAACAAATGCGTAGAAGAACAAAACATAACTTAGAATAAACCATGAAATACGCAGAATAAACAATCAAATACGTAGAATAAACCACCAAATACGTAGACTACTCCAACAAATACGTAGAATAAACAATCAAATACATAGAATAAGAAATAAAATAAGTAGAAAAACAACCAAATACGTTGAATAAACCACCAAAAACGTAGAATAAACTACCAATTACGTAGAATAAACTACTAAATGAGCAGAATAAACCACCAAATACATAGAATAAACTACCAAGAACGTAGAATAAACTACCAAATATATCAAATAAACCACCAAATATGTAGAATAAGCCACCAAATATTTTGAAAAACTAACAAATATAAAGAACAAAACGCCAAGTACATAGAATAAACTACCAGATACGTAGAACAAACTGAATAAACAACACAATACGTAGAATAAACCACCAAATACGTAGAATAAAGCACCAAGTACGCACCAAATGTCTGGAATAAACAATCAAAAATGTACAATAAGCCACCAAATACGTAGAATAATCTACCAAATATGTAGAATAAACTGAACAAACCACAAAATACATTGAATAAACCACCTAATACGCAGAATAAACTAACAAATACATAGGATAAACCACCAATACGTATAATAAACCACAAAATACATTGAATAAACCACCGAATACGTAGAATAATCTACCAAATACGTAGAATAAACTGAATAAACCACCACATACGTTGAAATAAACCACCAAATTCGTAGAATAGACTTCCAAATACGAAGAATAAACCGCAAAGTACTTAGAATAAAGTACCAAATACGAAGAATAAACTGAATATACCACAAAATACGTAAAATAAACCACCAATTATGTAGAATAAATTATTAAATGCTCAGAAAAAAATCACAAAATACGTAGAAAAACCACAAAATACGTATAATAAACTACCATATTCGTAGAAAAACCACTAAATACGTAGAATAAACTACCACATACGTAGAATAAAAGACACAATACGTAGCATCACCACCAAATAAGTACAAAAACACAAACTACGTAGAATAAAACAGCAAATACGTAGAATAAACTTCCAAACACGTTGAAAAACAAACAAATGTTAAGAATAAACCACCAAGTATGAAGAACAAACTACCAAATACGTATAATAAACTGAATAAAACACAAAATGCGTAGAATAAACCACCAAATACGTAGAATAAACTACCAAATACGTAGAATAAACCACTAAATACGTAGCATAAACAAATAAATACGTAGCATAAACCACCAAATACGCAGACCAAACTACCAAATACATAGAATAAACTACCAATACGTAGAACATACTACCGAATACGTAGAATAAACTACCAAAAACGTAGAATAAACTGCCAAAATAGGTAGAATAAACCACCAGATACGTAGAATAAACTACAAAATACGTTGACTAAACTACCAGATACGTTGAATAAACTAACAAATAAGTAGAATAAACCAACAAATACATAAAATAATCCACCAAATACTTAGAATAAACATCCAATTGCGTAGAATAAATCACCAAATCCGCAGAATAAACCATCAAATACATAGGATAAGCAACAAAATACGTAGAACAACTACCAAATAGGTAGAATAAACTACCATATACTTAGAATAAACTACTAAATACATGTAGAATAAATCACCAAATATGTAGAATAAACAACCAAATACGTAGAATAAAACACCAAATACGTAAATAAAGCTACCAAATACGTTGAATAAACTGCCCAATACGTAAAATAAACCAACAAATACGCAGAATAGACTACCAAGAACGTAGAATAAACTACCAAATACGTAAAATAAAGTACCAAATACGTAGAATAGACTACGAAATACGTTGAATACACTATCAAATACGTAGAAGAACCAAACAATTACTTAGAATAAACCACCAAATATGTAGAAAAAACGGAAAATACGCAGCATAAACTACCAAAATATATATTATAAACTACCAAATACGTAGAATAAAGCACCAAATACGTAGAATAAACTACTAAATGCGTAAAATAAACCATCAAATACGTAGAATAAAGCACAAATACGTAGAATAAACTACCAAATACGTAAAATAAACACCAAAAACGTAGAATAAACTACCTAATACGTAGAATAAACCACTAATTTCGTAGAATAAACCACCAAGTACGTAGAATAAACTACCAAATACGAAGAATAAACTGAATATACCACAAAATACGTAGAATAAACCGCTAAATACGCAGAATAAACTACCAAATACGTTGAATAAACTATTTAATACGTAGAATAAACTACAAAGTAAGTTGAATAAACTACCAGATACGTATAATAAACTGAATAAACAACCAAATACGTAGAATAAACTACCAAATACGTTGAATAAACAACCAAATAAGTATAATAAACCACTAAATACATAAAATAATCCACCAAATACGTAGAATAAACTACCAAATATGTAGAACAAACTGAATAAAACTCAAAATACCTTGAATAAACCACCAAATACCCAGAATAAGCTACCAAATAAATGGAACAAACCACCAAGATGTAGAAGAAACTACCGAATACGTAGAATAAACAACCAAGTATGTAGAATAAACAATCAAATATGTAGAATAAACCACTAAATACGTACACTAAACCAACAAATACGTGGAATAAACCATCAAAAACGTCGAATAAGCAACAAAATACGTAGAAAAAACTACCAAACACGTAGACTAAACAACCATATCCAAAGAATAAACTACTAACAACACGAAGAATAAATCCCCAAATATGTAGAATAAACAACCAAATACGTGGAATAAAACACCAAATACGTAACAAAAAATACCAAGTACGTTGAATAAACTACCAAATACGTAAAATAAACCAACAAATAAGCAGAATAGACTACCAAGAACGTAAAATAAACTACCATATACGTAAAATAAAGTACCAGATACGTAGAATAGACTACCAAATACATAGAATAAACTACCAAATACGTAGAAGAACCAAACAATTACTTAGAATAAACCACCAAATACGAAAATAAACAATCAAATACGTAGAAAAAAACACCAAATACGTAGACTAAACCAACAAATACGTAGAATAAACCACCACATACGTAGAAAAAGCAACAAAATAAGTAGAAAAACTACCAAATACGTAGAATAAGCTGCTAAAAACATGTTGAATAAATCAACAAATATGTAGAATAAAAAACCAAATACGTAGAATCAAACAACAAATACGTAAAATAAACTACCAAATACGTTGAATAAACTACCCAATACGTAGAATAAACCAAAACATACGCAGAATAGACTACCAAGAACGTAGAATGAACTACCAAATACGTAACTTAAACTACCAAATACGTAGCCAAGCCTACCAAGTACGTAGAATAAACTATCAAATATGCAGAAGAACCAAAAAATACTTAAAATAAACCACCAAATACATAGAAGAAAACGCAAAATACGTAGCATAAACTACCAAAATATATATAATAAAGTACCAAATACGTAGAATAAAGCACCAAATACGTAGAATAATCTACTAAATACGTAGATTAAACCATCAAATACGTAGAATAAAGCACAAAAACGTGGAAAAAAACTACCAAATACGTAAAATAAACAACCAAATACGTAGAATAAACTACCTAATACGTAGAATAAACCACTAATTTCGTAGAATAGACCAACAAGTACGTAGAATAAACTACCAAATACGAAGAGTAAACTGAATACACCACAAAATACGTAGAATAAACCGCTGAATACGTAGAATAAACTACCAAATACGTTGAACAAACTAGCAAATAAGTAGAATAAACCACCAAATACATAGAATAATCCACCAAATACGTATAATAAACTACCAAAAATGTAGAATAAACTGAATAAAACACAAAATACTTTGAATAAACCACCAAATACGCAGAATAAGCTACCAAATAAATGGAACAAACCACCAAGATGTAGAAGAAACTACCGAATACGTAGAATAAACAGCCAAATGCGCAGAATAAACAATCAAATACGTAGAATAAACCACCAAATACGTAGACTAAACCAACAAATACGTAGAATAAACAATCAAATACGTAGAATAAACAAAAAAATACGTAGAACAACTACCAAATAGGTAGAATAAACTACCTTATACATAGAATAAACTACTAAAAACATGTAGAACAAATCACCAAATATGTAGAATAAACAACCAAATACGTAGAATGAAACACCACATACGTAAAAAAACTACCAAATACGTTGAATAAACCACCCAATACGTAACATAAACCAACAAATACGCAGAATAGACTACCAAAACCGTAGAATAAAACTACAAAATACGTAAGATAAAGTACCAAATACGTAGAATAGACTACAAAATACGTAGAATAAATTACCAAATGCGTAGAAGGACCAAACAGTTACTTAGAATAAACCACCAAATACGTAGAATAAATAATCAAATACGTAGACAAAACCACTAAATACGTAGAATAAACCAACAAATACGTAGAATAAACCATCACATACGTAGAAAAAACAACAACATAAGTAGAAAAACTACCAAATACGTAGAATAAACTATCATATACATAGAATAAACCGCTAAAAACATGTATAATAAATCACCAAATATGTAGAATAAACAACCAAATACGTAAAATCAAACACCAAATACGTAAAATAAACTACCAAATACGTTCAATAAACTACCCAATACGTAGAATAAACCAAGAAATACGCAGAATAGACTACCAAGAACGTAAAATAAACTACCAAATACGTAACATAAACTACCAAATACGTAGATAAGCCTATCAAATACGTAGAATAAACTATCAAATACGCAGAAGTACGAGAAAAATACTTAGAACAAACCACCAAATACGTAGAAAACACGCAAAATAAGCAGAAAAAACTACCAAAATACATAGAATAAACTACCAAATACATAGAATAAACCACCGAATACGTGGAATAAACTACCTAAAACGTAGAATAAAAAACCAATATCGTAGAATAGCCCACCAAGTATGTAGAATTAACTACCAAATACGAAGAAAAAACTGAATGCACCACAAAATACGTAGCATAAACCGCTAAATACTTAGAATAAACTACAAAATACTTTGAATAAACTACCAGATACGTAGAATAAACTGAATAAACTACCAAATAAGTAGAGCAAAACAACTAAATACATAGAATATTCCACCAAATACGTAGAATAAACTACCAAATATGTAGAATAAACTGAATAAAACACAAAATACGTTGAATAAACCAACAAATACGCCGAATAAACTACCAATTAAATGCAACAAACCATCAAGACGTAGAATAAGCTACCGACTAAGAAGAACAAACAACCAAATACGTAGAAAAAAACAATCCAATACTAAGATTAAACCACCAAATGCGTAGACTAAAGCAACAAATACGTAGAATAAACCATCAAATACGTGGAATAAGCAACAAAATACGTATAAAAACTACATTATACATAGAATAAACTACTAAAAACACGTAGAATAAATCACCAAATATGTATAATAAACAACCAAATACGTAGAATAAAACAACAAATACGTAAAAAAAACCTACCAAATACGTTGAATAAACTATCCAATACGTAGAATAAACCAACAAATACGCAGAATAGACTACAAAGAATGTAGAATAAGCTACCAAATACGTAAAATAAACTACCAAATACGTAGAACAGACTACGTAGAATAAACAATCACATACGTAGAAGAACCAAACAATTACGTAGAATAAACCACCAAATACGTAGAATAAACCAACAAATACGTAGACTACACCATCAAATACGTAGAAAAAGCAACAAAATAAGTAGAAATACTACCAAATACGTAGAATAAACTACCATATACATAGAATAAACTGCTATAAACATGAAGAATAAATCACCAAATATGTAGAATAAACAACTAAATACGTAGAATGAAACACCAAATACGTAAAATAAACTACCAAATACGTTGAATAAACAACTCAATACATAGAATAAACCAACAAATACGCAGAATAGACTACCAAGAACGTAGAATAAACTACCCAAAACGTAACATAAACTACCTGATACGTAGACAAAACTACGAAATACGTAGAATAAACTACAAAATAAGCAGAAGAACCAAAAAATACTTTCAATAAACCTCCAAATACGTAGAAAAAAAACACAAAATAGGTAGTATAAACTACCAAAATACATAGAATAAACTACCAAATACGTAGAATAAAGCACAAATAAGTAGAATAAGCTAAAACAAACCACCAAATACGTAAAATAAACTCCCTAATACGTAGAATAAACCACCAATTTCGTAGAATATACCAAGTACGTAGAATAAACTACCAAATACGAAGAATAAACTGAATACGCCACAAAATATGTTGAATAAACCGCTGAATACGTAGAATAAACTACCAAATACATATAATAAATCACCAAAAACGTAGAATAAACTACCAAATACGTAGAATAAACTAAAAAGTACGTAGAATAAACTACAAAATACGTTGAATCAACTACCACATAGGTAGAATAAATTGAATCAACGAACAAATATATAGAATAAACAACCAAATACATATAATAATCCACCAAATACGCAGAATAAACTACCAAATATGTAGAATAAACTGAATAAAACACAAAATACGTTGAATAAACCATCAAATACCCAGAATAAGCTACCAAATAAATGGAACAAACCACCAAAACGCAGAATAAACTACAGAATACGTATAATAAACACCCAAATACGTAGAATAAACAAATACGTAGAATAAACCACCAAATACGTAGACCAAACCAACAAATACGTAGAATAAACCATGAAATACGTAGAATAAGCAACAAAATCCGTAGAAAAACTACCAAATACGTAGAATAAACAATCAAATACGTGGAATAAACTACTAAAAACACGTAAAATAAATCACGGAATATGTAGAACAAACAACCAAAGACGTAGAATAAAACACCAAATACGTAAATAAACTACCAAATATGTTGAATAAACTACACGATGCGTAGAATAAGTCAACAAATACGTTGAATAGACTACCAAGAACGTAGAACAGACTACCAAATACGTAAAATAAACTACCAAATACGTAGAATAGACTACCAAATACGTAGAATAAACTACCAAATACGTAGAAGAACCAAACAATTACTTAGAATAAACCACCAAATACGTAGAATAAACAATCAAATACGTAAAATAAACCACCAAATACGTAGACTAAAGCAACAAATACGTATAATAAACCATCAAATAAGAAACAAAATAAGTAAAAAAAACCTACCAAATACGTAGAATAAACTACCATATACATAGAATAAACTGCTAAAAACATGTAGAATAAATCACCAAATATGTAGAATAAACAACCAAATACGAAAAATAAAACACCAAATACGTACAAATCTTCCAAATACGTTGAATAAACTACCCAATACGTAGAACAAACCAACAAATACGCAAAATAGACTACCAAGAACGTAGAATAAACTACCAAATACGTAACATAAACTACCAAATACGCAGACAAGACTGCCAAATACGTAGAATAAACTAACAAATACGCAGAACCAAAAAATACTTAGAATAAATCACCAAATGCTTAGAAAAAAAAACGCAAAATAAGTAGTATAAACTACTAAAATACATAGAATAAACCACCAAATACATAGAATAAACTACCAAATCCGTAGAATAAAGGACCAAATACGTAGAATAAACTAATAAATATGTAGAATAAACCATCAAATACGTAGAATAAAGCACAAATACGTAGAATAAAGTAGCAAATACTTAAAATAAACTACCAAATACGTAGAATAAACAACCTAATACGTTGAATAAACCACCAATTTCGTAGAACAGACCACCAGGTACGTAGAATTAACTACTAAATACGAAAAATAAACTGAATACACCACAAAATACGTAGAATAAACCGCAAAATACATAGAATAAACTACCAATACATAGAATAAACCACCAAATACGTAAAATAAACTACCAAATACGTATAATAAACTGAATAAACCACAAAATACGTGGAACATACGACTAAATGCGTAGGAAAAACTACCAAATGCGTAGAATAAACACAAATACGTAGAATTAACCACACAATACTAAGAATAAAAAATAAACCAACAAATACGTAGAATAAACCAACAAATACGTAGAATAAACCAACAAATACGTAGAATAAACTAACAAATACGTAGAATAAACCTAATACGTAGAATAAACCACGAAATTCGTAGTATGGACCACCAAGTACGTAAAATAAACTGCCAAATACGAAGTATAAACTGAATAAACCACAAAATACGTAGAATAAATTACCAATTATGTAGAATAATCTACTAAATGTGCAGAATAAATCACCAAGCACGTAGAATAAACTACTAAATGCACAGAATATACCACCAAATACGTATAAAAACCTAAAAATACGATGCATAAACTACCTTATACGCAGAATAAACCACAAATCACGTAGAATAAACCACCAAGTACGTAGAAAAACCACAAAATACGTAGAATAAACCACCAAATACGTAGGATAAACTACCAGACCCATGGAAGAACTAACAAATATGAAGAATAAACCACCAAGTATGTAGAATAAACCACCAAGTATGTAGAATAAACCACCAAATACGTGGAATAAACACCAAATAGGCACCAAAGACCTAGAATAAACTACCAAATACGTCAAATAAACCACCAAATACGTAGTATAAACTACCAAATATGCAGAATAAACCACCAAATACGTAGAATAAACTACCAAATATGCAGAATAAACTGAATAAAACACAAAATACGTTGAGTAAACTACCAAATACGCAGAATAAACTACCAAATAAATGGAACAAACCACCAAGACGTAGAATAAACTACCAAATACGTAGAATAAGCAACCAAAAACGTAGAATAAACCACCAAATACGTAGAATAAACTACCAAATACATAGAATAAATCATCAAATTCGTAGAATATACTAATAAATACGTAGAATAAACATCAAGTACATTGAATAAACTACCAAATACGAAGAATAAACTGAACAACCCACAAAATATGTCGAATAAACCACCAATTACGTAGAATAAAGTACTAAATGCGCAGAATAAACCACAAATACGTAGAAACACCACCAGATACGGATAATAGACTACCATATACCTACCATAAACCACCAAATACGTAGAAAAACCACGAAATACATAGAATAAACCACCAAATACGTAGAATAAACTACCAAATACGTTAAAAATGTAACAAATATGAAGAATAAACCACCAAGCACGTAGAATAAACTGCCAAATACGTAGAATAAACTGAATAAACCACAAAATACATAGAATACACCACAAAATGCGTAGAATAAACTACCAAATACGTAGAATAAACCACCAAATACGTAGAATAAACTACCAATTACGTAGAATAAACTACTAAATGCGCAGAATAAACCATCAAATACGTAGAATAAACTACCAAGAACGTAGAATATACTACCAAATATGTAAAATAAACCACCAAATATGTAGAATAAGCTACCAAATACTTTGAAAAACTAACAAATATAAAGAATAGACCACCAAGTACGTAGAATATACTACCAGATACGTAGAACAAACTGAATAAACAACACAATATGTAGGAGAAAACCACCAAATACCCGGAAATAACTACCAAATATGTACAATAAGCCATCAAATATGTAGAATAAACTGAACAAACCACAAAATACATTGAATAAACCACCTAATACGCAGAATAAACTACCAAATACATAGGATAAACCACCAGTATGTGGATTAAACTACCGAATACGTAGAATAAACTACCAAATACGTAGAATAAACTGAATAAACCACCAAATACGTAGAATAAACCACCAAATACATTGAATAAACTGCTATATACTTAGAATAAACTACCAAATACGTAGAATAAACCACCATATTCGTAGAATAGACTACCAAATACGAAGAATAAACCGCCAAGTAATTAGAATAAAGTACCAAATACGAAGAATAAACTGAATAAACCACAAAATACGTAAAATAAACCACCAATTATGTAGAATAAATTATCAAATGCGCAGAATAAATCACAAAATACATAGAAAAACCACCAAATACGTAAACTACCATATTAGAAGAAAAACCACTAAATACGTAGAATAAACTACCACATACGTAGAATAAACCACACAATGCGTAGCATAAACCACCAAATACGCAGACTAAACTACCAAATACATAGAATAAACCACCAATACGTAGAACAAATTACCGAATACGTAGAATAAACTACCAAATACGTAGAATAAGGTGCCAAAATAGGTAGAATAAACCACCAAATACGTAGAATAAACTACAAAATACGTTGAATAAAGTACCAGATACGTTGAATAAACTAACAAATAAGTAGAATAAACCACCAAATATATAGAATAATCCACCAAATACGTAGAATAACTACCAAAAGCGTAGAATAAATCACCAAATACGTAGAATAAACCACCAAACCCGTAGAATAAACTTCCAAATACGTAGAATAAAACACCAAATCCGTAGAATAAACCACCAAAATACGTAGAATAAACTACCAAATACGTCGAATATGCTACCAAATACGTAGAATAAACATTACGAAACATAAAACTGACATAACATCTCAGGTAATACATGCACAATGACACATAAAAACACTGGTTGGAAGAGGTGCACATTACGCATGTATCAGGCAAAACACGTTCATAAGTCACGCGATTACCCAAAATGCTTTGTAGCAAACCCGAGATGTGTGCTGTTCATATTTACGTCTCCATTTATGCCTTTGCTCGATTTTAGTTTGGAAGATATTTCTCAGACTGGTAATAAAGAAATTGCTGGCAGCATTAGATTTTATGGTAACATCAATTAATTTCGTAGAATGGGCCCTCCCTATTTTACTTAACATTAGTAATTTTGGGATATTATAACGTGTAAGAGTTAGGTCATTGAATAGTTATGTGAATTAGTCATTTGGGCCATGTTTTGTAGTACTTCACATGAAATAACACTTTGCGACTTCGAGAGACGCATTAACAGATCTGATCATGCGTATGCGGAACAAGAAAAAAGGCAACTGTGAAATGAGAGTCTTTATGAATGTGTGGTTGTCTTGATTCAGGCATGAATAGCCTAGTGTGTTTAATTGATAGAAGAGGAGCATTACGACGACATGCTCTCTCTCTCTCTCTCTCTCTCTCTCTCTCTCTCTGGCCACGCTCTTGAGTAGTAATCATTTAGTAGACACAGTAATTGCTATTTCTCGCAACGGGAAAAGTCACAGAAATGTGGGCAACCGCTGTGTCCCCATGGCTGTCGAATGATTCTGTTCGGGAAGATTCAATGCTGAGAAAGGGGTTGAATCGACCAAGCCGCACGATTATTACAGACAGCTTCGTGCACTTCAGTTGAATATAAATTTTGTAATTATTTTCTTGGATTCTGAGGTTCTTACGTCAAGGCAGATGCCAATTTGTTTTTCTCAAATTATTTCGTGTTAATCATGTGCAGTATTAACGTTAATGAAATTGTTTAGAAGTTCTTTGTTTTCTGCTTCGAGAAAGATTTATATAATCTAGAACTGGCTTGTGTGCGTTTCATATAAGCAGTCCTAAATAACACTGAATTTTAAAAGTGCCTTTTACTTTGAAAACTGTTGGTACCAGCACAGCATTGGTCATATACTATGGTGTTTGTAATTATATAGGTCAATGTCCATTGTGGAATTGCTTAAAGACTAATTTTAATAAACAAAACTAATTAATTAGTAACATTAGTAGATGGACCATGGCAACATCGTGTTTAGAACTGATTTGTTCGTGTTCTCGAAGTGTTAACACTGTATATCATCGATTGTTTGCAGTCATATTTGTTTGAACGTTACATAGTTTCTGGTACCGTTATATCTATTTGTTTAGATAATGAGTAATTATCATTTAGCTATAGCGTTGGTTTGATGTAGAGTGGATGCAGTCGTGTTTGGAAATCACGAATCGAGTTGGTGGTTGAATCTATGGAAAGTAATCAGTTGTAATTTATGTCCACAGGTATGACGTTTGTGTTTGTCCACAGGTATGACGTTTGTTTTTGTCCACATGTATGACATTTGTGTTCACTACAGGACGAACGATTGTCCGAGGCGAGAGTAATATAACATGCCTTTTATGTGTGATATTTCCATTTATTACATACCCATGTAATCACACATGCATATTCTAGCGCTCGATACAGCTGCACCATCCGTCTTTCCGTTCCACACACTCAGATTTGAACTACATAGCTGCCTCCTTTGCCATCCGCGCCTATATATTTTTAGACGCAGTGAATCACGCTTGTATGGATCCCAGTCCATACTGAATTTCATTCCTACAGTAAAGCTAAACTTATTTAGAAAGCGTAAAATGGAGGTATGTAATAAATACAAAACCGCATTCGTGTTTTGTACCGACTCATTTGATATGTTATATGAATACGTCTCGGTCTGGTAGCTAATTGTATCTCTACACCAAATCAAACTCGTTCTTTCCGCCGAACCAGAACACGTGTGCAGTTTTGCGTACTTATATTCCCTTTTATATAGGGGAAACATCAACCTCAAGCCGTCCTTGCATAGGCGTTGTTTTATCTGCTAGGTAGTGAGATTCCTTGTGTGTTACAGCTTTATGTGACTTTTCGTAGCTATGCGACGGCTCCGATGCCCTAAGTGGCTAGAGCGTCCGCCTCAGAGGTCACGGGTTCGAACCCCAGACGATTCATACCAAAGACGTATAAAAATCATACTAGCAGCTGCCTTGCTCGGCGCTCAGCATTAAGAGCTAAGTGTTAGGACTTGTCGACCTGGTGTCAGGATAATATGACTGTATGGGACATGATGATACATGTCTGCGGCATGATGCCCAGTGCTAGATATCACTAAAAACAACTGTCACACTACAGATATGGTAACTATCTGACTAAAAGTGTCAAAGGTACATTAAAAATATAAATCACACACATCTATGCTCAACGTATATTCAAATATTGTTATATATATTTGATTTAACAATATCTGATTTAATATATATGTATTTCAATTTCACTGTTTGTTTGTCAGGGGTTTTTTTTGTTTAAAAAAATTATTTTTCATTACATGCTATTGTAATGTAAATTTATTCACTAGATATGATACTTCTTCCAGAAAATAGTTTGACCTTAACTTTTCGTTTTAGTAAACACCTAGCTCCTAACCTTGACTCAAAATTAGTAGCAACCACGTAGATAAGTTCTATTATTATTTTTAAATGATTGATTGTTGCCGAGATCACGATGGGACTACTGATTTAAGATGTAAACAATTTTTTATTTTTTTTATTTCTTAGAGTAAAATGATTGGTTTTCGTCAGGGCCACACTGGGTGTACATGATCTTTAACAAGTAAATAATTTCGACGAGGTTCTGGAACATGATCACGTGGCCCCCTTTTGCGTTTTAGACTACGAAATAACCTTTGTTTGGAGAGGTATTCTCAGTAGTTGGGCTCTTGCACTGGAAGTTGTATGTTGTGCTGTTTGAAGTTATTTCAAATTACTTGGATTCAAAAGGATTAATTCTTTTTTCCTGGAAAATACGTGTGCTCATATGAAATTGTTGAACAAGGACAGCTTTTATATAAAAAAAATTATTCAGATTTCCAAAACCGGAGTGATATTTCTTGTTTCTATAAGGAACTGTAGACTTCAACACTACAGCTTACAACATACGTCATCGTCTTCCATTTCAGATTCTTCGTCGAGACTCGAGCTTGAAATCACTAGAACATTTTGTTATTAGGAGTTCAAAAATTTTATTCGTGGATTATTCTTGGATTATTTTTGGATTTAATTCTTAAAACCGTAAGTTCATATTTTTTTTTCTTCATGTTACAGAATATTCCAGGGAAATAAATTATTATATTTTTCAAAGCTTGTTGTTTTCACTCTTTCTTGTGTTTCTGTTTATTCGAGCCTAAACACGTAACAATATGTGTTAATGATGACAACTATGATTGAGGGGGGAGGATTTAGCGGGGGATCATCGTTACATATTTATATTTGTTTCTAACATAAACCTTACGATATTAGGTAAATGAGCTGATTAAATGTTGAAATTTTACAATAATTTGCATTCAGAGTTCGCGGGATACTGAGATCAGCATTTTACTCTTCAACAAAGGGAATTTACAAACATATCAAATCTGTAATTGTTTAAATAGTACCTTAAACTAAACAATTGTTTGGTATCCTGATAATTTCTTCAAATGAATTAAAACGATAGCGAAAACATGTATCCCATATTTGTCCTAGCTACTATAATTTTGCAGTAAATCGTTCCCTATTGTACATTAAAATTCCCCTTGCATTAATTTACTCCGAAATAAAAACATTATCGTGACAAATCAAAGAACATACATTCGTATTACTATTGATTGTTTCAATTGCAGGCGCTCTTGTACCTAAAAATTGAGTATTAAATTAAAAGTCGAGATAAGACTTAAGACTCCTCAATAATATAAAGGGGTTACTCCGTGTTATAATTTCATAGGTTGACGCTAACAATCGCTAAAATGAACAGTCCAGAACGGTATACCGCTTAAGACGGTGAGCAGACCTATTTAAATGATATAACAAGTGCTTGAAAAGCTATGAATCTATTCAATCGTATGACGATGTTGGTCAAAATGTTTGCATACATTTAGAGTGTAACATGTTCTCGAGCCATTTGAATGACGTCACAAACGTCACTAAATATATGTACTACTTCCAGCATGCTTGCAATGCACCTTCCGGTTTGGATTACTTGCTGACCCACTTAATTAAAAACTCATTTTCAGGGAATCATTTTTCAAAAAAATTATTTAAAAAAATATATATCAAATGGTAACATTGTTGCTCTTTCTAAAATTCTATATGTATAGCGCGAATTGTCCGACTAAGTGGATAAATTGCAATTTAAACATTCCGTCTGTCCTTTACTCGCTTCAAAATGCAGACAACAATTAAAATAAAGCCAGGTACGCAAGATGTGGGGCTTTTCATTACATAAAAACCAATAATGCCATGAAATATATTATTACATGAACCTAGGGTACGATGCAAAAAGAAAAGAGATCTGTTTCGATCTCTGGGTCGAATATTAATTTCCAAAAGCTGCCTATAGTTATCCCCCTTGATTGAGCATAGCTACTTTTTAAGGGGACCAAGAACATTTTAAGATTAACATGTAAGAAAATGGGGATAAATTAATATAAGAGATTATAATAACGTTCATATTTAAACGATTAAAAGATTAAAGACAGGTAACAAAAGCTACGATTACAATCGAATTAAGCAGCTCAGATCTGGATAAATCCTGCACACAATTTAACCTGCAAATAAGTCGTGCGTGTCGCCATTTGCAGCAACACGTTCTTGATAAGTAGTAAAAATTCACCACTTGCGTTGTTGATTATCCATGGGTTAATTTCGTACAAACGAACTGTTCTTTGTCAAAGAGTATGGTAGCACATCAATATTTAGTCCTCAGATATCGTGAAAAGCTACTAATTAATGAATGACAACGTAGTTGTTACCATTAAATGACTTTGTTCAGTCTCTAATCTGAGTATGACAACGTACTTGTGGTGGTGCCAGAGCATGTCTGCGCTGGGTTCAATCAATAATCTGCGTACGACAACGTACTTGTGATGGGGCCATACAATGTCTACAAAGGGTTCAGTCTCTAATTTGTGTTAATCTAACTAGACCGTGGTGATCACTTTTCCAAAATCAACAAGACGATCAAGGTAGACCCTGATCTATTGTGGTACAATGGGTTGGCAGATCGTGGTTTTTGCTGTTAGCTTAAACTTAAAAGCAATGCGAATAACAAAAAGATTGGTCAGTGCATCATGGTACAAAAGATTAGAGTGAAAGATGACGTTACTGTTGGAGAAAGAATCTTTACAAAGTAAAATAGGTTATAAATCTTGAAAGGAAACTCTTCATAGCCTTTACAGACATGAATTAAGTTAAGATGACCAATGTGGTGAGCACATGAGCTTTGTCCTATTTGAATAATTAAATGTTTTGAGAAGAAAAAGTCATTTTAAGGTAATGGGCACGTTAGTGGGATGCCTTTTAGTATTTGTTCCTACTTGGTCAACAGCACACAAATTGTATCTGCAAATGGAATACACTCCAGCCCAGTTGATCTATTATACGGTGTTCCACTGGGGTCTGTTCTTGGATCTGTTCTCTTATTATGTACACTAAGTCGCTCTCAGGTGTCATAGATCATCATCCAGTGTTTCACCAACTGTACGCTGATGATACCCAAATATACAAATCTAGCCACCCAACTGAAGTTGATACTACCATCCAAGGTGTAGAGAGGTGCATTTCTGATGTGAAATCATGGATGACATGTAACAAGCTGTAGACGAAGTATGATAAAACTGAGGCCATTCTAATCACAACACAAAGACTTTCTCATTCACATTCTTTACCTCAAGCAATAAATATCAGCAACACCAACATTAAATTCACACAAGCAGTACGAAACCTAGGTGTTACTCTGGACAGTACTCTCACATTGCACCAACATGTCATGAACATTTGCAAGGCTGCATATCTTGAGCTGAGACGCATCAGCTCAATTCGCAAATATCTTTCAGTTGATGCCATTAAAACACTTGTGTGTTCATTAGTACTTTCAAGACTGGACTATTGTAACTCAGTTCTGTCTGGTTCATCTCAATATCTGCTCCAGAAACTTCAAAAAAAGTTTAAAACACAGCTGCTCGGATCATACTTAGAGTACCACGATCAGAGCACACCTCCCCGCTGCTCTGTACCCTACACTGGCTATCCATTCGATCCAGAATCAAACACAAAATTTGTTCTCTGTGCTATGTTTCACTGTCGGACTCTAGTCCAACATACCTATCCGACCTCACCCATGTATACACAATGGCAAGATACTTACGCTCCTCTTCTGACAATCGTATACTCGTTATCCCCACTATGAAAACAAAGTCAGATGGATAGCGTTCTTTTGCATACCAGGGCCCAGCAACGTGGAATGAATTGCCCACTGAACTTAGACACAAAAACACAGCAATCACATTCAAGAGAGCTCTCAAAACTCACTTATTTCGACTGCAAGAACAAAATTAAAGGCCTAATAATGTTTCCTACCTTAAATATTCTCAGCATGTTTTTGTTTTTTTAATGTTTTCTCATTTCATGGTGTTTGTTTTTGTAATCATATTATTATATGTTTTTTATCTTATAGGTGTTGTCTAATGTTGTAAAGCGCTTAGAGCTTCTAAAGATTAGGCGCTATATAAAGTCCTCATTATTATTGTTATTATTATTATTATTATTATTATTATTATTATTATTATTATTATTCGCATTTGGAGCAAAACAAATGCATGTTTAAATCGGTCATAACAGGGACCATTTTCAAATGAATTAAGTTTACAGTATATATTTTAGTTTTCTTGCAAATTGATATCCAGAAATATTCACGCTGTGGTAAAGGATATAACATTTCACTTCTCTCTATTTCATTTTATCCTTTGAATTATACAATCTATTTCTTAATTTGCCATGAGTATTTCCTGGTATACTTTTGCTACGCATCTTTCATTTGGTCTCAGTCTCACAATCATGCGCAAAATAAAGTTGGTGTTTTTTGTTTTGTTTGTTTGGGGTGGGGGTGGAGGTTGTTGTTTTTTTTTTTTTTATACTGTATCAGTACCAGCCCCTAGACCATATGCCGTTGGTCCAGATTACATGCGTGTATTAAAAATATGGTACAACCGCAAAACATAACAGTTCTAGGATTAACACACTAATTATCTCACTTTAAAAAAATTGCGAGATAAAAATTATGTAAGATATTAATATTGTTATTGATTCTCTGGATCAAGTTATAAAACTTCATGTGATTTGCATTACAATGAAAGTATGAAGTTACAAAGACCTTTCTCAAATTATCAGACATGGGACATTTGACAGCAATGTGAAACTCGTCTTCTTTATCTGCTCACAAAGGGCACAATCTTTCAACATAGAGAATATTTTTTTTATACCTACCTGTGTTGGCCACTATGGGAAAGCTTCCATATCTAAACGTACATGACAGTCTAACATTGTCCGAGGAGTTCAAATAGTCTATTTAGGATTGACAACTCAGATCGTTTCTTATCTTATAAAATCGTAATCTATCAATTTAATTAAATCTCCATTTAGTTATTGATGACAAATATCTTTAGAGCGTTGTTTAAATATAACGAAAAGAGTTTCTCGTCTCCCACGCTTTGATTAACCCAAACTTCTCCCATTCCGTATGAAAACAGTAGATTCTTGACTTTATCTACCCAGCAGCCACAGTGTTCGCCCCAAGCCAATTTTAGGTTATAGCTTTGTTCTGGAAGTCTCGCATCAGGCATCTTTAATAGTTGAAACCAGTACTTAAGAATTCTTATATATTTTACTTCTTGCATTGGAATTCTACCCAAGTTATTTATTATCCTATACAGATTATAGATATAAGCGTTTGGTGTGTGTTTTGTAATACCAAGAATAAATCTGCATCATGATGCACGTAAACGTTCAATATCAACTGCTTTGCAGAAACCACAGACTTCCGACCCATAATTCAAAATTGGTGCTATTTTTGTATCAAGTATTTGGAATAGAGTTTTTGTAGATAGCTTACCAAACCGATTATGGTTAGTGTTCAAAAAAGAAAATACACAGCCAAGATACCTATAATAGGATATCTTCCCTATCATGAAATCACCAAAATATCATCTTTCATATCTTCTCAAAAATCCTCTTTCTCGAAAGATTACAATTTTCTTCTAGTTTTATCTTAATTTCCAGATGATGCAGTAATTTTGTGATTTATTTAGAATTCTTTGAAGTTGAAAAGCAGTTTTGGCGAATGCAACTATGTCATCTGCGTACAAAAGTGCAAATAAATTGGCAAATTTTAGTTTTACACCATTATTCTGGTCAGAAATATGTTTCATTAATTCGTTACGGACTAAAGAAAATAGACTTTGTGAAAAAACACAACCTTGCCTTACTCAAGCGGGGCAGTTAAATATGTACGCAAGCCATTTGGCGTTTTCACACAAGCTTTGACATTTGTATATATAGCTTTTAGTATCGTAAGCATGTTACTACTAATATCTTCATTTACTAATTTATGATGAAACAAGTTCCTGTCATGACGGTGAAATGCTTCTTCATAATCAACGTCTAAAACCAGCTTGCTCATCACTCAAAATATCATTTTCTTTGATCCAATTATCTATTTTCTCATTTGAAATGGAGGTAAATATTTTTCCGATGACTGGTAAAATGCTAATCCTGAACAGCCTTGGACCAGCACTTTGGGAAATATCCAAGATAACATAATTTATTGAACAATGATACTACGATAGGTACAGTAATATTTCCAGTTGCTTTAAAACAATCACTCCAAAAGTCAGTAATTTGACCTGATTTTCCCGAATTTAAACGTTTTATACCATGTTGTACTTCTGATTCAGTTATTTTATCGTCCATATTTGATTTTCATGGCGAATATTAAATGTTTAGTTTAATCTGAACTTTTGGTCCATTTCATATTGTATATTACATAGCTCAGAAAAGTACTGGTACCATCCGGTGATGTTAATTATTCCACGGGTGGTGCTTGGACATTTTAAAACATCCAGAAGCGTTCGAGTCTTTATCCGAATATCCTTTTCAAGACTTGCCGTTTCCTTTTCTCTGTATAAGTTGCGTTTGTGCCTTGTTGTGTGTTTGTACATATTTCTGTAGTGTTTATATAAAGCCAAGTTATCTTCCATATTATTATTTCTGAAGTTCCTAAGTGCATCAAGTAGGCGATATTCTTGTGCTTTACAGTCTGCATCATACCACGTTTGTTTCTTGGCAGAAAAATCGATCATGTCTTTTACTGACATCATTTTGATCCACTTTCATTGTCGTTGTTGATTCATAGATGCTCTCCATGAACGATTTAAGAGCAGAATCGAGTTGATTTTGTTCTTTCGATGTAAGTATAGTAATGGAGTAATGGGTTTATATATATATATATATATATATATATATATATATATATATATATATATATATATATATATATATATATATATATATATATATATATATATATATATATATATATATATATATATATATATTCATTCCATATATCCCTCACTCTTGGAATAATACTTTCATTATTATCATTTGTGATGATGATGGGGTCTGCTAGATCCAAGTGAAATATTATTGGTTGATGAATAGATTCAATTATGTTACCAATCCTAAAGGTACTTATACCTGCAAATAATGATTGATCGAAGAGTAAGTAGCACATGGATGTGGCAGAGATATATTGTATACATGTAAATTTTCCAATACCTTTATCATCTCCACATCGACCAATCCTCATTACAGATAGCTGAAAAAAACTTCCGTAAATTCTCGCCATAGTGATTTAAGTCCTTTCTGTCTTTATTTGCTCTTCCCTCCCAAATATATATCCTCGACATAATCAATATTCTTTCCAGTGAACTTGTTACTATCATGTATAATAAAATCAGTCTGTTGATGTATGTGCGTTGAAATCCCCACCGAAAATAAATGGGTGATTTCGATACATAACTCGATATTGTCACTATTCATTTTCTATGATGGTTAACAAGTCTCCTTCTGCATGTATTGGCATGTGTTCAAATGATGTCTATACTACACCAAAAATTAAGCTACCCTGTACAATTTGTATACATGGAGAAAATTTCAACCAAACAATGTTTTTTGATTAACTCTCAAGTTGGTTGATATTGAAGTTGTCTTATATGTTCTTTTACGTATACAGCAATGCCACTAGAATAACGTTTTGCATGCAGTAAGATCTTTATCTCCGACACTTATGTATCACGTGCAACTACTTATGTCGATTTTATCATGGGCCCAAGTCTCGACGGCAACAAGTAAATCAAAATCAAGAATAAAATTATTCAAATCACTTCAATCCAAATTATACATTTTACAGGAGAGTTTTCTTGTTAAACATGAAATATCCCAGATACAAAACTTAATTTCACCAAAGGTCTGCACATTATGTATCACATGTTTAAAACGTCCTCTGCCAGACCCCTATCTATCATTTACACTTACTATATCATGCAGTATATCATTAAACACATATGCAGTTCTATTTATAACCATTTTGTCATATTTAAAGAAGGCTGCTTTACCAACCCTGAGTGCTTGGATGAAGAAAGGATGAAGAAGATGTTCGTGCCCGACATAGTCTTTCTGGGAAGTCTTCACATACTCGGATACGTGGCTGAGTTACTTCTGAAACATTTTGATATTAATTGTTAATTCCTGTTACTCCTCCTTCTCTTTCTCTCTTGACCACTCCGGTAGCGTAGTGGGTAGGGCATCCGCATCGGATGCGGGAGGTCGTGGGTTCGAACCCCGGCTGAGTCATACCAAAGACATTAAAAAATGGTACTAAAAGCTGCCTCGCTAGGCAAATCTCTCTCTCTCTCTCTCTCTCTCTCTCTCTCTCTCTCTCTTCCACCTGTGCGTTGCTTCGGGCTGCCTTGCTAATTTCTCTGTACTTATTTTTTTTAAACAACAAACTATTTCATTATGTTTGAAGCAAGAAAACGTAACAATTTTTATTTTCCGACTCCGTTTCGAATGTAACCGGTGCACTCATCCGATTTCAATGTTATACTCACTGATGTCCAATGTTTGTTTTATACATTTCTGATCGTTTTTTCCGTGTCGTTACACTTTTCACTCTTGATTTCCAGAATACCGTAGAAGATTAAGTTGTCCATGCATGACTGTGCTTCTCGATTCTCAAGTTTCTTTTCGTTATCCAGCAGTTTTACTTGTAGACTTAGTATGATTTAGTGAGGTCATTCACTTTTTCTTGTAAGTTGTCATTGTGAGCTTTAAATTCTTCATCAGAGTTTTTAGTTGTTCAATTTTTATGTTTGAAGCGATCCAATTTATCGATCAGGCGGCAGACGTCAGCACGTATATCACTCGTGATCTGTAGAAACCCTACACAATCTGATGTTTCGGACTTTTTGAACTGAATGCCGAGCCTGGTTCCTCTTGCTATGAAAATTATGACTGGGTAAAATGCAGGGATGTTGCTCTCGCTGAATGAATAGGCATTGCTACCGATTGAGTTATGTCACTGATACGCCTTGTTTGGTCCCGACTGAGCCATGCGTTCATATCAAAAACATTTCTAGTCTGTATTTCCAAATCTCTGTGTATCGCTGACAGATTCTCTATGACTGGATTTCAGAAGTGCAGTATTTTTCGGTGGTCACCCCTGTCTGCCCATCCCAGGGCCTGGATTAGATTATATTCCTTGAATGACCAGCGAAACAAAAAGCAAGAGATAGCTACATATTACCTATCCTAAGAGATCACAGATCGTGTCTTCTCTGGCTGTCAATAGCAGGCTATTGTCACCCTCCAAAGTACTGTGTCGACTCTCATGCTTAATTTACGGTCCACACAGTACTAATGAATGAACTGGCGTGACCTATGTACATACACACTTTCAAAGTGTCTTACAAGGTTAAAACAAACCTTACAAAACTCAAAATGTAAGCATTTAAGGAAATTCATGATAAACATACGATTGTAAGCGTACCTGCAAGTTGTCAAACTGTTCACATTCCAATAGAAAGAGAACTTGTCAAAAATTTAGCCATCGAGGGATCAGTGTGCAAACTCACAGCACACATACCGGAAGTCAATCAATCAATCAATCAATCAATCAATCAATCAATAATAATAATAATAATAATAATAATAATAATAATAATAATAATAATGTGGACTTAGTATAGCACCTAATCCTTAGAAGCTATAAGCTCTTTACAATATTAGATAATATATATATATATATAACGACAAGATTACAAAAACGAACAACATGAAAGTACAAATCAAAAACATGCTGACGATACATTATTAAGTTTGTCCTTCCGGTCGAAATAGGTGAGTTTTAAGAGCACTCTTGAATGAGATGACAGTCTCCGTATGTCTAAGATATATGAGCAATTCGTTTCACGTATTTAGGTACTGGTACTAGAAAGAACGTTGTCAGTATGACTTTGTCTTAACGATGGGAACAATTAGGTGCGAGTGTCGGAAGAGGCGTGTTTTTAGATAGGGTGTATAAATGGGTGAGGTCAGATAGTTATATTTGACTGGAGCCAGTCAACAAAATCTAGCATAGTGAACAGACTTGTGTTGATTCTATATCGAATGGGTAACCAGTGAAGGTTACAGAGCACGGCAGATGTGTGCTTGTGAGCTTAGTTCTTCGTAGTCTAAAGATGACCCGGGCCGTGTTTTTAATTTTTGACGTTTCTGTAGTAGATACTGAGACGAACCAGAAAGACGCGAATTAAAGCAGGTCATTCTAGAGAGTGCTAAGGAACACAAAAGTGTGTTAGTGGTATCAACCGAAAGAAAACTGCGAATGAAGCTCATGCATGTCAGCTCCAGATATGCAGCTTTGCTTATGTTCATTACATGTTGGTGCAATGAGAGCGTACTGTCGAAAGTGACACTATGTTTCGTATAGACTGTGTAAATTTAATGTTTTCAGTTTTATCATCATTTATCCGCAGTTTGTTAAATGTCATCCATGACTTCATATCGGAAATACATCTCTATACCCCTTGGATGATAGCTTTAATATCAGCTGGGCAGCTGGACTTGTGTTTTTGAGTGTCATCAGCGTACAATTGGTGAGACACCGGATGTCGATTTGCTACACTTTAGAGCGGTTGACTGTTTTGAATAAACAGAATGGGGCCGAGAACAAAGCCTTGTTGAACACCAAAACACCAACTGCACTGGAATGTTTTCCATTTACGGCCACAATTTGTGTCCTGTTTACTATATTAGGACATGAACCATAGTAAGGCTGTATCGTGAGTAGCAAATCGCCTCGATGAAATATGTATTGTGTCAAATGCCGCAGACAAGTCAACAAGGGTGATGACCGTAATCTTTTCACTATCTAAAGCAAGGAGAATGTTATTTATTATTCTCAGAAGGGCTGTCTCAGTACTTTGGCGAGGGCGATATGCAGACTGCACATTGCTAAAAGACTATTTGAATTAAGATGAAATACAACTTGGGATAGAACAACTGTTTTAAAGATTTTTTTAAATAATGAGAGGTTAGAAACAGGTCGGTAGTTCTTTAAATCGTTCGTTTCAGTGTCAGTACCTTCAACAGAGGATTAACAATGGCAGATTTAAAAAAATGAAGGGAATTCCTCGGATGAGAGAGAAGTCGTAGTGACATCGGTTAGTGAAGGCAATATTGAATCCAAGCAGTAAAGTAGCAGTGATGTCGGAATCGGATCGAATTCACGTGAGTAAAGGGCGCTCTTCGTTACAATTGTGTGTACCAAATCCATAGAGACAGGTTCAAATGCTGTTTAAAGGTTGCCGTGTATATTCTGTATCACAACTGTATCGTGACGATCAGTCAATTGAAATTGTGTTGTCAAGCTTATATCTAATAGATTGAACATTGTCAGGGAAGAAATTTGCAAATTGGTTCGGAAGGTTGACCGGAGAGAAGTTGGAAGTGGTGTACATTTATTCCTTGACATTAGCTTGTTTGTAATATAGATGAACCCATTGCAGCTGGAACTGTCAGTGATTTTAGTGCTGTATGATGCTGATTTTGCTGCATGAACCATGTATTAACATTCTTCATAGCAGCTTCATATATCTGCTTATGAATAGTGGGGCTGGTGGAACGTCAGATCCCCTCTGCCTTAAGGCGTTCTCTTTTAGCAGTTCCATTGTGAGTGAGATTTGGACCAGTTCAAACAGCGTGTTTTCGAAATTAAAAGTTGTAATGTAGTTAAGACAGTGAATTATGTAGTTCTTTGCGATGACAGCAATTCCACCTCCGCAGGAATGGCATGGGAATGACTTGATCTAGTAACTAGAGGGAGTTAGATCCACATACTCTGACTCTTGTCTGACCTTTTAGCCACGTTTCTGTTAGGAAAAAAAACGTTGATCTCCTGACCTTTGATAAAGTTAACTATTTATGTGCGCCTTTCTGGTGGTCCTACTGACTGGACGTTGAATAATGCAAAGTTGAAGCTTTACTAGGAATTTGAATTAAGTTTTCCAAATTACACCACGTTATTTCAAAAAGCCATAGGCACCCAACCGTCAAAATTAAAAAGTTCCAACCAAGTTGTTTCAAAAAGTCATAGGCAATCCAGCCATCAATATTAAAAAGAACGTTAGGCCATCAACACTCAAAAATAGAAAAATAACAACAAATACTAGGTCATCAACTTTAAAAATAATTATTAGAAAAAAACAATTAAATAAATAACAAAAAACACTAAACCCACAAACCTCAAAATTTAGGAAACAACAAACAAAAGGAAGATTCCCAACCGACATGTATTCCCCACGAAAACCACAATTTGCTATTATCCAAGTTCTTTTGCTGTAAATAGAAGCCCTCCCAGGTAAACTAAAGACGGTGTGCCGGGGGCACACCAGATGACACTACATCTGCCTGTTATTTCAAACCTGATGAATCCAGTAATTTCGAACGCAAGCCTTGCATTATTAGGTTTTGACATCATTATAACCTCATGTAAGTAGGCTTTTCAGTCAGAATGATAACAGTTCTGGTCAGCACAATTAAATATAATTAGCCTCCCCGAGCCCCGAAAAATAGAAAAAAAGGCAATAGTAACAAGAAAATAAAAAGAGGGGAATATGTGAAGTCTCGATGCTAGGGTTATCGTCACACAAAGTTACACGCACATAGGTGCATAAGGTAATGATTTGCAATTGCGTAGCTGTACCGTATATATCTTAATTCTTTGTATGAACTTTAAAGTTGTTGCTTTAAGTACTGAGTAGTTATATTCTAATAATGTGTGACATAATTCTGTAATTGATAGATTTAGTCACTATTTTCAGTCTGTAGATCAGCTGCAGATTTGGTAGATTAATTGTGCAATTAATATTTTAATTGGTAGCTTTCAGTCAACGCGCCGTTAGGAATAATTAATTAAGATACAACAGCCAAGCATGCAAATTATTCCTCAGCCTACAGCGTCTCGCCTCACCTGACCTTGAGTGTGCATACAGTCAGTCGCCTGTTTATAAAGCCATGAATGATATGTATATAATGTTTAGTCTTTTTAATATTGAATGTATGGTGTTATTATTAATAGTATAAAAACGACCTTGATACCAACGTAGTTACCGCAAATGAGTCTGCAGCAAAATAAAGATAATGTTACTATTTCATACTCATGTGTATGTGAAATAGAGGACATACGTGCGTTGGCTGGTAACATGGGGCATGTTATTTAAATGTGGAACTGAAATATTAAATTACGCTAATGTATGGTGATAAATCCGAAGTCTAACTGGTGACCTGAAAGTAGCAATGGTCATTTCAGACACAAAGTTGCCGTCGGCACGTGGTTCTGGAACCGTCGCAAACATAAATTGTTTTCTAATATTTGCACATACATGCTAACCTCGGGGGTCTGTTGCAGGTTTGTCACCAAATGCGTGCCAAGGATACAAGTAGAAATTGATTAAAATTATAAGCCATTAAATATTTCGGCGCATCATAATACCAAAATGACAAAGCTTGACCACCTTCCCGAGATTACAGCTTAACGTTTCTCCTACGATCTCAAACGGAGGTTATCGTCAAGTGCTTTGATAAATCAATCGATGCGACATTCAGGCCAGTTTGACTTGAGAAAGAAAGCAACCGGACCCAGTGCAGGAGGGCGGTCAGTATATTATCATCAAGGATTGACAGGCAACAGTGATCAGATACAAAAATTAAAAATAAAGGTCAAAGACTAATGTAAGAAGACCATAAAATATTCCATAAACAATCATAAATGCATAACATTATTCAGAAATGCTTAACAATAATTATTTTAAATTAAATGTCACTAAATACGGCAATTATAACATATATAAACAATCAACATTATTTAAAACATCTATACAATGATCCTGAAAGTAGAGTTCGTTTCACAAATATCAATGAATTGTTCGGAGAAATTAGAAAGGACGAAATTGAAAATAGAGAATAGAATAGCGAAAGGAATGCATTATTCTGAACTAAAAGAATGATTAAGTGATATGCATACACATTACACAAGCAAGCTGGAAAGAGTTTCCCTACACATTGCACAAGCAAACTAGAAAGAGTTTCCCTACACATTGCACAAGCAAGCTAGAAAGAGTTTCCCTACAGATTTAAACAAGCAAGCAAGGAAGAAATTCCCTAGAACATTACACAAGCAAGCTAGAAAGAGATCCCCTAGACATTACGCAAGCAAGCTAGAAAGAGTTTCCCTACACATTGCACAAGCAAGCTAGAAAGAGTTTCCCTACAGATTTACACAAGCAAGCAAGGAAGAAATTCACTAGAACATTACACAAGCAAGCTAGAAAGAGATCCCCTAGACGTTACGCAAACAAGCTAGAAAGAATTTTCCTACACATTACACAAGCTAGAAACAGACCCCTTAGGCATTACGCAAGCAAGCTAGAAAGAGATTCCCAAGGCATTACACAAGCAAGCTAGAAAGATTCCCTATATAAAGGTTTATGTTAGTTACGTACATAATCAGTTCTAGGAAGATATCGTTGATATGCAATTGCATCAAACATATAACAAATCATACATATACATGCAGATAGTGATAGATGTGTCCCAAAATTCGCCTGATACAGGAAAGTGAAACTATGAAAGGAAGACGACATAAATGATGCATTGAAAGAAATCTTTAAAGAACAACAATAAAATACGATGGAGTTCGCTCACGGACAGAATTTTAAGAATCTCCTAGACAAAGAAAACATTGAATACATTTCCACTTACTCAGAAAAACAGTGTATACTGCAGAAAGTTTTAATCGACTGAAAATAAAACCAGAACAAGGATAGACATATTACATATTTGTAATGATGAATATGATAATTAATATCGTTTTGATGAATATAATAATTAATATCGTATTGATGGATACAATAGTTAATATCGTATTGATGGATATAAAAATTAATATTGTATTGATGGATATAATAATTAATATTGTATTAATGGATATAATAGTTAATATCGTATTGATGGATATGATAATTAATATTGTATTGATGGATATGATAAGTAATATCGTAATGATGGATATAATAATTAATATCGTATTGATGGATATAATAATTAATATCGTATTGATGGATATAAAAATTAATATTGTATTGATGGATATAATAATTAATATTGTATTAATGGATAGAATAGTTAATATCGTATTGATGGATATAATAATTAATATTGTATTGATGGATATGATAAGTAATATCGTAATGGTGGATATAATAATTAATATCGTATTGATGGATATAATAATTAATATCGTATTGATGGATATAAAAATTAATATTGTATTGATGGATATAATAATTAATATTGTATTAATGGATATAATAGTTAATATCGTATTGATGGATATAATAATTAATATCGTACTGATGGATACAATAATTAACATCGTATTCATGGATATAATGATTAACATCGTATTGATGGATACAATAATTAATATCGTATTGATGGATATAATAATCAATATCGTATTGATGGATACAATAATTAATATCGTAATGATAATTAAAATAATTAACATCGTATTTATGGATATAATAATTAATATTGTATTGATGGATACAATAATTAATATCTTATTGATGGATATAATAATTAATATCGTATTGATGGAAACAAGAATTAATATCGTAATGATGAATATAATAATTAGTATCGTATTGATGGATATAATAATTAATATCGTATTGGAGGATATAATAATTAATATCGTATTGATGGATACAATAATTAATATCTTATTGATGGATATAATAATTAATATCGTATTGATGGATACAATAATTAATATCTTATTGATGGATGTAATAATTAATATCGTATTGATGGAAACAATAATTAATATCTTATTGATGGATATAATAATTAATATCGTATTGATGGATATGATAATTAATATTGTATTGATGGATATGATAAGTAATATCGTAATGATGGATATAATAATTAATATCGTATTGATGGATACAATAATTAATATCTTATTGATGGATATAATAATTAATATCGTATTGATGGATACAATAATTAATATCTTATTGATGGATATAATAATTAATATCGTATTGATGGATATAATAATTAATGTCGTATTGATGGATATAATAATTAATACCGTATTGATGGATACAAGAATTAATATCGTAATGATGATTATAATAATTAATATCGTATTGATGGATATAATAATTAATATCGTATTGATGGATACAATAATTAATATCGTAATGAAGATTATAATAATTAATATCGCATTGATGGATACAATAATTAATATCGTATTGATGGATATAATAATTAATATCGTATTGATGCATATAATAATTAATATCGTAATGATGATTATAATAATTAATATCGTAATGATGATTATAATAATTAATATCGTATTGATGATTATAATAATTAATATCGTATTGATGGATACAATAATTAATATCGTAATGATGATTATAATAATTAATATCGTATTGATGGATATAATAATTAATATCGTATTGATGGATACAGTAGTTAATATCGTATTGATGGATATAATAATTAATATCGTACTGATGGATACAATAATTAATATCGTATTGATGGATATAATAATTAATATCGTATTGATGGATACAATAATTTATATCGTATTGATGGATACAATAATTAATATCGTATTGATGGATATAATAATTAATATCACAGATCGATATGTATTTTATAGGTTAATACCAGTGACCCTAAAAAAAAGATATAAAATATGGATTAACTGATTTATTTATCTAGCAACTGACTCCAATTGAGTGTCTAAATAAAAAGGTGAGATATTTAGCTATCAAATTGTGAATCCGTTTTTTTCCCATAGGTTATTTTCATTGAAGAGATTTTCTTTCTTTTCAATCCGACGTATGAATTTCGGAGACCCTATGGTATAAAAATCGGAAGCCTTAACAAAGAGAAAATGTTGACGAAATTGTCTATGACCAGTTATCTCTAAGATCAAGAGCAAGGCTTGTTCGTGGCTGTGAAAACTGAAAACTTTAAAAAAAATTGAATGATAGTAAATATGCGGTAGTACAAATGATAATGTTGAATCATAAATTATTATATAACTACCGTAATTTGTTTTAATCTGATTGTAGGTTCAACCATTCTGAAATAGTATTGTTGGAATCCTATATACAAAATGTATATTATATAAATGGTGTGGCATTTTATATTGATGTCTAGCACTAGGGCATCATGCCACAGACACGTAGCATGATGTCCCACCTAGTCACATTATCCTGACACCAGGCCGACCATTCCTAACACTAGCCTCTTAATGCTGAGTGCCAAGCCAGGCAGCTGTTAGTACCATTTTTGTAAGTCTTTGGTATGACTTGGCCGAGGATCGAACCCACGACCTCCCGCATTAGAGAAAATTTACTATTAGGTGAAAAATTAAAGTAACTATTAATAGATAAAGGTGTACCTTTCGCTACTATCTTTGCAAATATTGGTATCTTAGCAGCTAGTTTTAATCAAATCAGAGCAAATTTTGCACAAAAGTTGAAAAGGATGATAAATAGATGGCAACGAAGGCAGATGTATTTCTTTTTGCATAAAAATATGCAGAGCAGTTGGAAACATAGAAACTGTTTGATAACGTTGATTGCTCCAGGTCCATCAAAACGATAGACGTAATAAAAAAAAGAATGTTTGTGTTTTTTGTTCCATGAGCTATATCATTTTGATCGTGAGGTACATGCATTATTGTTATGTGTGCTTGATTTTAGGCACTGTCGTTGTTTCTGTAGGTCTTGTTTGTCCCTTGGAACGTACACCCTCGTTCTTGTGATTGTAAATGCTCTGTTTGTGATTGAAGATTCTGATTACAAGACTTGGACTCTTCTTGTCCTCATACTAACATTTTCTTGCCTTTGTTATTATAGCCTAATATGCCACCCATCATCATTACAATATCATTGGGTAATAAGAAATATATACCATCACCAACAGTTGCATAATTTACGCTATCTTTGGAAATATGTTGTTCTTGCAATCTTATTGTAATGCTTTCATCAGAGTCATGTCTTTGTTCACATAAAGTAATTGTTGAACAAGTTTTTGAGGGTGTCTAAAGCAATAGAAACGAACAGTGTAACAGCACATAACATATTTTAACTAAGTAACAGAAACAAGCGAAACCAACAAAGTAAGTAAACTTGAACATCTAATTTATTTCTTTAGAATACAAAAAGAAAATGCAAAAAGAACTACGGTATTGTGAATTGAATCCCAAACAGTCCTAACAATTCTTTTACAAGTCCTAATGAATGAAGTTCAATTGAATTTCAGTGGTGTTCCAAATAAGTTCCGATATTGAATGTGCTGATGTGCCTGTGGTCTCAAATGTGCAAATTTGCCAAATACCTGGAGTACGGAGATGTGTTAAGTCTTTTTATGTATGACAATAATATAATCCAAAATGTTCTTGCCTGAATTCACTATTATCCCAAATAAATATTTCTGTACAAGAATATTAGTGAGCACTTTGTAATTTCAGTGAATAATAATTTTGAATAAATGAAAAACTGAAAACAACAATATGACTGATTATGTTTCCGATGTTAGGGCAAGAATATGTAATATTCGGTAAACAAGACTGTATACACCTCTAACTGACAGAGGTCACAGTTGTATACACCTCTAACTGACAGAGGTCACAATTGTATACACCTCTAACTGACAGAGGTTACAATTACCATTTCCTGAAAATATTCAGTCACATAACCGACATTTCCATTCTAGAAGTTTCTAAGGTCAGAAGCAAGACTATTTACTATTAATAATGATCTGAATATTTAATCCAAAATCACAGAGAAAATTGTAGCTATGTATTCTGTTGCTTACACAATAAATGTTATTGGTCAGGTACAACTTGAACTTGATTTTGGACAAGGTCAAATACATAATACAGATATACATAAGATACAGTCATTAATAAAAGCCAAGATATACATAACATATAGTCATTAAGAAAAGCATACTTTTGCACATATCAAGTACCATCAATAGCTGTTAAACCCGATTCGATTTACTGATAGATTTGCATAAATCTAAATATACAAACCCTAGTTAAGGCACATCCCTTATTTAGTTCCTAACATATATCCCCTATAAAACAGCAATCTTAAATCTACATACAACATACATCATGTGTAAATAATGCTCAGAAAATTTTGAAAAAGGGTGCAATTAACAAATACGCATGAAATATATTACTAAGTAAGGCTGCATCTCCAAAGGTTAAATGTCCGATAAATTTTGATGACTCTCCGCATATCTTTCACAAATGTCAAAAAGTAAGAATATATATATATATATATATATATATATATATATATATATATATATATATATATATATATATATATATATATATATATATATATATATATATATATATATATATATATATATTTGTGTGTGTGTGTTTGTGGGTGGGTGGGTGGGTGTACCATAACGAAACATTTACAATGTCTGCTCATCAATTTATAATGATATAAATGGCTTTTGTACTTTAAAGAATGATGACAATAAATTGTGTCCATTGTGTGATATAAAAATAGCAATATGTTTACTTACATTGCAGATCAGGTGAAAAATGAACTAGTGCAAGTAAATGACACTGAGAACTGAACTTCATATTCCAGTGACACTAGATATATGTAAGTTCATCATTACAAGGACACATGGTCTAAGTTCATTGTTACGTTCTTCTTTATAAGGACATGGTATGCGTTGATTGTTACAAAGACGCAGTGTATACGTTCGTCGTTATAAGGACACATGGTATACGTTTACAGGGAGGAATCAATGTTTTCTCGGTTTCTCTATTCCTTTAAGACAAATTTTCCCTGTATAAAATTCGCTTTTCATTATCTGGGTATGTCTACGAAATTTCAAAACACCAGACCATGCTCTTTAATTATTTTTCCTGCAGACCAACAACACATTTGAAACTGGTACTTTTCTGAGGCTTACCTCGATGTATAGAGCAAAACACGCAATCTGTGCTCAGGCTAAATGTCCATCTTCATTCACAAATAGCTTTGATTATAATTCATCATTTTTTTTTCTTCTGCATATCACCTTCTTATATCGATTAATCAGCAGCTCTAGTACTGGTATTTTTACCAGCTTTTGGAATTTATCCCAAAAACACGACCCATGTATACTGTCCATCAGAGGTTAAAGGTCATAGTGGTCAGTACCTTCCAAATAAGTAATTTCCTAACTAAACTCTAATTAAACACTGCCTAATATGTAAAATAATAAAATGCATATTTCTGGAGTTTTAGACTATATATATATTGATCCCTTTCTCTTGTTATATAAATATTGTAGAAAAACGGTTTTTCATCTTGCAAACACACACACACACACACAGAGTGGGAAGGAGCATTGCTCCCCCCACATCAAAAGATTGAGCCGTGGTAAAAGAAAGATGTCAAGGTGATAATGTTTTGGTTCATAGTTACATTAATTGCATGATTTACTGTTGGCGAAAATTTTCCTATAGCGAAATATTGCAAGCGAGAAGTGAATGCGCAAACGATAGTGAAAATTATTAATCTCGGAGGATATGTAGCATAGTGGTGAATCTTTCCCTGCCAGTCTTACTCCCTCAGTCACGTCAAAATGATTGGAGCGGATGTTGTCTTGAGACGTGGCTCACGCCTGGACTGGATTATATGGAATTTTGCATCCAAGCATGGATTTCTTTATGAATATCCTATCATGTCTCTTTGTTAACGGAAAAGACAAGCCCAAATTCCATTACTGGCGGTGACTGGACACATTAACGCCATGGTAAGCTTAAACAAAAGTACTTGACCAGAATAATAAGTTAGGGAAGCCACTGCTTCAGTACAAATTTTATCTTATTTGTAGAGAAGGCAGCACGAACATTGAGTGTTTGTGTTTCTTTTATATCTATTGTTAACGTAACTTTATCAATTTGAGCCATATCGATACGGCGTCTTCAGTGTGGAAGTGATGTATAGCACTTGGGCATCATACCGCAAACATCATGCCCCACCCAGCCACACTATACTGACACCAGACCAACCATTCACAACACTAACATTTTAATGCTAGTAATATTTTTTATAAGTCTTTGGCATGACACGGCCAGGGTTCGAACCCGCGACCTCTCGTATCCGAGCGGATGCTTTAATCACTTAGGCCACCAGAGCAGTAAGCATGAGCATGGAAACCTTTGGGTATAATTGTAGAATCAAGATTTTTCCAAATAACGTGTATATATATGTGTGTGTGTGTGTGTGTGTGTATATATATATATATATATATATATATATATATATATATATATATATATATATATATATATATATATATATATATATATATATATATATATATATATATATATGTGTGTGTGTGTGTGTATATATATATGTATATGTGTATGTGTGTATGTGTGTTTGTGTTATTAAAGCGGCATTCATCAGTTATTATGTACTTTTGACAGAGTGACGTATGTAAAGTGAAGTTGTTTGCATTTGAAACGTGCAGAATGGAGAGAATGTTGACATACCTCTATGCTACTTTGATGCAGTGTGGCTGACATTTCTTTGGATATTGTATTTATGGAAATTGTACATGATCTAAGCACACTGCTAACTAAAATGATTGCTCCCTTATGCTAAAAAAAGCCTGAATTAGTTTAAAGTACACTATCTTTAGTACCTAACAAAATAGGGATATTTAATTTTGTCCAGCTAGACAATACCAGCAGTTTTTGAAAGGTTCACATCTTGAGTAAGGCCAGGCTTTAATCTCTATAACCCATATTATACCCTTCAATCATACACCAAAACAAAGGGTATTAAAGGCTCTTTGAACAATACCTAAGCTATGCAATGTCTTTTTTAAATAGCCAATATAACCAGTGAGGAAACCCGGGGAAATTCTTTTCTTTAAAACTCTAACCCTATGCCAAATACGAAACTGTAGAGCGCCACCTAATGAGATTCTTGTTTACCGCGGTACTTTTTACCGGTGGTACGTACCTCTACTTTTTCATTTTTTTGTTGACTTTTTTATTGGCATTAAAAGCATGTTTTCATTTTTCAGAACAAAATAATTACCAAAATTATCAGTTTTCTATTTTATAAACTAGATTTATTTGTCACAAACAAATTTAAAATATTACAAGTATAGTTATACTGATTAAATGCCATGTTTAGCACCTGTCGCATATATCAACATGGCGGTCGATTCTGACATAGCGAAAAATATTTGGGCGCAATCCAACTTTTGAAGGAAAAAAAAAATCATACTGAAAGATGACAAAATTTAATTTACTTTAGAGTATGGTCATGTTTTAAATACGTATTTTACTTTTAAGACCAGAAGTCATCCTGAGATTTACACGAGTACAGCTGTTTTCTGATTGAATTTAACGTAATTTTTCTTACCCACAAATAAATATCTGTCCCGTGTGTCATCCCACTCAAAGTTTCCCTGCCTATTATGTCATTAGGGCAGCAAATAAATTGATGCTTCATTGTCAATACTTCCTATTTTGATAAACAAGCTCTCGATTTGTTAGCACATTGACGTTTACATGGTGTTAGCTACAGTGTAAAGTTAGTCATCCAGTATTAATTACATACATTTGGTAGATAACAACGTATATAGCAGTTAAAATACAACAAAAAATTCATGAGAAATATTTGGTTCTAATAGTATGGATGGCGTGTAGATTAGAGCATGATATTGTTGCAGCTGATTAGAGCATGATATTGGTGGCGTGTAAATAAGAGCATGATATTGGTGGCGTGTAAATTAGAGCATGATATTGGTGGCGTGTAAATTAGAGCATGATATTGTTGCAGCTATTTGAGAGCCGGATGTTTACAAACAATAATTCTCCCTAACACGACTTTGCAACTCTTATCTCATATGCTGCTAAAAGAAAAATTAGCGGACTGTGAATTTCAAAGGTCATGTGAAATTTTCTTGGTGTTTATCAGATCTCCACGCATAATTGTGGAGATCTGATTTTAACCAGCTTGAACCGTCTCTATCCCTTACATTTTACTCGTGCCGTATGTTGGTCACAAGTCATATAACCTCCAAATGTGCATGCATACTTGCGTGGAATTGAGGAAATTTCAACTTGTACAAAAAAAAGATCAGTTCGACAATATTTATACCACTCTAGCAATATTTGATTGAGAGAATATGTCTACGCATTATATAACTGTACATAAAGTAGGACAGTGTGACCTTTTTCCTACGTTATGTTTAATCATGAAAGTGTTCCTACACACCTGCATAAGGGACAACGTCGCTGTCCCATGAATATTACATTGCATGCTACTGGTGGTTCAATTCCCTTAACAAAAAAGAAAACTTCATACTTCATTTGCCACTCGAGTGTTTTGGATAATGCATTTAAAGGTTTCAAATCTGTCTTCAACATCGTGGAGCGAGGACATGGCATGCAGGACACATACAATTAAGCCTAAACAAATGAAAGCCGAGATTAGGGTAGATTTTTATGGGACGAAATGGAGCTCAAGGAGCCGTCCAACAATGATCTGGAAAATTCCCTTGACGTATCCTTCTTCAGCTTCACTGCAACACTATTAATAATGTAGCCGTCTTCAAACATTAGATGGCGAGGAATGTGTGTGTGTGTGTGTGTGTGTGTGTGTGTGTGTGTGTGTGTGAGAGAGAGAGAGAGAGAGAGAGAGAGAGGGTGGTGGTGGTGGTTGATTTTTAACGTAGCTTTCAGTCATATCGCTACGATGTCTGCAGTTTGGCAGCTTATAGTGATGTCCAGCACTGTGGCATCATGCCGCAGACATGTAGCATCATGTCCCACCGGTAACATTATCCTGACACCGGACCCATCGGTCCTAGCACTAAGATCTTAATGCTGAGCACCAAGCGACGCAGCTGCAAGTGCCATTTTTATGTCTTTGTATGACTCGGTCAGGTTCGAACCCACAACCTTCACACCCCCATACTCTTAGCTCTTAGCTACTTTATAACGAGGGGTTTGCATTGGAAAAAAGGAAGTTATGTCGCTAAAACGTGATTGATAATTATCAACCATGTTTCTACTCTCTCCTTTGAACAAATTTCCGTTACTTGATTTATTATAACTTTAGCCTGGAAAATAAATAGAAACTATAAAATGTGAAATTTGCGAAAGAGAAATTTGGTGGGCGTTTGTTTAAAGCTACATGATACGTGGCAAACAGTATGTTTGGCAGAGGAAGAACAGAGAAGAACCACCAACCAACTGGCAAGGTTTCTCACATATCTACGTTGACCGAGTCTAGACTCGAACCCAGTAAAAGAGAGAAGAAAATATGAGATTGAAAATTTTTGGAACAAAATACAAGGATGTCAACATTGCGCATGCAGCCGTCATCGAAATTTGTTGGCGTATTATTACATGTAGAAAACGGTTGGGGATGGCAGGTTTACATATATGGTAAGACGTTACAAAGTACACTGGCTGATAAATATTGCAACCAAAAAGTACACCAAAGATATGTGGAAGAAAGTTCTGAAAACAAAGAAACTGAGAAACATAAAAAGAAATATACGAAATCGAGAGATGATAAAATTAGAGAGAAATTACGATAAAATATTAAATGAGGAGAATAAGCAAGAGAGTCGATGTGATACAGCTTATCATATAGTTCATGTGTCAACTAAAAAGACAGGCTTGAGATATATAAAAAAAACTAACAAGCTGTGTATATTATCTTTCTTCTGCTCTTTCGTTCACTGTGGCATACATGAAAATGGATCAATATGTTCTACATTAAAAATCATTATTTTACATTTTTGTCGCCAAATATTTTTATAGCCACACTAAAAGATTTTACAGTGATTACTCTTATTAGACAGCACTGAGTAGTCTGAAATTCGGCCACACAACTCATTTGGGTAGTAGAGATGGAAACAGCAGGATGCGGAATATCGTAATGGCATTTAGCAGATCAATGTGTACCTGACTTAGCTAATAGTGCACAGGTTTTTGGCATTTAGCATATCCAAGTGTAAAAAAGGAACACATGTTTTGGCATTTAGCATTTCCCAGTGTATCAGGGTTTTGGCATTTAGTATATCCAAGTGTAAAATAAGTATACGGGTTTTGGCATTTAGCATATCCAAGTGTACCAGACTTAGTAAAATAAGCACATAGGTTTTTAGAATTTAGCATATCCAAGTGTAAAATAAGTACACAGGTTTTGGCATTTAGTATATCCAAGTGTAAAATAAGTACACATGTTTTGGTATTTAGCATATCCAAGTGTAAAATAAGTACACATGTTTTGGCATTTAGTATATCCAAGTGTAAAATAAGTACACATGTTTTGGCATTTAGTATATCCAAGTGTAAAATAAGTACACATGTTTTGGCATTTAGCATATCCAAGTGTAAAATAAGTATACGGGTTTTGGCATTTAGCATATCCAAGTGTACCAGACTTAGTAAAATAAGCACATAGGTTTTTAGAATTTAGCATATCCAAGTGTAAAATAAGTACACATGTTTTGGTATTTAGCATATCCAAGTGTAAAATAAGTACACATGTTTTGGCATTTAGTATATCCAAGTGTAAAATAAGTACACATGTTTTGGCATTTAGTATATCCAAGTGTAAAATAAGTACACATGTTTTGGCATTTAGCATATCCAAGTGTAAAATAAGTATACGGGTTTTGGCATTTAGCATATCTAAGTGTAAAATAAGTACACAGGTGTTTGGCATTTAGTATATCCAAGTGTAAAATAAGTACACATGTTTTGGCATTTAGTATATCCAAGTGTAAAATAAGTACACATGTTTTGGCATTTAGTATATCCAAGTGTAAAATAAGTATACATGTTTTGGCATTTAGTATATCCAAGTGTAAAATAAGTACACAGGTGTTTGGCATTTAGTATATCCAAGTGTAAAATAAGTACACAGGTTTTGGCATTTAGTATATCCAAGTGTAAAATAAGTACACAGGTGTTTGGCATTTAGCATATCCAAGTGTAAAATAAGTACACAGGTTTTGGCATTTAGTATATCCAAGTGTAAAATAAGTACACAGGTGTTTGGCATTTAGCATATCCAAGTGTAAAATAAGTACACAGGTGTTTGGCATTTAGCATATCCAAGTGTAAAATAAGTACACAGGTGTTTGGCATTTAGCATATCCAAGTGTAAAATAAGTACACATGTTTTGGCATTTAGCATATCCAAGTGTAAAATAAGTACACAGGTGTTTGGCATTTAGTATATCCAAGTGTAAAATAAGTACACAGGTGTTAGGCATTTAGTATATCCAAGTGTAAAATAAGTACACAGGTTCTGGCATTTAGTATATCCAAGTGTAAAATAAGTACACAGGTGTTTGGCATTTAGCATATCCAAGTGTAAAATAAGTACACAGGTGTTTGGCATTTAGCATATCCAAGTGTAAAATAAGTACACAGGTGTTTGGCATTTAGCATATCCAAGTGTAAAATAAGTACACATGTTTTGGCATTTAGTATATCCAAGTGTAAAATAAGTACACAGGTGTTTGGCATTTAGCATATCCAAGTGTAAAATAAGTACACATGTTTTGGCATTTAGTATATCCAAGTGTAAAATAAGTACACAGGTGTTTGGCATTTAGCATATCCAAGTGTAAAATAAGTACACATGTTTTGGCATTTAGTATATCCAAGTGTAAAATAAGTACACAGGTGTTTGGCATTTAGCATATCCAAGTGTAAAATAAGTACACAGGTGTTTGGCATTTAGCATATCCAAGTGTAAAATAAGTACACAGGTGTTTGGCATTTAGCATATCCAAGTGTAAAATAAGTACACAGGCGTTTGGCATTTAGTATATCCAAGTGTAAAATAAGTACACAGGTGTTTGGCATTTAGTATATCCACGTGTAAAATAAGTACACGGGTGTTTGGCATTTAGCATATCCAAGTGTACCTGCTTTTCGCGTTTCCTTTCAGATACAAATATTATGGTCATAATGTGCAATAAAAATTGCCTAATGAAAGAACATTTGCATCGAATAGTAAAAACAACAAAGATCTAAAACAACTTAATATAATATGTAATAACTTTAAGACGGGATGACAGAGGATATATATACTGGTTAAAAAAGATACGTAATATATTACGACAAAACTTGTTTTATTAACGACTGAATCACTTATCAGAGACACGAAACTGGGAGTAAAACAATGAAAGGAGGTACTGGGGAATTTAAAAAGAGAATGTCAGATGATTTTTACAGCCAGACGATCAGTGTCGATAAGTAAATACCTTTTGATGGGTCATTAAGAGTCTGACAAAGGCATGAATAGCAAGATGAAATCGAAGTCTTTAGTAATTAGTATTTTAGGTGTTACAAAGATCAACTATTACACAGTTCGTTTTCACGTTTTCAAGGGAACAAGGCGATGACTTCGATGAAAACATTGTGATCTAATTCCAGCAATATATTTCAGATTCAGAAGTTAGACTTGACAATGTTATTGTTAAGGATGGGATTGTTATAAACCTAGGGTATGGGAAATTTATATTCATACCGCCATTTATAGCTTTGTTCGATTTTAGTGACTCTTTCTTGCTTATGGGAGTTGGTTTTGGTAGGATATTTCTCAACCCGAGTATTTAGTCAATTTCTAGATCCTGCATCATACTGTACACTGATTACGAGTATTCTAGATCCTACATCATACTGTACACTGATCACGAGACTTTATGACAGCATGGATTAGTTCCCTAATTTCTTCACATAGAGAATTCTCTGGCTATCTTCGGTTATATGTGGCTAGTAACTTGAGATAGGAAAAATTCGTATTGGTTATCTGGGTCGTGTTTTGTATTGCATGGCGTGAAATACTACTATTAATAGTAGTACATCATTGTTGTCAAGTAATATGGTAATGAGATTGATTAGCGGACCGCACCTGTGGCCTAACTGATTAGAGCGTCCGCCTCGGATGCGAGAGATCGCGAGTTCGAACCTCAGCCGAATCATATAAAAGACTTATAAAATGGTTCTAACCACTGCCTAGCTTGGAGCTTGGTATTAAGAACTCATTGTTGGAACTGGTCAGACTGGTGTCAGGATGATGTGACAGGGTGGGACATCATGCAACATAACATGTCTGTCTTAGTGCTAAACATCGCTATAAACTGCCACACTAACGACATCGAAGCCATGTGACTAACATTTTTAAAGCTGACTGAAAAATTCAGAACACACACACACACACACACACACGGATCGATTAGGATTGATGGCTACAGCAAAAATCGAAAAAGGCATATGGTATATTTAAATAATGACTAAACAATGCTTAAATAGCCGAATGGTAAAGACTGCAAATAACAAAACAACTAATATCAGAACAAGCAAAATGACACGACAGCCAAGAAAGAAAGAACCTGCAAATATATGTTCAAATACCAGGTTCTTAACTGCCAATGATGCTAGGCAATCATGCCATTGTCGTTTTCGACAGCTGGAACAAATAACAATATTTTTCATGTCTTGTTTCACTTTGTCCACGAATGCAACTCTGCTGTTTTTCTCATCACTAGAATCTCCACAACTGGCACCTGTTTCTCCTTCAAATTCTACAAACATTATAACAGACTTTCTCTTGACGGAGTAACAGCTGATATAGCCATACCTTTAGTTGCCATAATCTTAAGATTGTCACAACTTTCTCACTGAACATTCCGTTCATCATCTCAACTAATGGTAACGTTTTTAAAAAAAATATTTGAAACTAATACATTTCAATGCCGTCTTTAAAGTTACGGTCTAGATTTGTTGATTGTGAAGCTACGTGTTGTCTTTCGCTTGCAATACTCACAATATTTCTTTTCCTTCGATTATTTTGGTTTCAATTATTTTCCTGATATGTTTCTAAATGTCCTAATATAAAACATGGGCCTGAATCTGACTGTAATTTATCTCATGATAAAATTCAAACAAGTAGCCTGGTTGAAAAATGATAGTATATTGAGTTTGGTACAACGCAGAAAAGTCAATGATGGCTTGATGGATAGAAAAATATCTCAGAAGTAAAACAAGCCATATAGTATGGTAGTGTGCCTTTAAAGACGGAAGCAGCACAAGGAAATCGAAGGTCATGGGTGGAGCGAAGTATTTGGAAGTTCCGTACCTTCTCTCTTATATATTATGATAGAGAGGGTCCTATGTCAGAACGGGTCATCGGGGGTAATCTAAGACATTTTTGTCACTCTGTGTGATTTTTTTTCCCCTTAGATGATTGTTTTTTTTTTCTTAACATCAAGCTCGCGTCGAGCACCTGTGTTGTGTTGTGGGTGATATCTGGGTTACAACTGTTCAGAAATGTTTGCTGGATCTCTGACTGAATAGTTATTGTCACATTAAAGTTTGTGGCTGAGGTGGTAGCCAGGACAATGCTGATGGTGTCTGCATCCTTAACACATTAACCCCTGGAGGGTTTTTGTCATTTTCGCCTGAAAATCGAGTAGGAAACACATTTTGAAAGCTATTTCTAAATAGATCCGAAAACACCAAATCACAGGTGATTTTTCAATAACATACTGCCTAGTTGTGTTAGAAAAGTCGTTTTTCATTGGCTATTTAGCTCGCGCATGAGCAGAAGGGTAAAAGTTGGAGGGTTTTTTTTATAAAAAATTTGTTGCTAAACGGAACCATTTATTTTTGTATTGAGACCACTCTTTATTCAAAATGCCCATCTTATCCTACTTTTTGCATAGGTTAATCTAACTGTTTGCAGTTCATACTGGTTTGCCTTAGATATGAGACCAAAAAGTCTAAAATCCGGACACAAAATCGGATTCCGACCACGGGCAGATTTCGGGTAGAAAAAAGTCGGGTCCAAAAAATGAGTTTTTTTTTTTAAAATCTGTATTTTGTAGTGCAACTATATATTCCAGGTTATTTGTTATCATTGTAGAGCTATGTCTGTCTATCTTTCTATAATACCACCCACTTTAGTGTATCTTGCATGACCATGACGCTACAGAGCTCGGCAGTAGGCTACTACCTCCAGTCACGTTAACTCGTCGCTAGGGGTTAATGTGTTAAGTGTATGTTTCTTGGCTCTCTCATTTTTCCTAAGTTAAATGCTTGCCCTTCTCATTTGCCTAGGTTAGTTGTTTAGCTGTCTCATTTGCTAAGGTTAATTGCTTGACCTCCTATTTGTCAAGGTTAATTGTTTGTCCATCTCATTTGCCTAAGGGGAGGGGGCCGAGTGGCCGAGTGGTCTAAAGCGCTCTCCGTTACGGATCACTGCCATCGCACCTCTGTCTGCGTGGGTTCGAGTCTCGGATTCAGCCAATGTGGGTATGTGAGAAAGCTCGCCAGAAGCTTCTCGTGGGTCGGTGGTTCTTTACGGGGGTTTTCCCGGGTTCTTCCTCCACCATTAATACTGGCCGCCATGTATAGCCTATCGTGTGCTGATAAACCCTACAACAACAACATTTGCCTAAGATAACTGCTTGGTTGTCTCATTTACCAATGTTAAATGCTAAGCTCTCTCATCTGCCTAGGTTAACTGCTTGGCTCTCTCATTTGCCAAGATTAATTGCTTGGTTCTTTCATTTGCCTAGGTTGATTGCTTGACTCTCTTACTTGCCTAGGTTAATTGCATAACTCTCTCATTTTCCTAGGTTAATTACGTGGTCATCTCATTTACTAAAGTTAATTGCTTGGATCTCTCATATGATAAAGTTAATTGCTTAGCTTTCTCATAGGTTAATTACTAGACTGGCTCTCATTTGCCTGGAATAACTGCTTGGCCATCTCATTTGCTAAGGTAATTGCTGGGCCCTTTCATTTGCCTAGATTAATTGCTTTGCTCTCTCTCATTTGCCAATGTTAATTGCTTGGCTCTCTCATCTTCCTAGGTTAATTGCTTGGCTCTATCATTTACCAGAGTTAATTGCTTGGCTCTCTCATTGCCATGTTTAATTGTCTGGCTGTGCCTGTTGCTATTATGGTTGTAATGACACTCCATAAAGGTTATAAAGGAGGGATGATTCTCACATTCCTTGTCAGCATTGATAGATTTTCCACGCGGGATGCCATAATAGAAATTGCTATTTCATAAATGACCATTTTTGAACTCGGCGACTATTCTGACCTGCTGCGAGCACTTTGTACACAAAGGAGCAAACATTCCCGATTTCCATCATCACGTGAGCATTCTTTTGCAATGAACAATATAAACAGGAATTGCAACCTATTTGGATATTAAACTGAACAGCGACTGATGTTAGATGTCCATCAAACTGGTCATTTGTTGCCTATTGACCAATGTACAGATCATGCAGTCAAATTTTGAGACAAAATGGGTGCTCTTATAATTGTTATTTTTTTTTATAAAAAAAAGAACAAACCATCCTATTATTTACTATTCAGCTGTAGATAGTGCCAATACCTTAGCCATCCCAACCTCTTTTCTTTGAAAGCTATAATGTACATACATCATTTAAAATTTATACTGAATTTTATCTGTGAGGGAATTTTTATACTTGGTTTGCTGTTTGAAAGTTCTGATCAACTGTACTTAATGGAGGTGAGAAAAGTGTCACTCACACTGATGAGAAGACAAAATGTCTACAGTATTTGTGATGCCTCTCATAACAATGTTCCAATCAGGCACCAAGTGGAAGCAGTAACTGATGATTGATAGCATTTGGCACCAATGCCTCTATTAAAGGGGTGACCACCCTTGTCTTACTTCTTTTTCAAAGAGGAAACATTTTAAAACATGGTAATTGTCGCGTTTGCTCAACACCAGTTAGTAAGTCATGTATAAACAAAGGTATTATTATAAGCCATGGTTTGATGTCTGAACATAGCTGCAGGCTAGAGCTAATCTCTTATGCAAGGTTACCATGACCAGAGAGAAGATCCAGCATCTTGAATCGGCACAGGTGGTATATCGAGAGGCTTCCCACTTATGAGTTATAGCTTTGTCCAAAGATCAGAGGAAACCATGAGGAATGGGGCATGTTCTAAATCTGGCCCATACGTGGACAGTCAGCCAGATGGACATTATCCGCTAAGTTTGGATTAAAACGTTATCCAATTGGAATTGGAATTGATAACAATTTCAATCTGAATTATAACTTCAAACTAGCAAGTCTCGCCTAGGAAGATTGCTGTGCAATATAGGATACTCCAAGACAGCCACTCATAATTTGGCAGTAAAACTTAGGAGATTCTAAGGAAAGACAAAGCTTCGTAAAAGTCAGCAAGGTATTTGCTTGATTTTTGCAGAATATTACAGCATTGTAATTGTAATTATGTTTAGTGTGTATACTTAATTACTAGAATCATTTAGTATGTAGAATTACCTTTGTATTGTTTAATTTACATGCGTATTTGAGAAATGAGTTTGAGGATAATGTAGAGAATTATGTAGATATTAGCTTGTGATCAGAATTAATTTGTCATTCACTAATAGGTTACTTTGTAGTAAACTAGTGCACTTATTCATGTGATATGTTAGAATTTACACATGCTTTAAATGTGAATTTAGAAAAAGGTTGAAGTGTGTAAGATTAGTTAATACGGATGCATGGATATTTGAATATTTGTGTACTTTGTACGAGTTGTAATGTAAAGAAATGCGTCTGATTGCTGTGATATTGTTTAGTATAACACTGGTCAACAGTGAAATCATTACTGACTTGAAAAGGCCCTAATCTGTAGTATTTTGGTGTGCCGAACACGAATATAACCGTGAAAAATTTGTATTGGCTCTCGTTTTGAAGATATTCATATACCTCATTTTCTATGTTTCACTGTGTAAATTTCTCCAGTAGGACTGCAGCAACATCCGGAATAATGATGTAACATTGCATAATACCATCATGCTCACATCATCCACAGTTGATTGCATCATTTTCTGATGCAATGCAATACTAATGCCATGCGGCTGCTGAAGTAAGTTGACGTCAGCAGTGTACTATACATGTGTAGGCCTATTATACTAATGCCAGGCGGCTGCTGAAGCTGACGTAAGCAGTGTACTATATAAAGCCCAATCAGATAGGTTCAGCATTTAAAATATTTTAGACGTTGTGCGAGACAGTTCAAGCTACTGTTACATAAAACTTATTATTTTATCCATTTACGTACAATAAAGAACAGTAATGCCTCGAAAGTGTGTTAATACCGCGGACAATTTTTGCTATATTTGTGGGGAAGTGACATTTGCCAACCAGAAGAAAAGTATCAATTCTCAAGTGAAGAAGGCATATCATCTTTACTTCGGATGCAAGGTTGGTGACCAAGACAAGCCTTGGGCTCCGCATATATGCTGTGCTACATGTACAACACAGCTTTCACAGTGGTTGAATTGCAAAAGGTCATCAATGCCGTTTGCAGTCCCAATGGTGTGGAGAGAGCCAAGCAACCACCTAAATGACTGTTACTTCTGCTTGGTTCCTCCTCTTTCCGGCGGAATAACGAAGCGAAAGAAGTCGAGAATAGTCTACCCAAACATTCCGTCTGCATTGAGACCAGTTCCACATGGTGAGGGACTTCCTATTCCAGAACCTCCAGCAGAATATTCTCTTGATTCATCTGACGAAGACAAAGGTGAGTCGACCTGTTCTTCTCCTGGTCCATCAGCATGCAGTGATCCAGATTTTCACTGTGGTGCATCATCAACCCCACACAGAATAACATAGGAAGAACTAAATGACCTGATTCGTGATTTGGACTTATCAAAGAACAAGGCAGAATTGCTAGGATCAAGACTCCAACAATGGAATCTTCTAGAAGAAGATGTCACAATTACTGCATATCGAAAGCGCCACCAGCAATTGGAGCCTTTCTTCAGAAAGGAAAGTAATCTGATATTCTGTTCCGATATTGAGGGCCTCATGAATGCTTTAAAAATCACTCATGACCCACAAGAATGGAGACTATTTGTGGACTCTTCGAAACTGAGTCTCAAGGCTGTGCTTTTGCACAATGGAAACATTCTTCCATCTATTCCAGTAGCGTATGCTGTCCACATGAAAGAGACATACGATAACTTAAGGCAGCTACTGAATTCCATTGAGTATAACAAGTACAGCTGGCACCTCTGTGGTGATTTGAAGGTAGTTGCCCTTTTAATGGGACTGCAGCAAGGATATACAAAATACATGTGTTTCTTATGCGAGTGGGATAGCCGAGCAAGGGAAATGCACTACATGAGGAAGGAATGGACTCACAGGCAGAATGTAGCCATTGGAGAGAAGAATATCCAACACCCAGCTCTGGTTGAGGCTCAGAAAATCTTGCTACCACCCCTTCACATCAAACTAGGTTTGATGAAGAACTTCGTGAAAGCCATTGACCAGACTTTGCCAGCATTCCGATACCTGCATGAAAAATTGCCTCGACTCAGCGAAGCAAAGATTAAAGAGGGAGTTTTTGTGGGTCCTCAGATTCGAGAGCTTTTCAAAGATGACCGGTTCAACAACTTGCTGGAAGGTGACGCGAAACAAGCATGGAATGCTTTTCGCCTAGTTTCTACAAACTTCCTCGGAAATGTTAGGGCAGAAAACTATAAGGAACTAGTAGAAGACATGTTGATGAAGTATAAGAAACTTGGCTGCAATATGTCTCTAAAGATTCACTTCCTTCATTCCCATTTGGATTTCTTTCCTAGCAACTGTGGTATTGTTAGTGATGAACACGGCGAACGTTTTCATCAAGATATCGCAACAATGGAACAAAGATACCAGGGAAAATGGTCCACTACAATGCTGGCTGACTACTGCTGGACACTCCTCAGAGATGCTCCCGAACAGCTGTACAAGAGACAGGCGAAGAAATCTAAGATGTAGTCAATGACTTGATTTTTTATAGGTAGGCTATTACAGTTGACCTTTTACTATTGGAATGCATTTTGTTATGTAAACATTAATTTCTTGCAGATTACAAAAAAACTAGAGCCAATTTTGCAATTTGACTGTCATATTCATGTTCGGCACATAAAAATTGATAAGAATTGACTAATTTTATTTCAGTAACATGACTTTTGTAAAAATTTGTTGTCCAGTGTAATTGGATTTGGAATATATACGGATGTGACGCAATTTATTGATGTATGTGAGAGGTAATTGATACTGTGCTTTTATTACGTATGAGTATTTCGATGTGGATGAATGCATGAATGAAGAAATGCAATAGCTGTTATCTGATGATAGGCTGGGTGTAGTGTGAGATGAGAGGGCTAAGGAAAATATTGTACCATCCTTGTGTTTTCACAGGAAGCTTTCTGGGGGACAGAACTTCCGGTTCAGTTAAGTCCCGAGTCTCTAAGAGGAGGACGGAAGTAAGACTAAAAGGGCAGTCAGAGTCGACAAGTCTAGTCGGAAGAGAGTCGAAGAGGAGGAGGAGAAAAAGGAGTCAAGCAGGAGAAAGTGGAGAAGGAGGAGTATAGAGAAGTCGAGGAGGAGAAGAGATTTGGAGAAAGTTGGGAGGAAGAGAAGGATTTGAAAGAATAGGAGAGAAGAATACACAGATGAGTGGAATACAAGGACAGGTGGAAAGCTATCTCACCCACCTGATCAAATGATGCAATAGGCTATTACAGGGTTGAGCAGAAGAAGAGTACTTGGGCAATTTTAATCATTTGATTATTGAATTGTCATTAAATTGTTATACATGTACGTTAAATTTCACTTTTTTTGTATACACCATCATTTTACCATTGGCATTTCTGACTGGGGGCTCGGAGCTATATATCTATCTTTCAGTAATTTAACTTCCAACCAAAATCAAGCCTGGGTGGGACTTCTACAAAAAATTAAAATATTGGAAGCCTCCCACCCCACACCTACCACAGTGACAGCATAACAACCCATCACGCCACAGTAATATTATAAACACACCTGTCTCAATTATCTGACTAACACAGGGTCATGCAACAAGGTCACTTGGCCTCATGGATACTGAGTGAACTGAGTGATATTTATAATAACCTTACTTGATTTGGACTTGAAAGACACAGGTTCATAGCATAAGCCAACTTGACCCTATGATCTGATGAACACGGGGGACATACAATAATCTCACTTGATCCTATGACCTAATGGCCATAGTGCCATAAAACCAGCCAATTTTGCCTTGAACTAAACGTTTAAGGAAAATCATAGAAAAATGGAAACTTCTTGTTTCTTAAGCAGCAATATTGCCTTCATTATGGCTCTACCTATTTGTCCATGACCTCTGACCTTTTGCTTTCTGAACAATATGATTCATTCATATGTACTTCCCAAGAATTAAACTAACTTTGAAGAATTCTTTTTGAAGTTTTCAACAATTTACCTCTGGCCTTAGACTTGCATTCTTTAAGGATTTTCAGCTTGAGCAAGCTTTTTAATGAAGATTAGATAAGGTCACATAAAAAATCTAAATTGATCTTGACATCGTGACCTTTAACTCCTAAGAGATTTTTCATACCTCCTATGAAAATTCATCCAAAGAATCAGGAAATAAATAGCTGCAAACAAAATACCAAACCTGACTGACTCAAGGACTCTGTGACAAAGTTGTTCTAAGTTTCATGACATTCCTTGCTAGCTAAAAATAAACTGATAACAATCAGAAACAGGTGATACAGCTACTTTTTAAACTTTAGCAATTTCAAATGGTGTAGGAAATTTCATCCTGTTACCTTACTTTTAGAATTTATGATCTGTCAACAAACTGGATTTACAATGTACCCTTGTGAAAATTCTGATGACAATCTATCCAAGGAATTGGATTTGAAAGAAACAAAAGAAAAGAAAGTAGACCCCAGCAAAAACACAACTTAAACTGATCATCCATGAAGTGAACTTTCTTGCAATATCTGATTACAATTTATTGATGTAATTTGAAAATATATCAGATGCATGAACTTAACACATTGATATCCCTCACCTTTATACAATTGTCACTTTTGACCTTCAACTATACCTTTTTTGGCCTTTGAACCCAAGGGTGCAATAGTGGGCATAGTCTGACAATGATCCATGAATGTAAACAGAACATATTTTTCTTAAAAGATCATTAACAATTGAAGCAAGCTGTTTGGCTGGCTACATTAAAAGGACATTAACAGGTGAAGTCAGTTGTTTGGTGTCCATTGGAAAAAGACCAATGTTTTGATATTATAACATACTTGGCAAGAACCACACTCTAGTAAGGTTACTATGGCTGGTAGTTAGAAACTACAAAGGAGTGGTCATCATTTCAGTTTAGGATTCTTAATTTTTAGAATTTAGTTTAAAATTGATTTTTGAAGGTTATGCCATAGAAAACTCTGGGTGACTTTAGAATCAGAAAGATGGCTTTGTGAAGGAGGACATGTCCTATTTGTTCAGCCCATGCTCATAGCACTGCTGTAAGACAAATGACCTTGACCTGAGGGTCAAAAGGTCGAGCCAGTATGTCATATAAATTTTCTATGAGCATGGCTTCAACCCCAAGGTCTAAAAGGCAAGCAAGCATGTACATTTCAGCTTCATACTAGCTTATCCCAATTTTAAACAAAATTCACAAAGGGGTTTAGGAAATATAAGCAAATTAAACAAACCTTTAAGCAAAACCTTGACACAAATTTTATATGTACCCAAAATAATAATAATAATAATAATAATAATAATCATGCATTATTCATAGAGGGTTACTCATTAGTCAAGGACCATTCTCCCCTGAGGCCCTCTTAAGGAGAGTATAACAATGTGCATTATATGAAAGATAGCAATAATTACTATTTTAACATATTTAGTATTAAAATACAAAATTCCATTATATATTAGAAACACATACATGTGCATGATATCTCTTCTTAAATACTCTAATATTTTCAGCAGAATTTACATGTAGTGGAAGCTTGTTCCACAGAACTGTACCAGAGCATTGGAAGCTCTTTTTAAATTGCTCTGTTCTTGGTTTTGATTCTAGGTTTCCATGTGATATTGATCTCAACTGGCATTGAGTTGAAAAAGCCCTGGACAAGTCCTGAAGACACTCTGGTGGAGTTCCATATAGACATTCATATACAAGAACTACCTTGTGAAAATCTCTCGTTTCATATATTGTGAACCATTTGAGTTTGTAAACAGTGCTTTTGAGGGATGATCAATAGATGCATCTAAAATTATGCCTGTTTCTGAAGTTTATAAATCCTATCAAGCAGAGATTTTGCAGTTTCCCCATACATTTGAACAATAATCCATTGTCCGAAGAATAAATTACTTGTAGTGTAGATTGCATAGGTAAATATTTCTTGATTCCGCTGAGTTGGGCAATTCTGGATAACAGTGTTATACGAAGCTTATCAGTATGGTCATCCCATAATAAATTACTATCTACAGACACACCTACAAGCTTTTCATGTTTGACATTTTCTAACTGATGATTATTTATTGCAAGAGATAGTTCTGGGTTCCCTAATTTGTGTAGCTTTTGTGATGTCCCCAAGTCATACATTTTGTTTTACCTTCATTAATTACCATCCTATTTTATTGTGCCCAGTTTAGGACTCTAATAAGGTCTGAATTTAATCTCATTTGGATAACTTCAGTATCAGAACTAGATGTATACAAGGTTGCATTATCTGCAAACAAATCTGTATTTGTGGATTGATTATTTAATAGTAGATCATTGATATAGATAAGAAAGAAGAGAGGGCCCAAAACTGAGCCTTGAGGGACCCCTGAATGAATTGTGTGAATTTGAGAGCTAATAGTGCCAATGCTTACTTGTTGAGACTGTTGGTTTAGGTATGATCTAAACCAGTTAAAAGAAGGATTGTCAAACCTGTAACAGTTCAACTTTTACAGCAGAATTTCATGATCAATAAGATCAAAGGCTTTCTTGAAGTCAAGGAAAACAATCCCAGTCATATGTCCATTATCCATTTCCTTCAGCCAAAGATCAATTAATTTGTTAAGTTCTGTTTGGCACGAGTGGTACTTTCTAAATCCTGATTGAGCTTTATGAAATAGAGAGTATGTTTCAAAAAATGTATAGACCTGAATGGCTACATGCTTTTCAAATAATTTTGACAATACAGGTAGAATTGATATTGGTCTGTAATTCCCTGGATCCTCATTTTCTCCTTTCCTAAAGATAGGTATAACCTTTGCACATTTCAATGTTTCTGGAAATTTACCATTCATTATACTTAAGTTTATGATATGCGTTAATGACTTTGTTATTAGCATATCAAAAACATCAGCTTCACTAACATTAGCTATTGAAAAATAATTCTCAGGAATTTTAGCTCTTATAAATGATAGAAGAGCATCAAGTTCAATTGGGATGTTAGTCTGGTTCTGAATACTGTTACAGGAGATGCTTGTGAAGAAATTGTTGAACATTTCCACAGTGTCTTGTACAGATGTTGCTATATCATCATTTTGCTTAAGTCTAGGTGTAAAACAACTGTTTTTGGGTGGGTTCAGCTCTTTTAGATGCTTCCACAATGACCTGGTACTCTTAATTTCATCAACAGCCTGTTTATAGTAGTTCTCTTTTGCCTTATTTATCAGATGCTTAGATTTATTCCTCCACTTTCTATAGCTTTTCATTTCTTTTTTCTTGTGGAAATTATCTCTTAGGTGCCTAGCCTCATTGATTTCAGTGCTAATCCACTCGAGACTGATTTACATACATACAAAAAGACATTGATATATTAGACACTTGAAGAGCCTCAGAGGGAGAAGTAACATGAACAGTATCACATAGTTGTTTACATGTTAACAAGCTGCACTTTGTACACAAATCAGATATTGCCTGAAACCTGTTTACAGAATTATAATTATTACATTGAAAAGTATTCGCATACTCTATTGCATTTTGTTTCTGGATATGTGTTGCAAAGACCTGTACAACACTGCCTTTTACCTACTGGTATGTGCACAACTTTTGTATATGTCCTAGTTCATACAAACATGGCAATGAATCTGTTTTCCATGCAGACACCGCTGGATCTCAAGGTCAAAGGTGTGAGCACACTCATCACAGAATTAATTGTCCTATCATAAGGATTCATGTTGTATGATTAGAATCTATCAAGGTGTTTAGGAAATACCTGGGATAAAAAACTTTAACCAAACATTCATAAATTGTTGACAAAAAAGTCACTGATATATCCATATTGCTTCCCACTTACATGGATTTGACAATAAAAAGTAAATACTGAGAAATTATAAGACTATTTTCCCTATTAATATTATCTAATATATCGATATAAAAATTTCTACAACCACTCGATGATCTACAGATGTTAAATGCTAATTTTAAAAATGAACTCCAATTTTAAAATACAATTTTATTTCCTTTTCTCATAATACACATCTCAAATAGGAGGTAGCTGTACTTCAATACAGTTCCTTTTATTAATCTATTTTAAGCAGGAATATTCATGCTCTCCATTCCTTATAATACCCTAACACTGTAATATTCTTCTTTAACAGAATAGTCAACATTGATATTTATGGCGTTCATGGTCAGAATGCTTAGTAACAAAATATTCAACATAGATATTTACGGTGTTCATGGTCAGAATGCTTAGTAACAGAATAGTCAACATAGATATTTATGGTGTTCATGGTCAGAATGCTTAGTAACAAAATATTCAACATAGATATTTATGGTGTCCATTGTCAGAATGCTTAGTAACAGAATAGTCAACATAGATATTTATGGCGTTCATGGTCAGAATGCTTAGTAACAAAATATTCAACATAGATATTTACGGTGTTCATGGTCAGAATGCTTAGTAACAAAATATTCAACATAGATATTTATGGTGTTCATGGTCAGAATGCTTAGTAACAAAATATTCAACATAGATATTTATGGTGTCCATGGTCAGAATGCTTAGTAACAGAATAGTCAACATTGATTTGTATGGTGTCCATGGTTAGAATGCTTAGTAACAGAATAGTCAACACTGATGTTTATGGTGTTCATGGTCAGAATGCTTAGTAACAGAATATTCAACATATATGTTTATGGTGTCCGTGGTCAGAATGCTGTTTTCTTTCACTAAATTTCTTGCTATTCTCCTTCCTTGAACTTCCAATCCTGTCGACACATAGGACACAATTGGTGGACTTGCTGAGAATTAAGCCATTTCACAATGCAGTGGATGTGGAAACAGTGGCTGCACTCTCCCCACACTAATAATAATAATAATAATAATAATAATATTAATACTTTTTGAGAGGGTACAAATCAATTAGCTACTTATTAGCAAATCTCCCAAGAGGCCATAAGGTGCATGCAAAATGATATACATGCGTAAAGTAAACAAAGAATGTACCATCTGTACTTGCTTATAAGTCTAATCCAACTGCAAACTGCATTGACCCAGATCTGCCATCATATAATGTGCCAGCAGATCTGGGATTTTGTGTTCTATTAGGAGTAATCAGTAGAACAAACAACAAAGACCCTGATCTGCAGGCACATTATGCAACAGCAGATCTGGGTCTGTGCAGTTTGTTAGGAGTAATCATTAGAACAAACAACACAGACCCTGATCTGCTGGCACATGATGCGATAGCAGCTTACACTATATATTATTTGCTGTTGGACCAGACATTAATTTTATGTGACCACTATTTGATAAAGTGCTACTGGTTTGCACCTATTGGGTTCTTTCACAAGAGATAAAATTCCATACAGGAAAATGTCGTTTTCTTAATAAGTTCTAACAAAAAAGCAATTTAATTAGTAAATTAATTGACATGAGTGGTTTCACTGAAAGCATGCTTGATGTTTGATAAATGATGCAGGAGATTATCTGTTTGTAAAAAATACTTTTTTATTAATGTTTCTCAATAAAGTTGGAATTGGTGGTTAAAACTCAAATGGGTCTGTACATTTTTTGAGGATTGTACTTATTAATATGAAGTTATCAGTTGTTTATCTTAAAAATAATAATATAACTAACTCAGTGCTATGCTTGTTAATCAATATATTACTTGTCTACTGTATTAATCCTTGGATTCGGCCAATGCTAGTATGTGAGAAAGCTTGCCAGTAGCTTCTCGAGGGTCAGTGGTTCTTTCTGGGGTTTTGCTGGGTTCTTCCTCCAACTTTAATACTGGCCGCCATGTATAGCCTATCGTGTGCTGAAAAATGATGTTAAACCCTACAACAACAACTGTATTAATCCCCCAATTTAATTAATTATATTTAATAACAAGAATTCCTCAAAAGGACTGACACTCTGCAGCCAAAAAAATTTCCATCAATCTATGATAAGCCTGTTTTTTTGTTTTAACAGCTGAATAGTGAAATGATCTGATATTTTGTATCAATAAAGATTTTTAAGATGCCAATACTGATAAAGAATAAGCATCAATTTCATTAATGAGCAACTAGACATCATAAGAAGTCTTTTGGTGAAAATCCAATCTTAATATATCCATCCATTCCGGAGTAATGATAACATTTTGAAGATCACCTTTGTAAAGACATAATGGATCTAATATCAGTACCATTTTCATTTAGGACCGACTAGACATCATAAGTAGCATTTTGGTGAAATGAGCATATCAAAATGACCATTGTTACAACTGTATGGTCTTAAACTAAGTAACAGAAAAGAACAAAAATAAACAAGTTTAGTAAAATTCAAGAAATAATTTATTTCCCTACAACACAAAGTGAACATTTAAAATGAACTTTCATTATTGTGAAATATATCCCAAATAGTCCTAAAGTTGTATTATAAATATTATAAGTCCAGAAGTATAGAGTATTAATTCTAGTGGTGTTCCAAATGAATTCCAATCATGAATGTGCTGATGAACCACTAGCCTGGAAGTGTTGATGTCCTAATAGTTTTGATGCATCACAGTGATATAATCCAAAATGTCTCTAATTGACTTCACAATAATTCCAAAATAGTGATTCAGTTTGAAGGTATTACTGAACACTTTGTAATTCCAGTGAATAACATAAATAAATATATCCTCTCAAATTAAAACTGAATACAAGTAAAAGACTGATTCCATTAGTCAGATGTTGAGTAATTCTAATATAAACAACCAAAATATAAAAACCTAAAACACAATTAGAAGACCACGATGATGGTCATCTTAAGAGAAATTGCATTCTGTAAACAAAATTTGTTTCTGAATCTTCTAGGGTCAGAATGAATGATGTATCTAGAACTCAAAACCCTGATGACTATATTGGATGTCATATTTCCATCCTCTTCATTTAGGGCCAACTAGACAATACATGAAGTCTTTCGATGAAAATCCCATGCTGATATGACCATCCATCCAGCATGCATGATGATTTTGGAAGTTTGATTGGCTCCATTTTTATTTAGGACCAACTAGACATTAAAAAGTCTTCTGGTGAAAATGCCACGTTGATATCACTTTTTCATTCATGAGCTGTAAAGATTACAAGATGGGTGCTGTGGCAGACATGATGGACAAATAGAAGTCTTTCTTAGTGAGAACCACATGCTGATATGACCATCCATTCAGGGTCGATGCAATAGTGGTAACACCATTTTCAAGATATTCACCTCAATGGCCTTACTGGTTGACCAAAGACAATGATAATGATTTATATGTTTACCAGAAATTTACACTTATACTTAGAAATTATTTGTATTGTACCTGCAACAACATAAAAAACAACAGTAATAATTTCTACATTACACACAATTTTTAAATGTTAATCAAATGACTGGCATGCTAAATGCCTTCTAAATATGAATTAAACATATTTCTATGGTGAATACACTTCTGTTCATACTGCATTATTGTGGAATGTTTATTATATAATAAAAATGATTTAAATCTAAAATCTAATCATGAGATATTTATGATTTATAATATGATTTTGAGAATTTTGTTACTGTTGTTTTTTTAATTCCTTTATTATAGTCAGTTATTAAAGTTGTAGGCATCTTACATGGTGCATAATGTACAGGTCCACATCATAATCATGCATGGTGTATAATGCACAGGTCCACATCATAATCATGCATGGTGCATAATGTACAGGTCCACATCATAACCATGCATGGTGTATAATGTACAGGCCCACATCATAACCATGCATGGTGTATAATGTATAGGCCCACATCATAATCATGCATGGTGTATAATGTACAGGTCCACATCATAACCATGCATGGTGTATAATGTACAGGTCCACATCATAACCATGCATGGTGTATAATGTACAGGTCCACATCATAACCATGCAGGGTGTATAATGCACAGGTCCACATCATAACCATGCATGGTGTATAATGTACAGGTCCACATCATAACCATGCATGGTGCATAATGTATAGGTCCACATCATAACCATGCATGGTGTATAATGTACAGGTCCACATCATAACCATGCATGGTGCATAATGCACAGGTCCACATCATAACCATGCATGGTGTATAATGTACAGGTCCACATCATAACCATGCATGGTGTATAATGTATAGGTCCACATCATAACTATGCATGGTGTATAATGTATAGGTCCACATCATAACCATGCATGGTGTATAATGCACAGGTCCACATCATAACCATGCAAGGTGTATAATAAATAGGTCCACATCATAACCATGCAAGGTGTATAATGTATAGGTCCACATCATAACCATGCATGGTGTATAATGTACAGGTCCACATCATAACCATGCATGGTGTATAATGTACAGGTCCACATCATAACCATGCATGGTGTATGATGTATAGGTCCACATCATAACCATGCATGGTGTATAATGTACAGGTCCACATCATAACCATGCATGGTGTATAATGTACAGGTCCACATCATAACCATGCATGGTGTATAATGTACAGGTCCACATCATAACCATGCAGGGTCTATAATGCACAGGTCCACATCATAACCATGCAGGGTGTATAATGCACAGGTCCACATCATAACCATGCAGGGTGTATAATGCACAGGTCCACATCATAACCATGCAGGGTGTATAATGCACAGGTCCACATCATAACCATGCAGGGTGTATAATGCACAGGTCCACATCATAACCATGCATGGTGTATAATGTAAAGGTCCACATCATAACCATGCATGGTGTATAATGCACAGGTCCACATCATAACCATGCATGGTGCATAATGTACAGGTCCACATCATAACCATGCATGGTGTATAATGCACAGGTCCACATCATAACCATGCATAGTGTATAATGTACAGGTCCACATCATAACCATGCATGGTGTATAATGTATAGGTCCACATCATAGCCATGCATGGTGTATAATGTACAGGTCCACATCATAACCATGCATGGTGTATAATGTATAGGTCCACATCATAACCATGCATGGTGTATAATGTACAGGTCCACATCATAACCATGCATGGTGTATAATGCACAGGTCCACATCATAACCATGCATGGTGCATAATGTACAGGTCCACATCATAACCATGCATGGTGTATAATGTATAGGTCCACATTATAACCATGCATGGTGTATAATGCACAGGTCCACATCATAACCATGCATGGTGTATAACCAATAGTATGTCTATTTCATTTGTATTCATCACTGATTTGGTAAAGAACAGTTTAAAAATATTGACAATGAATATTGTACTGTAATTATTAATGTTGTTAAATATTGTACTGTAATTATTAATTTTGTTAAATATTGTACTATAATTATTAATGTTGTTAAATATTGTACTGTGATTATTAATGTTGTTAAATATTGTACTGTAATTATTAATGTTGTTAAATATTGTACTGTAATTATCAATGTTGTTAAGTATTGTACTGTATTTATTAATATTGTTAAATACTGTACTGTAATTATTAATGTTGTTAAATATCATTCTGTAATTATTAATATTGTTAAATATTGTACTGTAATTATTAATATTGTTAAATATTGTACTGTAATTATTAATGTTGTTAAATATTGTACTGTAATTATTAATGTTGTTAAATATCGTACTGTAATTATTAATGTTGTTAAATATTGTACTGTGATTATTAATGTTGTTAAATATTGTACTGTAATTATTAATGTTGTTAAATATTGTACTGTAATTATCAATGTTGTTAAGTATTGTACTGTATTTATTAATATTGTTAAATACTGTACTGTAATTATTAATGTTGTTAAATATTGAACTGTAATTATTAATGTTGTTAAATGCTGTACTGTAATTATTAATGTTGTTAAATATTGTACTGTAATTATTAATGTTGTTAAATATCGTACTGTAATTATTAATATTGTTAAATATTGTACTGTAATTATTAATATTGTTAAATATTGTACTGTAATTATTAATGTTGTTAAATATTGTACTGTAATTATTAATGTTGTTAAATATCGTACTGTAATTATTAATGTTGTTAAATATCGTACTGTAATTATTAATGTTGTTAAATATCGTTCTGTAATTATTAATATTGTTAAATATTGTACTGTAATTATTAATATTGTTAAATATTGTACTGTAATTATTAATGTTGTTAAATATTGTACTGTAATTATTAATGTTGTTAAATATCGTACTGTAATTATTAATGTTGTTAAATATTGTACTGTAATTATTAATATTGTTAAAGCAGTAACATTTTAAATGCTACTTAATTATGAATTTTACAAAAATAGTTGAAAGCCATTTTTACCTACTCTTCATTTTTTGGAATGTTAGCATATCATTTAAAAAGAAAACAAATAATTATATATTCTACTTGCATTACATCTGCATGATTCAGTGAACTGTGTCACTGTAGTTGCATACCTTTATATACAGAAACATTACAGAGCAGTTGCATCTGGCAGATTTTAGAGTGTAAGTTCTTTAAACAAACGATTTTAATTATGGTGAGTTTACTTGTAAGAATTTGGTGTTTTTTATCATTTCATTTTTTTCTAAACATAAAATTTTGTGTGGCCCTGGTAATCTTACATTTAGATTGGTAGCAGAACCTGTGTCCAATTTTCAATTTTCACTTAATTTTGGTTTGCAACCAATACTGGTCAATGCTTGATTTACTGATCATTTTCAAACACGATGTGCATGGCATCAGCGAGGATTGTATTGCCAGTTTTCATATGAGTTAGAAAACTATGATTTTGCTTGGCAATTAAAATTTTCATTAATATATTTTGATGTTTCTATAATCTTCCTATTGTTCTGAGACATTTGCTTCCTTTCAAAATTTTTTTATTTCCAAATGTAATTTTATTTTAAATTTATATATCCTTCCTTCAAGAAATGACAAAATCTTCAATTTTTCTTGCCAATAAATTTTTTTGTTAACCATGTTCATGTGTCACTACAACTAGACAGTTAAACAGTGTGATAAAGACAATTTTAGGTAATTTATTACTATAAATCCAACAAACCCATTCATTTTGAATGATGTACTATTTATGATGGATCATAGGTTGGGTAGAGCTGCAAACAACACAGAGACTATGCTGTCTGATTACTCCCAACACACTGCACTGACTGAGATCTGCTGGCACACTCTGTGATGGCACACTGAGATCTGCTAGCACACTATGTGATGGCACATCTGGGTCTATTCAGCTGCAGCTGGATCTAACTTATAAGTGAATATACATGGTATACTAACTTGTTGTTGACTTAGTGGACCAGATCAAGAGTAAACTACCTTGCTATTACAAGGTATTTATCCCTTTACACCTTTTTATTATTCTATTTATTGACTCACTGTTTAATAGCTTTCTCTCAATTTATAACACATCATGTCACATAACAGATGTAAATAGATTGTTTAGCTATAATGATAATCCAGCACTGCCTTCGATACACAAAGATGAGGCACACAGCCTAAGCTGTGTTTTTGATTAATGAGATAATACAAACACCTGCATTTACCTTGATTATCAATAATTGTGATAATTGGATGCTGAATTATTGGTCATTTCACTGAAAGTGATCTATGCTGAAAAAAGTCAATTAATCACAACAACACTTACAATTTAGTTGATCGGATGCAATTCAGTCCCATTAACAATATCAGATTCACTGACAGATATACAGAAATAATTTGCCTGTGATTAATTGTCCCAATTCATGGTTTCTTATTCTGATAGTATAAGTATGATAAATTGTATATACATGTATACAACCTGAAAGAGAATTTTATATACATATATACTCACTGTAAACAAATAGACCTTGATCTGCTGTAACATAATGCATTGGCAAATCATGGTACAAGTCCTACTGATTGCTCCTAGCAAGCCACATAGACTCAGATCTGATGGGACGACATATGATGGCAGATCTGGGTCTCTGCAGTTTGCCATTGGATCTGATTTATATGCAAATATATAAAGTTATGCAACTGAAGCAGAATGATTCATAATTTAACTCCTGTAAATAAACAATATGACTCCTAAACATCTGACATATTGGTGAATAGGTCAATTAAAGCATCAAATTACATCTTAACCAAATGAATCTTTTAGACACACAAATGTATTCTGAACAAAGAGGAAAATAAGCCATTACATTGCTCTGCTACAACCAGACCATCAGTCTATTCTCTATATTGGACTCCACTATAAACACTCACAATAACAATTTACACTTATTATTAACTCTTAGCTCTGTAACAGTTTTCCATAGCAAAATTGAAACATGCACCCCCAAACACACACACACACACACACACACACACACACACACCCCTCTAATTCATTTTCTGCAATGTCCTTTTTTGGGAACAGATGTCAATGTTTCTTTATCAAAGCAGTAACTTATTTGCAAAAAAGAGAGAAAAAAATCCAAGATATATGTGTCAAAAGGTACAAATTATGGAACAAGGGCAAAAATAAAGATGGAAGGGAAAGCTTGAATACCAAATAGGGCTATTGATGCAAGGGAAAACTTGCATAACAAACAGAGATAATGATGCAAGGGCAAACTAGTATACCAAACAGGGCTAATGATGTAAGGGCAAACTAGTATACCAAACTGGGCTAATGATACATGGGCAAACTAGTATACCAAACAGGACTAATGATGCAAAGGCAAACTAGTATACCAAACAGGGCTAACAATGGAAAGGCAAACTAGTATACCAAACAGGGCTAACAATGCAATGGCAAACTAGTATACCAAACAGTGCTAATAATGCAAGGGCAAACTAGCATACAAAACAGGGCTAACAATGCAAGGGCAAACTTGTATACCAAACAGGGCTAACAAATGCAAGGGCAAACTAGTATACCAAACAGGGCTAATGATGCAAGGGAAAACTATTATATCAAATGGGGCTAACAATGCATGGGCGAACTAGTAAACCAACAGGGCTAACAATGCAAGGGCAAACTAGCATACCAAACAGGGCTAACAATGCAAGAACAAACAAGTATACCAAACAGGGCTAATGATGCATAGGGCAAACTAGCATACCAAACAGGACTAACAATGCTAGGGTAAACTAGGCTAGGGTAAACTAGTATACCAAGCTGGGCTAATGATGCAAGAGCAAACTAGTATGCCAAACAGGACTAATGATGCAATGGCAAACTAGTATACCAAACAGGGCTAATGATGCAAAGGCAGATTAGTATATAAAACAGGGCCAACAATGCAAGGGCAAACTAGTATACCAAACAGGGCTAACAATGCAAGGGCAAACAAGTTTACCAAACAGGGCTAACAATGCGAGGGCAAACTAATATACCAAACAGGGCTAACAATGCAAGGGCAAACTAGTATACCAAAAGGGCTAATGATGCAATGGCAAACTAGCATACAAAAAACAGGGCTAAAAATGCAAAGGCAAATTAATATACCAAACAGGGCTAACAAATGCAAGGGCAAACTAGTATAATACCAAAATGGGGTTGTAATTCAGTCAATTCATTTTTTAACACAAGGATGAAAATCCAACCAGACATAGATCTTTCTTTATATTAAGCCACACAGTAATTTTGTTTCAGGTCTCAGAGTTGTCCCCAAACCACTAGTCATGATTGGATGCTGGTTGCCCATTTAAAACACTGTAAAATCTGTCTGAAGGGGTTTCTCTCTATAAAAGATGATAATTTTGTATGCAATACATTGTGGTATTTATGATAATGCTTGCACTACAAGTGAAGAAGTACAAGTTACTGAAGCCAAGTTGATGCCAAAAATGAACATGTTATTACATGGATATCCTGTGTATTATGTCTGATGCAGCACAACAAGGTCATGGAGAAGACATCTGATGCAACACAACAAGGTCATGGAATACACATCTAATGCAGCACAACAAGGTCATGAGAAACACTTGATGCAGCACAACAATGTTGTGGAAAACAGATCTGATGCAGCACAACCAGGTCATGGAAAACACATCTGATGCAACACAACAAAGTCATGGAAAACACATCTAATGCAGCACAACAAGGTCATGGAAAACACATCTGATGCAACACAACAAAGTCATGGAAAACACATCTAATGCAGCACAACAAGGTCATGGGAAATACATCTGATGCAGCACAACAAGGTCATGGGAAACACATGATGCATCACAACAAGGTCATGGAAAACACATCTGATGCAGCTCAACAAGGTCATGGGAAACACATGATGCATCACAACAAGGTCATGGAAAACACATCTAATGCAGCACAACAAGATCAAGGGAAACACATGATGCATCACAAGAAGGTCATGGAAAACAAATCTGATGCAGCACAAGGTTATATGAAACACGTGATGCAGCACAACAAGGTCATGGAAAATACATCTGATGTAGCACAACAAGGTCATGGGAAATACATCTGATGCAGCACAACAAGGTCATGGGAAACACATGATGCATCACAACAAGGTCATGGAAAACACATCTGATGCAGCTCAACAAGGTCATCGGAAACACATGATGCATCACAACAAGGTCATGGAAAACACATCTAAAGCAGCACAACAAGATCAAGGGAAACACATGATGCATCACAAGAAGGTCATGGAAAATAAATCTGATGCAGCACAACAAGGTCATGGAAAACACATCTAATACAGCATAACAAGGTCATGGAAAACAAATGATGCAGCACAACAAGGTCATAGAAAACAGATCTGATGCAGCACAACAAGGTCATGGGAAACACTTGATGCTGCACAACAAGGGCATGGGAAACACATGATGCAGCACAAGGTCATGGAAAACACATCTGATGCAGCACAAGGTTATATGAAACACGTGATGCAGCACAACAAGGTCATGGAAAATACATCTGATGTAGCACAACAAGGTCATGGAAAATACATCTAATGCAGCACAACAAGGTCATGGGAAACACTTGATGCAGCACAACAAAGTCGTGGAAAACAGATTTGATGCAGCACAACAAGGTTATGGAAAACACATCTAAAGCAGCACAGCAAGGTCATGGAAAAACATCTAATGCAGCACAGCAAGGTCATGGAAAACACATCTAATGCAGCACAACCAGGTCATGGGAAACACTTGATGCAGCACAACAAGGTCATGGGAAACACATGATGCAGCACAACAAGGTCATGGAAAACACATCTAATGCAGCACAACAAGGTTATGGGAAACACATCTATGGCAGCACAATGTCATGAGAGACACATCTAATGCAGTACAACAAGGTCAATGGAAACACATCTACAGCAGCACAACAAAGTCATGGAAAACACATCTAAAGCAGCACAACAAGGTCATGGAAAACACATCTGATGCAGCACAACAAGGTCATGGAAAACACATCTAAAGCAGCACAACAAGGTCATGGAAAACACATCTGATACAGCACAGCAAGGTCATGGAAAACACATCTAATGCAGCACAACAAGGTCATGGAAAACACATCTAATGCAGCACAGCAAGGTCATGGGAAATACATCTAATGCAGCACAACAAGGTCATGGAAAACACATCTAATGCAGCACAAGGTCATTTACCTAGAAGGCAGGTTTCAATACAGTGAGTAATGGCAGAGCACTACTTACAGAGGGCAGGTTGTAACACAGTTAGTGGTGGTAGTGCACCACTTACAGAGGGTAGGGTGCAACATGCTCCTTGAACAGTATACAAACACTAGGTCAATAGAAATTGTTCACAAAATACTGAGTGGCATCCAAAGTCATTGGACAGATATACATACATATGTACTGACATGGCTTACATATAAACCTCCAAAGAACATGGGGTGGGAACAAACTAACTAACAAAAAACAAACAAACAATAAATAAATAAACAAACAAAACATATAAATAAATACATAAAACTACTTGACAGCCATGGTGTTTCTCCAAGGTGTGCAAGATTGAGAGTCAAAACTCCCCTTGGTGTCAGAACTGGGGCTCAGATTGAGTAAAAATATAAACCTTGGTGTCATAACTGGGGGTCAGACAAAAATGGGGGGGGGGCAGCTAACGCACAAATCAGGGTAAAGAAAAACAGTGACCTAATTCTATGTCCATTTCTATGCCTCATCTATTATTGTTCTTCTCAAGAATTACAGATAATGGCATTTTCTTCCATAACAGAATCACTTTATCTGTGAAACCTGAGACCCTGTGCTAAGATAAACTGGATGAAATTTACCATTGTAGTTTCAGTCCATGATATTTAAGTTATGGTTACCTAAGGGGCAGTCATCTCCAGGCAGTTTGCAGTCTGGACAGCATCCATCAAAGGCCATGCGACATATCCCACAATTCTCATCATTTGCCACCCAGTGCCATGTGGCTACTGCAGTCCAGCTAAAATATAGTTATCATGATTGCAATATGACACTTTGAAATTTTTGTTATGTCATCATTTCAGCAACAAATTATGTTCAAGTTGAAAGAATCCAATAAACCTTTCTTAAACATAATAAATATTTTACTACAATTTTACAGACATCACAATTCTAGCATATTTTTAATGCAATGTGCCTTCTGATTGGTCAAACATTAAACTCAGGAATGTAATGTGCCTTCTGATTGGTCTTCCTGTGATGATATGCCACAGATTATTACATTGGTACAATTTCTAAAGTATGTTAGAATGGGGATAAGAGTTGGATGATTTTAGGATGTCCACTGACATTTTATTGTCAAAATCTAAATCTCCTTTATCCTAGTTCCAATTAAGAATCAACAGTAAAACTAAATTTGTGAAAGTAAAACCAGATCCCCAAATACAAAGCACCCTCCCTCCTCTAATTCCAATTGGATTACAATCAGATCTCCACTGTACTAGGTGAATATTTGACAGTGACTGCCTAGGGGGTCATGTTTTGGTGACCACTGAATTAGCCAATGGAAATGCAGCTTTCAAAAATCTGAGAGTGAATCAGACTGTTTGGAATACACTGATACACTTCAACCACACTGCCCAGTCTACCAAACACAATGAAATAAGTCATCTGATTGGCTAATAAAATTAGTGATTATGATAATAAACCAGAACATGACCACTAAGTGGTCGCTGTCAGATCTTCACCTATGACAGTGGAGATCAGATTTTATTCAGATTGCCTCCAATTCATAGCACTTATTTTATGTAAAATTCACAAAAAATCATGATTGTCTTATTACCCTTGAAAGACCACCACCAAAATATTACTGTCTCTCAAAGGAAGTCACGACATAATATAAACAAAAGATCTATGCAGTCAGAATCTAGTCTGTCAAGACAGGTGGTATCTCATAACAGTGACCTGTAGAGACACATTTTACTGTAATAACATTAATATCTTGTCCATACAAATTATATTAATTATTAATTATTATTAAATTATGTTATAAACTCTGTATAGTTGAGATGAACTAATATATCATAAATAATTGCAAATAGTAATACCAATTCTTTTGAGGTGGATATTTATCTGGTCCTGTTATGTAGGATGAAGTATTATTGTAAATGTAGAATATAAATAAACTTTTTTGCTCAGAATTATCCAAGTTTGTATTTACCAAATGTACTAGCTTATAAATCCAGTCCAGCAGCAAAGGGTATAGACACAAATCGGCCATGACAAAGCACTGATGGATCTGTGTCTGTTCAGTATCTTAGGAGTAATAAGTAGAACATAGACCCTGCTCTGCCAACACATCAAATAATGACATATCAGGGTCTATATATTTTGCTATAGGATCAGACTGATAAGAGTATAGACCAGAGGTCCTTAAACTTGTTTTTGCAGACCACTTGAAAACTGCTGATGGTCTCAGTGGAACACTTAATGATAGCTGATGGTCTTGGCAGAACACTTAATGACTGCTGATGGTCTTGGCAGAACACTTAATGATTGCTGATGGTCTTGACAGAACACTTAATAATAGCTGATGGTCTCGGCAGAACAGTTAATGATTGCTGATGGTCTTGGTAGAACACTTAATGATAGCTGAGAATTTCAGCAGACCACTTAATGATCTTTCCTAATGTTAAATGTATCATTATCCAACTGAAAAGCACTTTGCATAAAAGTGTACATAAAAAACTTAATAATAATTAAAATTTGTGTGTTCTACAAATTAAAGCAAACAAATCATATTTTAATATCATTTAGTCTTTCCTTTCTAATGTGATGAATGAGTCTCTCTTTTATTAATAGCAAATTTCAGGTTATCGATTGTTCTGTAGCCTTTCTGTAGACATCATGAATAGTGTTCATGGACCACCAGTGGTCTGCATAACACAATTTAAGAACCATAGGTATAGAAAGTCAGTTTAAGTACATAAAATCCTATATTCTTTTGCAAACTTGTGTAACAAAACTTACCCTTCATTTGTTCAGGTACGGGAAAATATGAAAGAAAAGAAAACATCTAAATGAATTATAGTGTATAAATATCAAACAAAAAGACAAAAATACACAAAATGAAATCATAAAATTTAATGACAATAAATGTTAGTTACTTTATTCAGGATGCAAGCAAAAAGGTTTTGTCTAAATTTAATACAACTAAATTATTCAGTGAACACATATAATACTGTACATCATTAATTGCATGTGTTTCATGTTGTGTCATTAATTGCATGTATTTGATGCTATATATCATTAATTGCATATTTCATGTTATATGTCATTAATTGCATCTGTTTCATGTTGTATGTCATTAATTGCATGTGTTTCATGTTGTATGTCATTAATTGCATGTGTTTCATGTTGTATGTCATTAATTGCATCTGTTTCATGTTGTATGTCATTAATTGCATCTGTTTCATGTTGTGTCATTAATTGCATGTATTTGATGCTGTATATCATTAATTGCATGTGTTTCATGTTGTATGTCATTAATTGCATATTTCATGTTATATGTCATTAACTGCATGTGTTTCATGTTGTATGTCATTAATTGCATCTGTTTCATGTTGTATGTCATTAATTGCATCTGTTTCATGTTTTATGTCATAAATTGCATGTGTTTCATGTTATATGTCAACAATTGCATGTATTTCATGTTATGTCATCAATCTGTATGTGTTTAATGTTTTATGTCATCAGCTGCGTGTGTTTTATGTTGTATGTCACCAATTGCAGTGTTTCATGTTGTATGTCATCAATGCATGTGTTTCATGTTGTATGTCATTAATTGCATGTGTTTCTTGTTGTATGTCATCAATTGACAAACAAAATGGGAAACACTGGAATTTTATTAAATTGCTAAATCATATGCCTGATGTTTTAGCCTCCAGCTCTGATTTCACCATTTTGTTTCTTGCCTTTGGTGTGCATCTGTTCAAGATATTTGTGTGACTTTCTATGAGAGAGATACAAAATCATGTCATTTCATTATTTAAACTTATTTCTTTTTGGTGATGGAATGCAGCATTAAAGGTGCACAGGATGAACAACTGATGAAACTATCTTCTGATTAGTCCTCAATATTAAACAGACAATTCCTTCTGAGTCTAGCTCTGAAATGCATCATGTACCACTATGAGTGTAGAGACAACTTTACAAGATGTCTAACTCATGTACCAGTAAAGATGTGGTAAAAATATGTTTAATCAGTGAAAATTAAATGATCTTATGGCTATTCAGTGAAGAGTCATATAATAATAATAATAATAATAATAATAATAATAATAATAATAATGATGATGATGATCATGATAATAATGATGATAATAATGATAATAATAATAATGATGATACTAATAATAATGATGATGATAATAATAATAATAATAATAATAATAATAATATTTATAATTATAATAATAATAATTATAATAATAATAATGATGATGATGATGATGATGATAATAATCATGATGATGATAATAATAATAATAATAATAATAATAATAATAATAACCTTTCATAAGAGTAACACATTTCATACCAAAACAAATCTCTTCTATGGCCCTCAAAATATAAAAATCATCTCACTAATCTAATGTACAGAATCTATTCTACTGCAACCCAATCCCATCACCTCCAACAAGCTAATCTAAAAATATTTATGATAAACAGATGTCTAAATAAATAAATATAAATAATTTAAACCTCATTACAAACAGATGTGAGTCAACCATTCACTGACAATAAATTGTTCAGTTTCAAGTTGTATAAAACAAACATGGTTAATATTGTTTGTTTGATCTGAACATGGGATAAATTAATACTTTGAAGAGTGTCCAAAATGAGCTTTTTAATGTATGGACAGACTCACATAATGTCATCTGATGCAGTGGCTCAACAGAAATCTATATTATTTGATGGCTTTTCTTAATGATTATATGTAATGGACATCTGTATTTTGTACTTGACATTTTTGTGCAAAATCAAGTTAATAGTGTAGTTTACCACTGGCATTTGTTTGTAAACAACATAATACATAGCTAGTGTTTCTCCATTTTTGTGGATTACATATTCCGATCATTATTAGTAGTAAACATGTTTATTTCAATTTGAGTTAAAGATACAGTCTTGATTCTAACTTAAAACTTCATGAATGGAAATTTCCTATTAGTTGACAATATTTAGGGGGGACCGTAGTTGTGACTTAGGTCAGGTGGAAGGGTTTACAATCTTGTTTACAATATTCATTCTTGCCTTAACATCAGAAGCAGAATCAGTCTTATTGTCATGTTCAGTTTCTGATTTGGGTGGATTTGTTTATTCAGTCATTATTCACTGGAATTAGAAAACTGCTCATTAATATTCTTGGACGAAAACTTTAGTTTGGAATTATACAGAATTCAGACATGGACATTTTGGATTGTAGTATTGTGAAACATTTAAAGACTGTCAGCACACTGCCACACTCCAGGCCATTGGCATAATAGCACATTCAAAACTATAGGCACATCAACACATCCAATATCAGAATTTATTTGGAATGCCACTGGAATTCAATGGAACTTCATATATTTGGAATTGTGACAGAACTTTTAGGACTCTTTGTGATTTAATTCACAATACTGTAAGTTGTTTTTCAATTTTCACTTTGTAATCTAGGAATTATTAGGCCTAAAAGAAAATGTGTTCCACTTGTGCGGTAAATGGTATCGCGAGACAACATGTGTGGACCCTATGTATTTCTAAACTGTCTGCTAATTTTGCCTCAGCATGCCTTACTGACAATGAGCAAACAATTGTAAGCAGGTGACCTACAGTACATGTCACACGGGTCATGTAGGCATTCAACACCGTCTATTTCAATAATGGGTGTCATGTTTTAGAATTTGATTCTACATACCTTTAAGCGGAAAGTATTTACTTCTATTGGATTTGTATACTTCCATAATCCTTTGGAAGGTCATTATTTTGATGTCCCGAGAGGTGCATAGGGCAAAATCAATGTTAAAGTATGTAAACATTTTTGGACGAATGAACCTAAAGGTGTGATCCAGTACAATCATGATTGAATGTCGCATGCTGTGATGTCATAATGAAAGCTACGCATATTAATAAACAAATTCGTTTTACCCTCGACTGTGATGATTCCACTCAACGCACTCTTATTTTGATCCAAGTTTAGTACCTGGCTACCATTTCAAAAGTCCATAGTGATAAATAATTTTCATCTGGAAGTTTCTTGGTAACCGTTAAGGTGCAGAGTATTCAATAAGCAGGACTGAATAGACTTTTGTTAAAGAAAATTCGTGTTAAATTTTAAAAGAACACTCTATATTTAATTTAAAATGAGTAAATGCGTATACACATGTGACTTGTAGTATAGCCTTATATCACAAATGCTCGATGCGAGCACGATGTTGAGAAAAAAAAAGCCTGTAACTTCAGTTCGGTGCAACGCAGAAAAGTCAATGATGGCTTGATCAATAGAAAAATATATCGGGAGTAAAACAAGCCATATGGTATGGATCTTTGCCTTTAAAGACGGAAATAGCAAAAGGAAAATCGAGGGTTATTGGTGGAACGAAGTATTTGGAAGTTACATACCTGCTCTCTTATATATTATGATAGAGAGGGTCCTATGTCAGAACGGATCATGGGGGTAATCTAAGGTATTTGTGTCACCCCGTATCATTTTTTTCCTTCAGATTATTGTTAGGTTTAATTTTGTTTCTCAACATCAAGCTCGCGTCAAGCACCTGCGCCTTATATCGGTTCCTTGAAACACATAAAATTATGATTGATTTCATATCAGACGGCAATCATTCGAATGAAAATATTAAAAGGTTATAGATCTTTCACCGTTGTTAATCCTATTAACAATAATGCATTTTCTGAGAGAGAGAGAGAGAGAGAGAGAGAGATTTACTTTTCAGCTTCACTTTCATGTTTTCGTCATAAAAGTAGAAGCTATCCACATGAGGGGATCTCTCATTTCATGTAGCTGAATTAAAACTAAACGGACATTTTTATTTATTAAGTTCATTTATGAAAAATGTAATTGAACTTTAATTGAAGTAAATATATTATTATATTAGAATTTTGAGATAATTAGCATTTATCTAAAAGGCAGTCGATTTAAAACTTACGGAACTGTCCTTAAACCAATGATGGCGGCGTCCATGAAGAGATGTGTTTCAGTGTTTGACAGTTTATTTTATCAGGACTACTGAGGCACCTCTTTCCACTGTTACTGTTCAATAACGAGTTTAAAGGTAACACAGACGTTAAAATATTTTGCCGATAGTTATTGTTTATAAAAGCTATGCTAGTAGTTTGAAAAATGCATTTCAAGTGAGTAGTCGTTAAATTAAGGTTCTTTTTCGCGGTGTTACGAAACACCCAAATCCACCCAAATCCACTCAAATCCACACCAAATCCACACCAAATCGCATTTTGTCTGTCGTCTCATCTCTAAATTGCAACGATACCTCCCCTCCCCCCCCATTTTTTAAAAAACAATTTAAAACAAATCTTTTTCCACAAATCGAATTATTTTTTTATTGTGCAGTTTTACACAGTTCTATTGGGTTAGGTCTATTTAGACTGACGAGAAACCTATAAATTGGTATCATATTTGTCAAATTCGGTGGTTGTTTAAGATTGATAACTTATTTGCCAGTATGGAAGACGTTCGTATAGGCAGGCATGAAGACGTACTTAATAAGATACATACACATATTATATACTGTTGTATAGTTTTAATTATGTGCTTTAATTCTTCACTGTTCTATTTCTATACAAAATCAGAGCCACATGTTCAACAAAATATCTATTCTAAGGTCACACTCAACCTTTCAACAACACGGATTGATATAATCTATGTATCTTCAACGGCTATAGGTCATGTAATCTGGAGAAAGAAAAAAAAACATTGAATATTAAAATTTCCAAACACCCAAATCACTGCTCCGTAAAACAATAATCCAAATCATTTTAGAAAAGTTGGAATAATATTTTCCTCAGATGATACGGAATTTGATTCAAAATGTCAGAATTTAGAACCCTGTTTAAAACAATTTCCAGTTTTTAAATCATATTGGCAAAGATTCCTGTTGGGCAAAATCAGCAACAATATCCAGATATATCAGTGCCAGCAGCCTAGACTTTAAGTGTCTCAAGGATTCCGAAAATGTTGGAAAAAAGTCAGGCCAGCGGAAACGGCCAGCATCCGAACGGACTAAAAAATATTATAAATAACCAATTGGAGAAAGAAATGTACTTACAGATTATTCCTTTTCACCATCTTAATATTGAATCAATGTAATAACAAATCAAGTTAATTATGTAGGAGTGTGTGTCCATGTGTGTGTGTGTATGTGAGAGAGAGACAGACAGACAGACAGACAGGCAAACAGACAGAGTCACATTGTACTCATCAAAAACCAATAAAACCCTAATGTTATCTAGTAAACAGAATGTAAAAAGAAACAAAATTGCAATATTACATACGTGCTAATTATACTACAATTTTAATGGTTTTTTTTTAGCAATTATAGGATTATGAACTTTTGGTGCGAGTTGAATAGCAGAAAGATAACTTGACCTTTGGGCAATCGAGGCCAGGTGTTAATTGTAAGAGTTAGAAAATGTGAATAATAACAAGTAAATTGCTTCTTGTTGACGATTACGAAAAAGAAACCAATGAAAGAACCTGCCGAATAAGTTGGTCAAGCAGCAAGTTCTCAGTTACTCAATTAATTTAAACATCATATTAGTTCACAATCAACCAGCTGAAACCAGCCTTGATTTGTTTTTCATTGCATAATGAGTACTGACAATTGCCAGCGTGTTTTCTTTGGAATTTGTGTAAGTTTCAGTTTTTGTATTATTCATCATTAATAGACTAAATGACAGTCTAAACAAAACATTACTGGGCCCCGAGTGGCCGAGTGGTCTAAAGCGATCTCCGTTACGGATCACTGCCATCTCACCGCTGTCTGCGTAGGTTCGAGTCTCGGATTCGGCCAATGCGGGTATGTGAGAAAGCTTGCCAGTAGCTTCTCGAGGGTCGGTGGTTCTTTCCGGGGGTTTCCCGGGTTCTTCCTCCACCATTAATACTGGCCGCCATGTATAGCCTATCATGTGCTGAAAAATGGCGTTAAACCCTACAACAATAACAACAACAACAACAACAACAACAACAACAAAACATTACTGTTAATTACAAGCAACTAAATACATAGTATATAATCTTAATGTTTCGTGAGCTCGTCTCTCATTTTGAAACAAAGCTTAAATACTGCACATTTCTTTTTTTTTAATTGTGATTTTTAAAGTGAATCATGGCAGAGTTCAGTAAGAAATGCGTAGCCAGGTTTCCATGTGATGGATGCAAATCTAGATGTTCAAATGACTGTGTTAAATGTTCATTGTGTAAGAACTGGTATCATAGAAAATGTCAAGAAATCTCGGACGATGAATTGAAAACGTGGGGAAATATTGAACTGGACTATGTGTGCGTTTCGTGTTGTACATTGGACGGTGAAGAGTTTGACTACCTGATGGCCATGTATCGTCTGCAGAATGTAAGTAGCGGCATTTATAATTTGTAACTAATTTTAATTCGCATATGTTAGCACACGCAAAAAATACATTCTTTTGCTTTAGGCCACTAATTATTTATGCTTGAACGTGCAGGCAGGCGATAGTTGCCATATCTCACAGCAGAGGGCCATTCGAATCCCGATGTGGAACCAATATTGATTTAATAAAATAAAATCATAATAAAATAAACCTCATAATATAATGTCTTGAGTAATTCTCCTAAGGCCCGTGCATAGGGTAATAATATATTACTCTCTTAATAATTATTTTTATCTACAAACAAATGCAGCCTATGCCCGAATTTACCTAATTTAATGTGTCTAATATTTATATTTTTTTTAAAGCAACATAAATGTGTGCTATAAGTATGATACAACCGGATCACACTACATTGCAAATCTATCGCACCATGTCGCACTAGCTGAATTTCATAACATGGTGTAAGTTACAGCCTTCACATCTGATGGGACAAGAATGCATTCATGTGTATATAGTGTATTGCACTTTTTGTGTGAAAACTGTTTTAAAATGATTCAATTATTAGAGTTTGATATGGTCCACGTGTCAGTGTCTATTTCCACTCACCGTTGTATTAAGTTATTGTTATTGTTGTAATATATTATTGGCTAATAAAGTCTAGTAATGTTATGCCAGCCAAATGTCAAACAGTAGAAAAATAGTCGATGTTAAAGATGCGTGCAATGATATGCATATAGTAAATTCCTTTGATAAATAAACAAGATTTGTAGCAGCAATTAATTAAGTCAATTGTCATTACATTCAAATCTGTTACGTAATTGTAATCGGATTAAGGTCACACTCGACTGTTCAACACCACGGATTGATCAAATCTATGTATCTTCAACGGCTATAGGTAATGTATAGGCGAAGAAGCAAGAAAACGTCGTATGATTATACAATTACCTAAATGCCCATTATGCAGAAAAGAAATTTTTTCAAAACTAAATGCAATAGCCCATTGTGAAATAACAAAAATGAGTAGGATTAGTTTAATTATGGATATTTATAAAAAACATAAATATAACAAAAACAATATTTTATATCTAGACACTGACTGTGATAATAAAGTAATTTTAAAAATCGTAAATTTTATTATAGATACAATGATGCAATGTGGCCAAGTTATAAGAATAAACAAATGATCGTATATAACAATTTTCAAACAACCAAAATAAACTTGAAAAATCTAAAACTTAAAACTTGAACTAAACTTAAATTTGATTTAAATAACTTACTCAAAATTTAATTCTAAATTTAAATTAATTCAATATGTATACTGCATATTATTGTATGTGTATGTATGTGTATATGTATGTATGTATATATATATATGTATATATATGTACGTATATATATAGGTATATATGTGTGTATGTATGTATAGGTATGAATATATATGTATATAAAACATATATTTCATTTTTTCCCCCTCCTTTATTCTTTTTTTCTACTTATTATTTCAAACAAAATTAATACAGACGAAGGGAACACAGGGAACCACCGTGTGGGTGAAGTAAGCAGCATAGACGACGCAGGGCTAAATCACATGGCGCTATGCGAAGTGGCCAGGCCTGCGGAAGAGTAGCAGAAAAACCCACACGGAGGAAAATGGACATACAAAACAAAAACAATACACACAAACAGAGTAGATGTCTACTAACCCATAACTAATATATCAAAAAAACAAAAACAAAAAAACAAAAAACAAAAAACAAAAATATTTCGAGAATTTTGTAGTACTTTTTATTAAAATAAAGGAGAATGACATATGCCATATAAGGGGAAACATTCACAAAATAAATAAAAATGTGGACTCTTATCCGGATATAAATCCTTAGTATATAAAAATTGGAGGGGGGGGGGGTATTTGTCTGGTGCCCCCCCAAAAAGGTAATGTAATTGTATCACTTGTGCATGCTCTCAGACAAATAAATCTCTTGATTACAGGCAGTCGATATGAATGTCATGGCGAAGTTAACAACAGCAGTCCAACGTGAGACCCTTTTTAAAATCGAGTTCAAACCAGTATGTGACAAGGATGTTGTTTTCCCTCCCGTCAGAGTGGATGCCATTGTGAAGGAAGTGATGATTAAATATTTTGATGAAGTCAGTGGTGACCCAATAATCACAACTGGTAACGGCGACTGCATATTCAATGCAGTGTCGCTTCTCCTGTATGGAGACGAAAGCAAATCAGTACAGTTATGGTATCATACCTGTCTTTGCATGGTACGAGCTTCAACATCGTACATGAATCATCCCCAAAGGAAGCGCATACAATGTTTATCACCATCTTTTGAAGCTACCTGTATTGACTGTGCTACAATTGGCGGTTTCTCATCTGCATGGGCAATTTTGGCTCTATGTGATATTATCCAGCATCTGGTGTGGATTTTGTACCCTTCAGTCAATGGCGTGAACGACTTGGCACACATTTCTCTGAAGACGACTTTCGAACCGTCTGCAGACGTACCAGCAGGACATTCAACAATCAGTATTCTCTGGTATGCTCAAGGGCAACTCCCAAAGCAAGGATCTTGGTATACAGTAAACCACTTTGTCCCTGTAGTCAATTTGAAATGTAAGTCAAAAAACCTTTGACACATAATAAGGATGATATGGACCATAGATATGAAGAATATGAGAACACAGAGGTTGATAATTTATTAACTCCTGATTCGCAGAAATGTAGTGCAAGTTTACATGATTTAACTTACATTTTACAAACCGATGAGTATGAAGAAGACAGTTTCAGTATGGAAGCGGAAACCGCCGACGAATCTAGGGAATCACTATATCCTTGAACCGTATCTGACGTGTCAGAGGTCAGTATTCACCGTAAGTCAGCTCCGTTTCAAGCAATGATGCCAGCTAGCAGCCCTGGAAGGTTCATGACTAACGATGAATTACTGAAAGTTGTCATGTGTACTGAAACAGGAGAGAAAAGCATCCCACAAGGAATAAAAAGCGATGTATACACTGTCATTGAAGCATCTGATGACGACAATGGCGCCAAAAACTTCCCCGATGACTGCGGTGTTTGGGATTGGAGAAGTGCTACAACTGTTAATCAGACTTTTGTTGTCACCGATTCTGTTGACAAAGTACGTACAGTGTATATGAAAAAGGAACAGCACTGTGTCAAGAAAATGGTCAATGGAGAGATCACATATGAACCAATATTTCCTCAGCCATCGAGTGTTTTAACACTGCATAGATATTATACTAAATTGATGGAAGACAAATCATTGAAAAAACGCGTAACAACAATTGCTGGACTGCCCGATTCTTTTCCTGTAGAGAAAAAAATGCTGGCCATTGTGGAATACTGCGGCAAAATGCCAACCATCTTTAAAGAGCACGGAAATTCTAAGAAATCGGAGCCATATGTAAGGACAGACCCAAAAATTATTCAGAGAGCAGCTGAAATGGCAAAGCATGAGAACGCAGCAGCGTTCTCACAAAACTTATGGAAGACAACAGTTTCACTGCTCCGAAATCGATGAAACAAATAAACGACAAGAAATTCAGAGACCGCAAACGAAAACATGAAGAAAATATCAACTCCAGAATAAATATAGCTGATGATGTGGTTAGTGTTTTAAGTGAGCTTCACACTAATCCAGTCATCCAAGAAATAATTTTGACTAAACACAAAAAACCGGTTGTCATTGTTTATAGCAACCAACAGATGGATGATACGATCAGAAACTGTGGAGGTGATGACGGGAGTGTTCTAGGTGTTGATAGAACTTTCAACTTGGGAAATTTCTATGTCACAGTCTTTTCCTACAAAAACCAATGTGTGATAAGCAATAGAACAAATGATTTTCCGGTAATGTTTGGGCCGTGCATGATACATTTTGATGCCGAAGAGGAAACTTACAGGAAATTTTTCTCACACGTAAGCGATTGATTTGGACACAAAGCACGATTAACCATTGGAAGTGATGAAGAAAAGAGCATGACAAACGAACTGAAAGCCAAATTAACGCATGCAAATTTTTTGTTATGTACCAAACACATTTATGACAATGTCCAACGACATCTTCAAGAAAATGGGGCATGTGTACTGGCCCGTAAAAGAATACTCCAAATCATTTTTGGAAAAAATGATGGAGTAATTTTTGCCTCAGATGAGTTTGAATCAAGATGTCAGAATATGGAACCCTATTTAAAACAATTTCCAGTTTTTAAATTATATTGGCAAAGATTCCTGTTGGGCAAAATAAACACTTATGTTTTCCGCCCATTATGCAAAGGAGTAATCAGTACACCATGGACTAATAATAACAGCGAGTCCATGAACCATAAGTTAAAGGCAGCAGTTAATTGGGACAGAAACAAATTCCCAGAACTTATTGAAGAGATCGGAACTATTATGAAAAACCAAATTCTGTTTCTCAGATGTGCTGTTTATAGCAAAGGAGACTGGCATCTAGCACCTTCAATGGAAAAGCATGTTAATCCGCAACTAATATGGCATGGTATGCCACAAATGGAGAAAGACAGGCATATACACAAATTCATGCTGGCAAAACCACCAACAACAACAAAATCCAGATATATCAGTGCCAGCAACATAGATTTTAAGTGTCCCAAGGCTTCCGAAAATGTTGGGAAAAAGCCAGGCCAGCGGAAACGGCCAGCATCAGAACGGACTAAAAAATATTAAAAATGATCAAAGAAATGTACTTACAGATTATTCTTTTTCACCATCATAATATTGAATCAATATAACATTTTCTTTCTGTATGACAATAAAATATGTGCAACATTTGTTTTTGGTCATTATTATATATTTTATAGGTCATTTATATGGAATCCTTTTAGGGACAATCGCTACATCTTGTAGTATTTGGCCGGGCGATGGAGTGATGAAGTGATGCGATGGAGCGATTTGTCATTTATTTATTAATTGAGTGGAGATTAAAGTCGAAAGATTTGCACTAGGGTGTGGATTTGGGGTGGATTTGGGTGGATTTGGGTGTTTCGTAACACCCTCTTTTTCGTTTGTCTCATTATACCCATTTTTGCATTTTTTTCTCCCATTAGATATGAAGCTATTTCTTTTATAAATGATAACCAGAAAGGTTTTATTAAAGGGAGATTTAATGTCGAAAACTATAATTTTATATGATTTTATGAACTACTTTGACAAAATAAACCAGTATGGCCTTCTCTTATTAATTTACTTTGAAAAAGCACTTGATTCTGTCGAATCAGACTTTATGGAAAATTCTCTGAAATCGTTTAACTTTGGTGATTCTATTTTCAGTGGTTAAGAGTATTTTGCAACAATTCCGCATTAACAACTGTCGTCTAGTTCTTTCATTTAGAGAGAGGTGTTGTCAAGGAGACCCATCAGCACATACCTATTTATTATAAGAATAGAACTTCACCACTGATATCAGGAATAACTTAAATATTACTTGTATCTTGTAAGGATAGAGTTTAAACTTGGTCATTATGTACATGATGCCACTGACTTTCAGAAGGTAAAATATGTAACAACATTAAATCATTTTGGTGAACTTCTTCCTTTCAACTATTAGGAATAGAGTTATCTTTAACTTAGACTATATGTTAGAGGTAAACAATATGCAAAGAAATTAAAAGTATTTTTTTTAAAAACCTGTTATCTGGAAAATAACTTTTCAAGTCATTGATTTTGAACAAATTTATTTATTTGTTCTTGGCATTGGCTGATTCTCCATTATATATTGAAGATGATTTTAATAATTTTTAAATTTATTTTGAGTGGTACAACCTAAATGGGTTAATGAGATATACTTAGAGCCCCACTTACAGATGGTGGTCTAGGCATGTTATTAAATACTTGAAGATCACTTGAATTAAGCTAGTAGTTGCAAATGAAGAAGAGCTTTGGCAAAATATGGTTACAAAAGAAGTTATAAAAATGTTTTGTGTATCCAGATTTTGAAATTAAGTGATAAAAAATTAACGGGTTAGTAAATTATTAAGAAGTTTTGGCAAGATGTTTTCTTTGCTTAAATTAAATGGATAATGGAATCCAAATCAGTGGAAGAATACTTTTCTCAGGCTGTTCTAAATTTTGCTGATATTAATAACATTCATTTCTATTCAAAATGGCATTTGAATGAAATAGTGTATAAAAAACTTTTTGACAATCAAGAATTGTTAAATTTTGAAGCATTTCATAAAAAAGCTTTCACTGATAATTTCATCGAAAATTTCTGTTATTTTATAAATAACTGGTCATTTGAAAAGAAAAATATATAATTATATTAAGAAGAGAATCACTTTTACGAGTATCAGATCAGAAGAAAAAAATTTGCTGGAAAGAAATAAAAATGTAAAATCTGTACATGTACATGAAAATTTGGTACTGAGTAGAACAAATATGCCTTATGGAAAATGGGCATGGTCAAGAAAGTCAAAGTGCCAGATAAAATGTGGACAAGCTCTTTAATTTTACCAAAGAACTGGCACCAAAGGCACAGACTTAATTGCCTTTCAGTTTTGATTGATGCACAGAGTTATTGTAACATAAATTCTGAAGAATTTTTTTTTATTTTATTGATGAAGATGCAAGTAATTTTTGTAAACAAGAAGCTTAAACACCTATTTTATCATTGTTGACTGACTTAACAGCTTGGAAATCCTTTACTGTGTGGATTAAGAATTATATACCAAATTATGATTTTGAAATGAGATGTTTTCTTTGGAAATGACCAGTTTGGTGAAGTAATTAATTTTTTCATTTTGATTGCAAAATATATCATTTATAGCCCTCACTGCTTCATAAGTAACCAAATTTTACAAGTTACAAAATAAATGTATGGTTTTATATGATGAACAACTGAAAAAAATATTAAGCAATGATGAATAATAAAACAATCATATTTGAGAAAAAGTGGACCTTATTTTTGAAGCTAAACAGCTTGTAGAATATTACACTGATATTGATTTCTAGCATTCTATGTAATATTTTCAAGTAAAACCTTTATTTTGTTGATGAACATTAGCACACATGTATATTTTTCTTTGTGTCTGACATTGTGTGCATTGGTGTGTGAGAGACAGAGAGAGACAGTGACAAAGTTTGTATTTATATTTAATAATACAGACTGTATAAACTAGGAGTTACCTGTAACACCTATATAAAAAAAGTCAGTAAAGGGGATCTATAAAATAATGACATTTGAAATGTTGTCAGTAAAGGGGATCTATAAAATAATGACATTTGAAATGTTGTCAGTAAAAAAAATGTTATGCCGCAAGCAAAACAAAAGTACATACTTAAAAATAGCATGGTATGAAAATTTCCAAAATTTGGCTATCAGCAACTTTTTCATCAGCAGTGGGGAATTTCCACACATGTCCCATTTGAAAACATCTTTTATTATACCCTAACCTAAATACATACAGTGATGTTAATAACTCTGTATAAGTGAATAAAAAAGGGACTGAAAATGTTTATCCCCATTGTTTTTCTTTATTATAATTTGGGGTAAATCATCCACAAGTGTGCATTAAAATTTACCTCACTTCAATTTAAAATGAAATAAAAGCATAATCCAGAAAAATCAAAGAATCTAAGTGTGTGTTACTATTCATTTATTCAAGTTCATGAGTCCATGTATCTATTTACAGTAGTCAAGATAATACTTAAAACAACTCCATGACTACCCTGTTGCTTGACATCATTATAAACTGTCACCATGCAGATATCTTAGCGATATGACTGAATTATTTTTAAAAACTATGTTGAAAATCCAAATCTCTCTCTCACACACACACACACACACATCTAATATGAAATAGGTGATGCCTATGAGAAATAAGTGCAGCCTCAGTCATCTGTGTAGTGAATGATAATTTTTTGCATGTTCCAACTGGCCATAAAGTTGAATCATTCATACAGAAAATGCTAACATTGCATGATGTCATACAAAGGTTTTGCTTCATGGTAAGTGCGTTCATTGCCTGTGCAAAAGATTTTTTTTTATTTGTATAAAACATAAATTTCTACAATGAATAATGAAAACATATTTTAGGTCATGAATTTATGTTAGGAAAAATGAGTTTTCTCTGCCTACTTTGATTTTATTCAGAATTTGGGGCCCCGAGTGGCCGAGTGGTCTAAAGCGCTCACCGTTCCGGATCACTGCCATCTCACCTCTGTCTGCGTGGGTTCGAGTCCAAGGCTCGGCTAGCGTGGGTACGTGGGAAAGCCTGCCAGTAGCTTCTCGTGGGTCGGTGGTTCTTCCCTGGGTTTTCCAGGGTTCTTCCTCCACCAGTTATACTGGCCGCCATGTATAGCCTATCTTGTGCTGAAAAATGGCATTAAACCCTAGATCAACAATCAGCATTATTCAGAATTTGGTATTCTTTGTTGGAGTAAATCATGTGAGTAACTAGAAACAGATAACCCAAAACACAAGTTTATTGGCTGTACCACTATGCAGATGATGTGCATACCCTAAAGGCTTACATCATGGTTGTTTAGGTTGTACTCACTCTCGTCCCATGTCTTTGACCCTTGAGTTTGACAATGCATTTAAATAAATCAGACAAAGGAATGCACACTAAGCATATAAGATTGATGTAGCTTTTAATGCTTGCATTGACGTTTGTAAACACATGCAAGACAAGTAGTTGGCACATGCAAGCAATGAATATGAAATATGTAAAATCTTGTTGTGAGTGAAACTTGAATTTTGTATTCTAACTAACTTTGCATGATGTTGTGGGCTTGTGATAAGCTATGTTTGATGAACATTCTTTGCCTTTGTGAAAGTGAAGTTCCTGGATTACAAGAAATATTTATTAATATTGTTGTTGAAATAATATAGGAGTACAGGTCATAGTGATTTTTAACACTAAATAAGTGACAAGTGTCATGTCCAACAAAATAAAATATGGCTGTACTTGACTTGGGAATGTAGAGGTTTGGTTAAGTTTAGTTACATGTGAGTGTGTACACAAGTACTGAATGTAACCAAAGAAAGGAAATAAACAAGATCACATTATTAGGATCCTAGTTTACTTAATTGCAACTTGTTCGTTTTCCTTTTTCTTCGCGTGCCTTCTTTATGAGTGTTTTTATTTTTTTACTAGATGTGCAATTCATTTGCTTCATTCAAGGTGTTTGATTAGCAAATCCAACCCTATTATTGTTCTTCTGCAGTCTTATGCAGTCTGTGAGTGCTGTCTTTTCAGGAGGATGCATGGCTTTTATCATTACTGACAAACTGGCTGGCTAAAGTGTATAACAGATTGAAGGTAGCAGATTTCTTATGGTATCCTGTCAGTAGGCTGGCTAAAGTGTATAACAGATTGAAGGTAGCAGATTTCTTATGGTATCCTGTCAGTAAGCTGGCTAAAGTATATAACAGATTGAAGTAGCAGATTTCTTATGGTATCCTGTCAGTAGGCTGGCTAAAGTTTATAACAGATTGAAGGTAGCAGATTTTTTATGGTATCCTGTCAGTAGGCTGGCTAAAGTGTATAACAGATTGAAGTAGCAGATTTCTTATGGTATCCTGTCAGTAGGCTGGCTAAAGTGTGTAACAGAATGAAGCAGCAGATTTCTTATGGTATCCTGTCAGTAGGCTGGCTAAAGTGTCTAACAGATTGAAGTAGCAGATTTCTTATGGTATCCTGTCAGCAGTTTACTGTTATGTTCTGCTGTATTCACACAGACAATATCAATAGTTAGATAAATTTTTTTCCTAAATAACATGATAATAAAATGACATTACAAAAAATTAAGTACATTGTGGGATTCAAGCATAGTAATCCAGCATGACAAGTTACCATACTTGCCACTGGACCAAGCAATTGACAACATGAAAGATAAAATTTGTCAGTCAGTCAGTCATGATGTTATTGATGTCAGTCGATGAAAGTGAAAATATGTGACTAGCATAAAATAATTGTGATGTCATTGAATAGGGTATAAGAATCACAAGGATGAATAACTCCAATGACTCAAAATAAAATTTATGGTAGACCTAATAAACAAGCTTGCATTTTTCCACCCCTTTCTAAAATTTTGCATGTCCAGAACACCAACTGATAATGATGTAAACTGTGCAGCACATTGGAGGAAAATGTTTTGAAATGCTGAAGATTATTTTATTTGAGTTCATGTACCTAGTACTTACATACATATGATGAAAAGGCTTTTGCATGTGCACATTATAAAAAAGGCTTGATATATGTCAGTTGGATACTTGTCCTACAGGACAAGTGACTTGGAATTTTTCTACTAGTTCTTTGCCAGTATTACTGAACATACAGTGTACATGATACTGACTGTTTGAAATGATATTCATCACATGTGATGAGCATCTTGAAAGATTTTGTATCCCTGCTAGTTATTGAATGACTTGTATCCCTGCTAGTTAATGAATGACTTGTATCCCTGCTAGTTATTGAATGACTTGTATCCCTGCTAGTTATTAAATGACTTGTATCCCTGCTAGTTATTGAATGACTTGTATCACTGCTAGTTATTGAATGACTTGTATACCTGCTAGTTACAGAATGACTTGTATCCCTACTAGTTATTGAATGACTTGTATCCCTGCTAGTTATTGAATGACTTGTATCCCTGCTAGTTATTAAATGACTTGTATCCCTGCTAGTTATTGAATGACTGGTATCCCTGCTAGTTATTGAATGACTTGCTGAAGCATCGCTTGTTGTGACAAAAAGTTATGGAAGACTTGGATCCACTTCATAGGCACAAAATATTACTTTTCCAATAAATTATATTACTGATTTGCAATAAAAATATCAATAAAAAATCAGACATTTAAGACTATGTAAACTTTATGTTTACTTATTTTCACAGGAATCCTTTGAGATAATTTATGGGGGGATATGAAAATATAATATGAAAGTATTAAAGTTAGATTTATTTTATCATAAATGTAAATTCTTAATGAAGCATAAAAACAGTTTTAATAGTAAAATGCATGTACTTTGGTTCATATAACTGATCATTATTATCAACATTAAAATATGGATTAGTAGTATTGCAGATTAGAAATATTTGGGAATGGACTAAAGAAAGTTATTATTCCAGGGAGATGGAAAGAGAATTCCCAAATATGAGCTTTCCGAACAGTTTCCCTCTACATGGGACCAAGAGAGAGTTGTTTGTTGATTTTGGATCCTATGGGCAACTGGATGTTGACAAGACTGAGGATTGTGCATTGAAGTGTCTGACTCAGAGACTGAAAAATAATCCTATGGTAGATCTGTGTGCTTCTCATCCCACATTGCCATTGTCTCCATGTCCCACTCCAGGTAATCACTCTTTGTAGATCAAGCCCCATATTCTCCAAACTTTTTGAGCAATAATCCCAGGCTGTAACTTAAAGTTGTAAAATTAGATATGATATATACTGCATATACTTGTTTATAAGTTGAATCCAACTGAAAAAAAAAAGATTATGATCTGTCATAGCATAATGCACCTACAGATCAGGGTCTGTGCTGTTTGTTTTACTGAATATTCAACTGCACATTATGTAACAGCAGATCTGGGTCTGTGCAGTTTGCATTTGGACTTATAAGTGAGTATATGTAATAGGTCAGTAAAATTTGTAAGAGAGGGACTTGAAATAAGAACATTCTGAGCGGTCTCTGACTTTTAATTGGCTCTAATTAAATTAACAGACAACTAAAGCTTTTTATGATGGGTGTCATGCTCAGAAATTTGGAGGATACAGGGATTGTTTATTTTGCTACATAGATGCAAATTTGCAAAGTCAAAGACTACTCTTAATAAAGTAATAAGTAGGTAATGCAGTGTAACTGAGGCCTTTGAGTACTACATATAAAGTAATAAGTAGGTATTGCAGTGTAACTGAGGCTATTGAGTACTCCTTGTAAAGCACTAAGTAGGTAATGCAGTGTAACTGAGGCCATTGAGTACTCCTTGTAAAGCACTAAGTAGGTAATGCAGTGTAACTGAGGCCATTGAGTACTCCTTGTAAAGCACTAAGTAGGTAATGCAGTGTAACTGAGGCCATTGAGTACTGCTTGTAAAGCACTAAGTAGGTAATGCAGTGTAACTGAGACCATTGAGTACTGCTTGTAAAGCACTAAGTAGGTAATGCAGTGTAACTGAGGCCATTGAGTACTCCTTGTAAAGCACTAAGTAGGTAATGCAGTGTAACTGAGGCAATTGAGTACTCCTTGTAAAGTGTTAAGTAGGTAATGCAGTGTAACTGAGGCCATTGAGTACTCCTTATAAAGTACTAAGTAGGTAATGCAGTGTAAATGAGGCCATTGACTTTACATATGCCACTCATGGGAAATGGCAAAAGTGGCTTTTTTTGTAAACAGGTGACCTCTGAAGGAATATACAGCTCTCAGACTTGGTTCATGATAAATTTATGCACCATGAACCAAATAGCATTATTATTATTATTATTATTATTATCATTATTATTATTTCACTTGCATTATTTTTAGCAGTAGTGCTATGCTACTGATATACATGTATTTAGTTTAGCAATTTAGCAAAGGTGAAAATAAAAGTTTAATACAATCAGTTCCATGCAAGGATACTTTATCCTTACTTGGATATTTTTATTTGCCAATGACAAGAGCTGTTATTTTCTCTCCAGTAGAGAAATAACTGCATTTATCAGTACCCGACTCTGCTTGTCATTTAATGTCTCATAGACCCATCTGATAATTTAAATACAACCACATAAAACAAAGAAAACTACCACTGTGTACATGCACTCATTTTAACATATCTCTTTCTCTCTGTCTTACCCGTGCAAACACTTTTATCCTAAATAAAATGTCTAATTGGCAGTTTGACTGCAATCGTAAAACACATAACTGACTTTTTGTCAAGGCAGTTGCTGTAATTTTGACATAAAATCAGGTGTTCACACTTTAAACAATTGACGGATTAAGCAGGTGTTCACACTTTAAACAATTGATGGATTAAGCAGGTGTTCACACTTTAAACAATTGATGGATTAAGCAGGTGTTCACACTTTAAACAATTGATGGATTAAGCAGGTGTTCACACTTTAAACAATTGATGGATTAAGCAGGTGTTCACACTTTAAACAATTGACGGATTAAGCAGGTGTTCACACTTTAAACAATTGAAGGATTAAGCAGGTGCTCAAGTTCACTGAGATCAAAAGACAGCAGGCCTAGAAAAATTAAAGAATGTTACATCTAGTCATACCTGCATAAAATCTGTCCGGAAATGATTTATTTTTGATAAATTAGGACAATTGTAATTGTTATGTATTTAATCTGTTGACTGACAAGACACAACTACAGTGTTGATGAAATTTGACCTGGTACTCCCCATTTGTATATCTAGTCACATGACTACACAAATCTCACAGTGCTTATGTCAGTGAAATTATAAGTCCAGTAGTCACATGATATAAAAAATTAACCCCTTTCCAATTTTGTTGTACAAAAATATGAAAATATTAAATTAAAGTCACAAACTGTTTGTAAAAGAATGAAAGGACACATAATTCTCAATATATTATTCTGAGAACAATGACCAGCAGTGTATCCCCTTGGGATGCAAGATTGGGAGACAAAATTCCCCTTGGTGTAAGAACTGGGGATCAGACTGAGTAAAAAGTGAACTTTGACATCAAAACTGGGGGTCAGATACAAACTTTGGGGGTCCCTGAAGCATAAATGAGGGTAAAGGGAAACACTGACCAGAAGCCTGTCATGTCAGATTCATTAAGAATAAAACACGTCAATGATGTTTTTTTTGTATCATGTAATGACTGCACTGACATGGTTTTTGCTTGATGAATCTGGCTTTTTAAGAAACCATTGGGTTTTATTAGACTATGGTAAGTACAATTGAAATATGAAACATTTAAACATCAATACACACAATACACCTTTAATATATACCATGTTTTGCTCATTAAATACAAGTTTAGTTTGCATACTTGGAGCAATCACTGCTGATACACTTTAGTGACTGTGGAAGGCAGGGTGATACCACTGCTTGGTTAAGAAACACCTGGCTACTGTAACTGCTGATTACATGACATTTAGATAGGAAATTTGATGGGGGAAATTAGAATGGCTGCTGTGACCAGGTGGCTGCTGAACTCAGTTAATTGTTAATTTAAAGACAGGTCTGACTGTAATAAGTAACATGGTATCATTGAGGTCATTGACTACACTTTATAAAGTAATAAATAATGCAGTGTAATTGAAGTCATTGAGTACTCTTTGTATGTAAAAAAATAGGTCATACTGTGCAGTTGAGGTCATTGAGTACTCTGTAAAATAATGAATAGGTCATACTGTGCAGTTGTGGTCATTGACTAGTCTTTATGAAGTAAACTTTGGTAATCATTTCTGCATTGGCTACTACCATTATTTACTACATGTTTTTTTAATTTAATTTTTTATCAACAAGTTATTTAAAAGAAATAAGTACCCAGTATGACACTATTGTAAACTCTTTCATTGACGAAAGTTAGTCCCATATTAACTTTATGTTTCAGCAAAGTATCCTTTTCCTGACAGAGTAAATGATAGGACAAAGCAAATTTGGAAAGCTTGGAATGATTTGCTACCTCGCCTGCGGATTTGTAAATCTTTACTACCGGTATGTATCAATCATTTCCAAGACTAAAAAAATGATTTATGTGGCATTAGAGAAAAATCAGTTTGTTCCAAGCAGGAATTAACTCTATGCCACTAGTAATGCAACATATTATATAACTTCTATATGCCAGTGTACTAACCCATTCATCTTTTTATTTGTTTCTATGAAAATGAAGGGATGCAGGAATATCAAAGAAGATGGCTCAAGGTACCTGGGAACCATCAAAGGAGATTCCTCAAGGTACATGGGAACCATCAATGGAAATGGCTCACTGTACATGGGAACTGTCAAATGAATGGCTCAAAGTACATGGGAACTATCAAAGGAGATGGCTCAAGGTACCTGGGAACCATCAAAGGAGATTCCTCAAGGTACATTGGAACCATCAAAGGAGATTCGTCAAGGTACATTGGAACCATCAAAGAAGATGACTCAAGGTACCTGAGAACCATCAAAGGAGATTCCTCAAGGTACATTGGAACCATCAAAGAAGATGACTCAAGGTACCTGGGAACTATCAAATGAGATTCCTCAAAGTACATAGGAACCATCAAAGAAGATGACTCAAGGTACCTGGGAACCATCAAAGGAGTTTTCTCAATGTACATGTGAACCATCAATGGAAATGGCTCAAGATAAATGGGAACTATCAAATGAAATGGCTCAAAGTACATGGGAACTATCAAAGGAGATGGCTCAATGTAAATAGGAACCATCAATGGAGATGGCTCAAGGTACATGGGAACCATCACTTGAAATGGCGCAAGTTACATGAGAACCATGAAAGGAGATGGCTTAATGTACCTGTGAACCATCAAAAGAGAATGGTCAAGGTACATGGGAAGCATCAAAGGAAATAGTTCAAGGTACATGTCAACCATCAAAGGAGATGGCTCAATGTATGTGGGAACCATTAAAGGAAATGGTTCAAGGTACATGTCAACCATCAAAAGAGATGGCTCAATGTATGTGGGAACCATCAAAGGAGATGGCTCAAGGTTCATAGGAACCATTAGGATAGCCAGACTCAGCTACATGCAAATACCACCCTGAATATATATTTAGAAATGCAAGTTATGTACATGGAATAATTATGAATTGATACCTATATACCCATTAGGGAGGTAAGCACTTCATTATAGATTACACTTTGAATATAGAATGACACCACCATGGTAAAACAGATTGAAAGAGGTATCACTCATTCAATGCAGGAATCAAACCCTTACCTTGAATAATTGCACCTATCACTTGGGGTCCATACACCAGAATGCTTATGAATTTTTCTGTGTTCATCACAATACAGTAGAATCAAACGGATTAGAGAGATATGGTGCATGGAGTTTTGTGTTAGGTATCGTAAATGATTATGTAAGTTTAATTCCTACATTGAGTGAATCATTACTCTCTTTATTTTAAGCAAAATAAATGTTTTTACATTATTTCAGGCCTACAAACAAGAATATTTAACAGACATTATCCAGGGTGATCCAGTTCCTAAAGCAAAATGGTTCTCTGATTTGTTGGAGAAGTATGACATTGTATCATCAGTGAGAGAGCTACCGGTAAGTTATACCAAATACCAGCAACTTCAGTAAGTGGCAAATCAGATGATGGGCATTATGCACCATCTCACTAAAGTATCTTCATCAGCTCATTATCCATGCATTAGGGTACTGTCAGTAAGGGGAAATAATTAAAGGATGGCAAAATATATTTAACTTTTTTCAAAACATTTGTCATTGTCGTCCAGAACTTAAGTTCTGATAGGAAAATAAATAAGCACAGTAAAATGAAATTTTTGAACAAGAATTTTATTTCATAAAATTTGTGATCCATTATTTTCAGACCTCCAATTCTAAATACACTGGTGGAGCATTGAGTTATCTCCCTTGTGCTGATAATAATGGTTGCCTGGGATATCTGATATCAGCAGCAGGAGGCTCCTTTTCTTCTATAAGTATCCTTTAATCTGTGTGCACTGCTAGGACTCTGAAAATGTTACAAGCTGTTGACTGGTTTTCTCAGGTTGGAACAATTTATACTCAAGTAGATGTTGATTAAATTTTCGTTATTTTACCTGTGGTCGCAGATATCAATGAGAACCAAATATTATTCTTCTTTTGGTTGTTAATTGCAGTTTTGAGTTTTGGAGCTCAATGTTTAGCTGACCTGGCCATAAGTCATGTGAGCTTATGGTACAGCACTGTGTCCATCACATGCTATGTCACCACTCAACATTTTCTATTTTAAACTTCATTGTAAAAAACACTGAAATGGTTACAAGCATATTTTGCACAGAACATCTGGTTTGAAGGGATATAAAATTTGCACAAATAATGCTGATACACCATCAGATATGGTGACTCTTACAAAGAAAGAAAGTTTTTAAACTGTATCTTTTCAAAAACAGCTGAACTGAATTTGACCAAAATTAGTTGAAAGCATTTTGGTTTGGAATGATTTAAGTTTTATACAAATCGATAACTAGTTCTCCATTGATAATGGCCATCAATATTGTTAAAAGAAAAACATTTTGATTAATTTTTCTCAAATACTGCTGAAAAAAATTCAACAAAGTTTGACAGGAAGTATCTTAGAATGAAGGGCTTTCAAAATTTTACAGATGATGTTAATCTGCCATCCGATATGGCCATCATTACTAAAAGCTACTACTTCTGAACAAATGTTGAACAGAATTTGAGCAGATTCGTCAAAATGCTTCATGGATTGAAGGTTTTTACGTTTTATACAGATGATGCTGATCAGGCATATACTATATATATTCTCTTATAAATCAACTCCAACTATAAATCAACTCCACCTATAAATCAACTCCAACTATAAATCAACTCCAACTATAAATCAACTCCAACTGCAAACAACATAGACCCTGAGTTGCAGTTGCGTAGTGCATCAGCAAGTCTGGGTCTGATTTTGTCCTACTGATTACTAATAAATTTTTTTACAGAACCAGACCTGAAGGTGGAAAATCAACTCCACCTATAAATCAACACCAACTATAAATCAACTGCAAACAACATAGACCCTGAGTTGCAGTTACATAGTGCATCAGCAAGTCTGGGTCTGATTTTGTCCTACTGATTACTAATAATTTTTTTTATAGTACCAGACATGCAGGTGGAAAAGGAATTTGACAAAAATGTTGTAACAGATTTCTCAAAATCCATAATAATTAACCCATTTTACATTGTGTTATCAACTGGCAGAGTAAAGTGTATGATGGAAAATTGTTTAACAAAGAATTTTCAGTGAGTGAAAAGAAGTTTTCATAATTTTAGGATGTTTCTGCTGTGAAATGTTTACTTGATGCATTTGTGAAATTGCATTGACAGATTTTTATATTTTTCAGAAATGTAAGATTTTCCATCTCGACAAGATCTAATTAAATATGATTATAAAAATTTTTCACTTGGTTTTGTTTCATGCCTGTCGCTACGACTGCTCCGGTGGCCTGGTGGTTACAGCATCCTCCTCGGATGCGGTAGGTTGCGGGATCGAGCCTTTGTTGAGTCATTCCAAAGACTTACAAAAATAGTATTAAAAGCTGCCTTGCTTGGCACTCAACATTAGGAGGTTAGTGTTAGGATTGGTCGGCCTGGTATCAGGATAATGTGACAGGGTGAGACATCATGGTACATATCTGCGGCATGATGCCCCAGTGCTAGACATCACTATAAACTGTCACACTGCAGGCATCGTGATATACATGTAAAAGTCATTTGGTATATTTCAGGAGATCTTGTGATTTTATTTTCATAACTTGAGAATGTCATCTGTAAGATTGACATAATTATGTTAATACTTGTTTTGTTTTTTCTTCTGATAATTGAAAGATGATTCTGATCAAAATAAATAAATATATTCACAATTATTTTGTTGGGTATTTACACATTTTTTAATATTTAAAAAGGTGCCAATGCAAATTTTAGTCTTAGAGTACTTATTTGAAGGATTTATGTTTTTGTGTTGATTAATCACTGGCACTGTTATCCGTATTTGTATTTTCCAATGACTGTGTTCAGAAATCCAATCAGTGCAGAAGGCAAGGGACAGAATTCTCCAGTCACAAGAGTTGTCTATCTTGCCAGTACAAGACCACATCTATCAGACCATAAGCAATAGTGTTCACAACAAAGGTAATTATTATAATATCCTTAGTTAATACATACAGTATTTAGAAAATTCCTGAGTCAGCATTCAAACGCTATCGGGAAAAAGTTGGGATAAATGATAAATTTTTTCCCGACCGTGAAAAGTCCTTGAACTTTGCCAAGATTGATGAAAGTCTTGAAAAATCCAGGAATTTTCCTCCACAATTTGACGCCCAAAACAGTTATGTAATTGAGTCATAACTGAACTGATTGTGAGTTAAATTTATTGAGTTCTAACCAGAGTATTAGGTGGTTGCAATATATATTTGTTGAGATAATCATAATGCTCAGTTGATTAGATTCATCTGGTAAACTTTTTGTTTCACTGACAGTTTGATGTCCGTATCATTTTGATATGGAATGTATGAAAACCAGTCTAGCATTACAAGAGGCCAACATGGTGGCATTAAGGCATAACCACTTAGTGGATGGGCTAGCAAACTTGAACGTTGTTAAATCCAGTTATACCTGCATGAAATCGATATGTAAATTATTTATTTTCTCGTAAATTGTGAGTAATAAAATCATTATATCTTTACTCTGCTGAAAGACGATAAAACTAATGCATTGATGAAATTTTAGCTGTTGCTAGCGATTTCGATTGCTAGTCGCACAAGCACATAAAATCTCACAACAGTCATTTTCAAATATTGTAGAAATTTTTAAAAAATGAAAGTCATATACTGTTTATAATAAAAATAAAAAAATTCTCTGTATTTATTTCAAGACTAACTTCTGGAGTTTTGTTGTATCACGTGACTACCATCTAGACATGTGCTTTCTCATGCAGGGAGTATATGAAGCAGGGAACCAGACTACTCTGCTTGATGAATCAGACTGGCCAAGTTTCTTGTAGTTGTTCTCAGAATAAATATGTTGAGAACTATATATTGTTTCTGATTTTTACACAAGGTATCAGACTTACATTTAGTATAATTGAAATTTTATACAATGACATTAAAAAGAAGTTTTTTTGTTGATATCACGTTACTCTAGGACTTCCGATGTTGTTGTTTGAGAGTTGTGAAGTCATAGTGTCTATTAATGTAATTGGTAAGTACTGGGTCAGGTTTCATCTATGCTAAGTTTCATCTAGTCTGTCAGTGGATTAAAGACATAACGATTATAATAATTGCCAATTTTGAGAAAATAAATAATTTTCCTATCGATTTCATTCAGGCATAAGTCCATATAACCTAGTTTAAATTTGCTAGGCCCACTGGTAAGCTATATTATGGTGGTGGCAAATTCCAGATTTTTTATATGTAATTGCTCTGAACCCACACTCCATCCTAAATGTCCAAATGTGAAAAAGGAGTTGAAACATTTGGAGGAAATGTGGATAAGAAAAAGTTTGAATCTCTGAGCTGAACTTTGGTGCAAAACTATTACACAGTGATATGTAGCTTGAAGCATTAGTTTCAGACCAGAAATAGAATGCAGGAGAAATGGAAAATTGTCATCCCTTTTATTATATATTAAGAAACGATAAGAGCCCATGTAACAATACAGGTTTTGGGACTAGTTTACTGAATTACAAGAAGACAGATTGATTTTACAGAAAAGTCATTCCTTGTTTATACAACAATAGATAATTCTGATGGTCTTTTTTCAAAATTTAAATTAATCCTTTTGTAAATGTCTTTAAATGATGGAATTTTTAACCAAGTCGTCTTAAGGAGTTTTGGTTGGTTAAAAAATCTTGTTTGAGATTTTATTGGCACACATAAATTCAGAGTTAAACTTTTTTTATTACAAGATAAGATTCTAATACTTTACATTTATTGGGTTTTTTCCATACTGTGATAGGAAATGTTTTTAGTTTGTATAACATGCACATTTTTTGATCTAGAATTCTTTAGAATTAAAGATTTGAAAGGAAACAATAATTTATGTTCATTATATTGTTTCCACGTAACACCTAAATGTAGGTCAGCAAAGTAAAGTAAGAATTTGTATTCTGTACATTGAAATGGCTTTAAATGCCAATTTATAGCAGTGTAATCACATTTGTTTCATGTGACTCATTTTGTGGTTTTGTACATGATCATCTTTTCTGACATGTTTATTTTTGAAATTCTTGAAAGAGATAACATCTTCAGATTTGGAAAATGCATGTTTTATAATCAAAATGTTTTTAATTCCATTCAGTAATGGTCATATGTTCACCTTGAAAAAATTAATTTCATCCTGGGAAAACCTGGAAAAGACCTGGAAATTTATATTGGGAACCATGTTGAGTGCATCGAAAAATCTAAATTTTCATATTTCTGCTGTTACTTGTGGAAAATGTTTTATGTTAATTTGGCATGCATACTATTCTTCTTCATAAAATGTCTTCTCTTTTTTTGTCTCGACTTTTTAGCACTTATTTTTAGTAGCCCAATTTTAGTCCTAATTTTTTTTACAAAGGGTTGCCAGAAACATTTTTATATTTTTTCATATGGCTCAGTAATAATTATTGGTGTCATGGTTACGCTTGTTCTGTTAGGGCATATTTCATTGAATCGTCATGGTTACGCTTGTTCTGTTAGGGCATATTTCATTGAATCGTCATGGTTGCGCTTGTTCTGTTAGGGCATATTTCATTAAACCATTTGAATTTAATGACCGTTTCCTTGCATTCTTTATTCAGATTTCTGTGCAGTACGATTAGAGTGTTCATGTGTTGTGTATACTTTGAACTCAAATGAGGACCAAACTGCTATTGAACTTACAGAACTTGGACAGAAGATGTGCCCTTGTGCAATAATGGCCATATCTCTCAGGTAAAAACAGTGATTGATATAATGTACTTGTTTTACTGAATACAAACAATTAAGGTTTAAAATTAAATTTTAGCATTAACTTGATAGTTAATTATACAAGATAACAATATTGGTAGGGGAAATGAAACTTTAGTCTGTTTATCTGATAGTTTGAGTGTTCTAAAAATTAGGCAAAAAGATTTTTCCTACTGTCTAAAGAAGATAGATTATAATCTGCAACAAGATATGGCAGACAGAAGAATGGCCCTCCACATGGAGTCAATCCTTGATCATTGTGCTTCCCAAAAAGGAAACATACAGCTATGCCAAAACTACAGAACCATCAGCCTGATCAGTCACCCGAGCAAAGACATGCTGAAGATAATTCTCACCAGACTAAAGCCTCAAGCAGAGTAAATTATTGCTGAAGAGCAGGCAGGCTTTTGAGCAGAAAGGAGCACCACATAACAAATCTTCAATCTCAGACTCCTTTGTGAGAAATACATATAACAGCAGCCAAAATCTTTGCTAAGTCTTTATAGATTTCAAGATGTCTTGATATGGTATGGCATGTGGCATTATGGGCAACTATGAGGAAGTGCATCAGCTCAAACCTTTTGCGGGTTGTTGAGCACCTCTATGAAATAGTCACCAGTGCTGTCCTCATCAATGGCAACAGAGGAGATTGGTTACGAATAGCATTTTAAGTCAGACAGGGATGTATACTGTCATCTACACTCTTCAACATTTTCCTGGAAAGGATCATGGAGGATGCCTTGGAAGACCATGAGGGCATTGATAGCATCAGAGGAAGAACAATCATCTTTGCTTAGCAGATGATATTGATAGCTTAGCTGGAGAGGTAAAAGGACTGGCTGACTTGTTTGAGTGCCTTGACACAACCTCCACAGCATACGGTATGGAGATTAGTACAGAAAAAACCAGACTGATGACAAACAACACCAATGGCATCAGTATAAGGGTCAGTGGACAGAAGCTGGAAAGAGTCACAAGCTTCAGATACTTGGGATCAGTTATCAGAGATGAGGGCTCCAAACCATAGCTACTTTGCCCAGACAACAGCAGCAATAACAAGGTTGAGACCAAAATGGAAAGATACCAGCATTGCTCTTGGTTCCAAAATAAGGCTGATGCGCTCAGTTGTCATATCCATTTTCTGTATGCTTGTGAAACATGGACACTCACATCAGATCTACAAAGAAGGATTCAAACCTTCAAAATAAGATGCTACAGCAAGATTTTGGGCATCTCATACACTGACCATGTAACCAACAAAGAGGTCCACAGCATGATCCAACAAGCCATCAGACCCTATGAAGACCTCTTGACCACCAAAAGTAAGTGCAAACTGAAGTGGTATGGTCATACTGAAGAGCATCTGGACTGGCAAAAACAACCTTGCAAGGCACAGTGCGAGGGTGCAGAAGAAGAGGAAGACAGAAAAAGAGGTGAGAAAACAACATTAAGGAGCAGACAGGCATGGAATTGGGAGATTCCCAAAGGGCAGTAGAGAACAGGAAAAGATGGAGAGAATTGGTTGTAAAGTCAATGATGGTTTTATCTCTTTACTTGGAACAGTTGTTGCATAAATTCATTAACTACATCAGACAGTAACTTCCCAAATAGGTGACTGTTCCAAAACAATACGGTGACTGAACAAGCAAATAAAGAGGAGCTCTTGTATACATGTGTTCAGGGAAACGTAACTCCATAATTTATGGAGTTATTGAGATAATCAATGATGGTTAACATCTGCTGTTTGAAGACACATTTGCAAATATAGTGTGCATGGTACTGAAGAAACTCCCATTTGATTCAGAATACTAGCAAACTGACTGTTTGGAATCCCCTGGCAACAGTCAGGTTTGAAATTTCAAATTGATCCCACTTCATTTAAGGTGAAATATTGGATAATGGCTTAATCTCTTGAGCTTTTTTAGTCTCAGAACATTTAATGACAGTATTTCATTTGAAAGTAGAAAACTGTTAAGTGTCATCAACTTCTAGAGGGTAACAAATTCATAGTTTAGGGTCAAATCATTAAATCTGTACATATTCATAGTTTAGGGTCAAATCATTAAGTCAGTACTTATTCATAGTTTAGGGTCAAGTCATTAAGTCAGTACATATTCATAGTTTAGGGTCAAGTCATTAAGTCAGTACATATTCATAGTTTAGGGTCAAGTCATTAAGTCAGTACATATTCATAGTTTAGGGTCAAGTCATTAAGTCAGTACATATTCATAGTTTAGGGTCAAATCATTAAGTCAGTACATATTCATAGTTTAGGGTCAAGTCATTAAGTCAGTACATATTCATAGTTTAGGGTCAAGTCATTAAGTCAGTACATAGGGTCAAGTCATTAAGTCAGTACATATTCATTGTTTATCAATGACATGCAAACATGAAGAGATTGTGCTGATAGATGCCAAAGTAAAACCAAACTTTTCTTGGCATGTGGAAGTAACATTTCAGTCAAGGACAATTGTTTGACTTGGATTAACAAGAGTAACAAATCATTCCTTATTTTTTTTTACACATTTTCAAATATATTTAAGCCATCGCAAAATTATCATAATTTAAAATGTTGTATTTCTCTAACTTTAAATGGATCATCCATGTAATGTTGTCATATTAAAATAAAGTGAAATAAATGGTAATGGTTGTTGACAGCAGACTGGCTGTATTTTGCAACACATATGCACATTTATTCATTTTTGTGCCACTGGTAAGAAAAAGGGGGTTACAATAGATCATTTTCAATGTAAGAGTCTTTGATTTGTGCCATTGGTGACAAAAAGGAGTTCACAATAGATCATTTTCAATGTAAGAATCTTTGATTTGTGCCATTGGTGACAAAAAGGAGTTAACAATAGATCATTTTCAATGTAAGAGTCTTTGATTTGTGCCATTGGTGACAAAAAGGAGTTCACAATAGATCATTTTCAATGTAAAAATCTTTGATTTGTGCCATTGGTAACAAAAAGGAGTTCACAATAGATCATTTTCAATGTAAGAGTCTTTGATTTGTGCCATTGGTGACAAAAAGGAGTTAGTTCACAATAGATCATTTTCAATGTAAGAATCTTTGATTTGTGCCATTGGTGACAAAAAGGAGTTCACAAAAGATCATTTTCAATGTAAGAATCTTTGATTTGTGCCATTGGTGACAAAAAGGTGTTCACAATAGATCATTTTCAATGTAAGAATCTTTGATTTGTGCCATTGGTGACAAAAAGGAGTTCACAATAGATCATTTTCAGTGTAAGAATCTTTGATTTGTGCCATTGGTGACAAAAAGGAATTCACAATAGATCATTTTCAATGTAAGAATCTTTGATTTGTGCCATTGGTGACAAAAAGGAATCCACAATAGATCATTTTCAGTGTAAGAATCTTTGAAAATGCTATTGGCTGTTCCAGTACAACATACCTGTCATTCAGTGTGGAATAGTCAGTCATTGATGTAATTGAAACTTTTCTATCCTTTTTGTATGCACTCTTTATGTAATGAGAGTACTCTGGCATTGCACTGATATTTTTTATTTTAAAAAATCTGCCATCCTATGGTACCATGTATGTTTAAATTGAACTGACCTAATTTTTTTATTTATCCACAAATGACATCCCCAAATTCTCAAAGACATGACTGACATTCCATTTCTTCCAGGCATTATTTCTTGTTTATAAAAGGAAGATTCCTTATAGAGACTGAAAATAATGTATAAATCAGCATGTCATTCATAATATTTGGAATGAAAACTACACAAACTCAGGAACATCAAATTAATTGGCAAAATATTTGGAATGAAAACTACACAAACTCAGGAACATCAAAATAATTGGCAAAATATTTGGAATGAAAACTACATAAACTCAGGAACATCAAAATAATTGGCAAAATATTTGGAATGAAAACTACACAAACTCAGGAACATCAAAATAATTGGCAAAATATTTGGAATGAAAACTACACAAACTCAGGAACATCAAATTAATTGGCAAAATATTTGGAATGAAAACTACACAAACTCAGGAACATCAAAATAATTGGCAAAATATTTGGAATGAAAACAACACAAACTCAGGAACATCAAAACCACTACTGGCATCCCTTATATGGTAGTGTGCTGATAAACATGTCTTACTCATGCCTACTTCCTGCAGAGTGAACCATGACCAGAATGCTTACCATGTAAGTGTCTACTGACAGCAGAGTGAACCATGACCAGAATGCTTACCATGTAAGTGTCTACTGACAGCAGAACACGTTCTTGTTAAGAGGCCCCAAATGATTGAGGGGTTTAAATTGCTCACCATTATGGATCACTGCCATCTTACCTCTCTCTGTGTGGGTTTGAGTCTCTGGCTCGGCCAATGTGTGTACATTAGCAAGATTGTCAGTAGCTTCTCTTGGGTCAGTGGTTCTTCTTGGGGCTTCCTGGGGTTCTTCCTCTACCATTTATACTGGCTGCCATGTATAGTCTATCTTGTGTTGAAATGGTATTAAATCTTATAACAACATAATAACAACATTCTTGTGAAGGATATAGGCCCACCCTGCAAGATAAACATATTTTGATGTGAAGTGCATGAAAAAGAACTTTATGACACTGTACCACTCAAGAAAATCCTGTACCATTTGAAGGAATGTGGTATTTATATGGAAGTTTGGCCATATGTAATAAAGATTTTATATTTTTAACCTTCATCTTTTATTTTTAATCCATTTTGAATCATTTTAACATCTTTACTGTTATGATTTTATCTTGTTGTACTTCATGCTTACACATTTATGGAATGGTTTATCTTTCTAGTGTCTTTGTACAATTCAGTTTTGAAAATTTACCTTTAGTTGGTATCATGTAGTCACTTTTGTGCTGATGTGCTGTAAATTACACACACACACACACACACACACACACACACATTCTAGGTACCATATTACTGTAAATGCTGTCATGGAAGTATCTTCATTGCTGAATTCTTGTAAGCATTTTTGTTTCTAGCAGTTAATACTCATATGTAAAATTAAATCTGAAATCAGCACATGTAATGATGTCATCTTAAGCAGAATTACTAGTGAATCATTATTCTCCCATTTACTTTCATCTTCTATGATGATATTTTTTCAGTAGCTGTTCTATGCAGTATTTATATATTTCAGTCCCTACATTCCATCAGAGTGCCTGATAACTACAGAAGATGGCAGTTGTTTACTATGGAACTCTTCTCAAAGGTGTGAGCATTATAGAATGTGTTATCTACACTATACATAGTTGCTATACACAGTTGCTAATTATTTACACTACTGTACACAGTTGCAATACACAGTTGCTAACTATTTCCACAAATATATACAGTTGCTAATTATTCCACAAATATACATGGTTGCTAATAAGTTCCACAACTATACACAATTGCTAATTATTTCCACAACTATACACAATTGATATACACAATTGCTAATTATTTCCACATCTATACACAATTGCTAATTATTTCCACAACTATACACAATTGCTAATTAGTTCTACAACTATACACAATTGCTAATTATTTCCACAACAGTACATACTTGCTAATTATTTCCACAACTATACATAAATGCTAATGATTTCCACAACTATACACAAATGTTAATTATTTCCACAACTATACACCATTGCTAATTATTTCCACAACTGACTTCAGTAGTCTTTGTATTTACAAATATAACTAGATGGGAAATATTTTGCAATGTGAATTTGTAATGCAGGTATATGTAAGCTGTTTAAATTGGTCAAATTAGTAAAACATCAATGATTTAAAACATTACTCCTAAAAACATACAGTAGTTAAAATTTATATATATGTAAGCTCTGAACATTTGTCAAAAGGTAAAACATCAGTGATTTTAAACATTACTTCCTAGAAACATACAATAGTAGTTATTTTTGTCTTTTTATGTTTAGATGTGTTTTTGAATCTACAAATCCAAGAAAAGTTTTGACACTTAAAAATGTTAAAATCTTATAGTGTGGCATATTTGAGGCACACACACACACACACACACACACACACGTGCGATATTTGTTGTTTTGATTACTATGCACATTATCTATTTATTTTTACACAGCACTTGTGAGGAGGTAGTATCTGTGAGAAGCCCTCGGTTTCAGTGTCATGACCCTTGGCGCCACTCCCACTTTGGAGCACACCCCAGACAGCTTGTTTATGCAGACCCTGCAGCTGTAGAACTGTTTGACCTCAGGGTATGTAATATCTGACTTGCAGTCAAACTAAAAATGGGCCCCCTTTTCATTATTGAAGATAATGCCTTGAAATAAAGATGAGTTTTTCAAATGTACTCATGGATGTTGAGTGAAAATAAGCTATAAAATATAGACCTGGTAAGAAAAGCGGAATCAGTAAAAATTAGATAAGTTTTTACCTATTGTATTGTTAAATTGCCTTGTTGTTGAATAATTGCTAATTTATGTCTTGACAGGTTCAGTTGCATAATTATTCACACATGTGCCACTTTTAGATTTGTAAGTGTTTCCTTGGGATTTTGAAAAAGCAGTAGTTGATGAATAGGTTGGTACAGCTTATTAATCATAATATCCACAGAATGATACGAAATTTAAAAATTTACTTTAGAACCCAGCCATAGCAGATTAATGGAAACAGAAATTGACTGGCTGTTCAAACCAAGTTTACATCAAATAAGAGTGTATAATGACAGGTTTAATTGTAATTTTATTTTCATGGACTGATTGTGAACTCATAAAGGTTGTTCCATTTAAACATACTCAGGGAAGGCAGTTTTTAAATATATGCCAGGGTACTTTGATTTCTCAGAGTTCATATTAAAATGATAAGAAATTTTAAAATTGCATCTATGGGTGAGTACCCCACTTTAAAAGTGCCTTCCATGTATTTTTTTATTGGAACAGCCCTAACCACATACCATTTCAAGATTAATTCATATTGGTTGTATCTAACTTATTTAAATTTATAGTTTGCCTATCATACTGCATAAGAAGCTGAATTAATAGAATGATACTCTTTAAGTTATGCCTATCTGGGTTAATAGAACGATACTCTTTAAGTTATGCCTATCTGGGTTGATAGAATGATACTCTTTAAGTTATGCCTATCTGGGTTAATAGAATGGTACTCTTTAAGTTATGTCTATCTGGGTTAATAGAATGATACTCTTTAAGTTATGCCTATCTGGGTTGATAGAATGATACTCTTTAAGTTATGCCTATCTGGGTTAATAGAATGGTACTCTTTAAGTTATGTCTATCTGGGTTAATAGAATTATACTCTTTAAGTTATGCCTATCTGGGTTAATAGAACGATACTCTTTAAGTTATGCCTATCTGGATTAATGGAATGATACTCTTTAAGTTATGCCTATCTGGGTTGATAGCATGATACTCTTTAAGTTATGCCTATCTGGGTTGATAGAATGATACTCTTTAAGTTATGCCTATCTGGGTTGATAGAATGATACTCTTTAAGTTATGCCTATCTGGGTTGATAGAATGATACTCTTTAAGTTATGCCTATCTGGGTTGATAGAATGATACTTTTTAGGTTATGCCTATCTAGATTAATGGAATGATATCCTGCAAATTATACCTCCATTTGCACTTTGTAAAAGTGGTCTCAGGAGACTCCTCTATACAAAATATAAAAGGTACTTAAAATGTGAACCCTTTTCTCACTCTACTTTTACTTTTCCTGTTTGGGATCCACCCACAGTAGCTCTGTAGTTAGTATGCCGCACTCACAGCTGAAAAGGTGTGGGTTTGAATCCTACTATTGAACCATTCTGGGTCAACTTCTATGGCGGGTCCTTGTGCAAAGCACTTTACTCCAATTGCTTCACCACTAAATAACCTACTTTTGTTGCTGTGCCACAAAACATCAAAATACCAACCAAAACCTTTCCTTTTTAACCTCTATATAAGATATACCAGTCTATATTGTGCCAAATTTGCTGTACTTTAGTGTCGTTTATGCACAGCTTTTACCATAAAGATGGACTCTATAAATAATTCGAGTTAGTAAAATCTTGCCTTGTTAATGTGTCAAAAGTATTTAATTCTTTCATAGGACATCTTGTCATTTTTATATTTTCAACAGAAGAAAACTGGAAGTGTGGATTTGTTTTGTCTCCCCAACAAGTTTCTACACAAGCGTGAGAGAATTAGAAGCTTAGTTGCTCAGTCAGACTCTTCCTTCTACCATCTTATAGCCACTGACTACTCCCTGATTCTGCTGGATGAACGATTCCCAGGGTATCCAGTATGTATACAAAAGTATTTCCAGAAGTTCTGTTATATTCTTTAAATATTTTCTCCCTCGAGTCAGATATTGATTAGTATTTGTACATGGGGATTTTAACACATTAACACCTGGAGGTTTTTGTCATTTTTGCCTGAAAATCGAGTAGGAAACACATTTTGAAAGCTATTTCTGAATAGATCCGAAAACACCAAATCCCCGGTGATCTTTCAATAAATACTGCCTAGTTGTGTTAGAAACATGGTTTTTCATTGGCTATTTGACTCCCGCATGATCAGAAGGGTAAAAGTTGGATTTTTTAATTTTTTTGTTTTTGCTAAACGGAGCCATTAGTATTTTTTTATCGAGACCACCCTTTATTCCAAATGCCCATCTTATCCTACTTTTTGCAAAGGTTAATCTGTCTGTTTGCAGTTCATACCAGTTTGCCTTAGATCTGAGACCAAAAAGTATTATCAAAATATAATTTGCATTATTTTTGTTAATAATTATTTAGAGTGTAAGAAATTAAATCTGAAGTGAAAGGTGGGTTGGTTTTATGGTCTGATACAGACAGAGCTTGACCACCATTAGCTATAGTTTCCAAAACTGAACTAATTAGTTGTTTTTGTTCAGTGCTAGGTCTTTGACTGTAAGTTTTTAGAGACTCCTTGTGTTTGTGGTCTGTCATAAACAAAATAGTTCTGGTTGCAAACCCAGCATCACTCATAGCTTGAATTGCTGTTGCATGGAGTGAGTGACCAGTATAGTGCTACAATCCTGCATTCTTGCAGATGTTTGGCATGAATGAGGAGAATTGCCTTGGTTTGACTGGTTCACAAGTATACCATTTGTCAGCAGATTCAGATCTTAGTGATTCTTTACTGCAATGCATAAATAAGGCCTTTGCTGCTATGTCACATTTCTTAAGGAAACTTTTTACAGATTTCACTGAACAAGTGTTTGAGCCAGTTGCATACATTCTTTTGTCTGATGTTTCTTCAAGTTTCACATCAACACAACCTTGGTGATTTTTTTTAAAAAGTGGTTCATGATTTAGAGCAACATGCTCCATGCCAGATTCATCATTTTCAAATTTTAAGGAAGTTGGGTTCAGTTGATGGTGAACTTCTATACCTCTGGTCACAAAATGAATAGCCAGCAGATACCATATTTTGAGTTGAAGGGCAACAGGGTCAAATGTTTGAAGATACGCATTGATTTTTCCTAGTTCTTCCAGTGAAATTACTTGGTAATGCTGTGTTGGCCTTGAAATACCTGATTTTAAGTTCAATTTCAGTTTTGCATTTAACATTGAATTAGCATTTTTGAATTCTTTGTCTTTGACAATGTCAGTATCTTTTCCATTGTCCTTCAATATCTGTTTATGGCTGCACGAACATTTTTCAAGGAATTCTTGTGATATTCTGGCACCTGATTGGCTGGCATTTTTGTGACCCTGGATTATACAAATTTTGGTTGGGCCTCAGCATAGAATCCTTTTAAGTGGCCACTCAGTTCGTCTGGTCTGATTGTGTTAAGTTTGTATCCATTAATTTTAATACACCTAGCTGTAAGTAAATAGAAAAATATTCATAGCAATACAATTCTTACACTTGGCAAGATCATTTTTAAATACACATAAAGACAACATGTCTTGCAATTTGTTCATATTTTGTCTACTTAAGGTTGGGTATTATGTATGTAATATAGTGACATTAGTAATTTTATCATTTAACATTTAAAATCTTTCAAATTTATTAAGATATATTTCTCAAGAAGAAGAATAGCAATGCGAAAAGTTATGTAATTTCTTTTTCATTGAAATTAATGACTACACATACAAAATAATTTAACTTTGCACTTTATGGATAATAATATACATTTTCAATGGAATTTAGTCACACTGATGGATATGTCATGATAACATTATCTTCTCAATAAACTATGCGATATGTTATTATATATGTTCAAAATCTATCCATCAAAGATATTTCATGCGAATAATCTGATTATCTTCTTCTTGTAGTTTCACCATTTATAAACTTTATTCAGTCTTTGACTAATGGTCTCATAAATATTTGTTTTTATTATTGTATAAGTGGTCATATTCACACCATGCCACCAACACCCACACACATTTGAAAATAAGCAAACAAAAATATATATAAAAAATTAAAAGATTTACCATTAAAAATGCCAATTCCCCATTTTGTGTTTCGTTTAGTAGCCTCTGAGTCTTGATTTATTTCAATAGCTTTTAAGTCCTCCTTAGATAATTTCTTGAATCATGCTTTATCTCCCTCAGCTGCCACAAAATCGACTGTCCCAGTTCCCATGCTGTTTTTGTTGTTGTTGTGTATGGCCAGGGTGATGGAGGTCTTGAGGTGCTCTCTGAGGGAATTTGTCAATCTCTGTTGTTCTGTTTCATTTTCAGCACTTGTAACATCCATCACAATATCATCAAATTCATCGCCATCTGCTTCAATTGCTGCTCTTATTTCTTTTAATTCCATATCATCTAATTGTTCAAAAAAACATAATCTGTCATTTTGCTTGGCTATGTAGCAGATGAACGCTAAATTGTATAGTCAACTATGAATTTCAATCAAAGAATGTTGGAAAATGTATAGAAAGGGTATACGTTATATTTATTTGCTGAGTTTAAACTTTAAAAGATGAAACGATTGTTTCAGGTGAGTTATATATTCGGACACAATATGCTAATGCATGTTACACTGCTTACAATCTGTGTTTCGTCATCAGCAAGGACAAATCTGCCCTAGTACCATCTCGACAATTGGTTCATCTTGGTATGGAACTCGACACACAGGTAAACAGAGCATGTCTTCTCAGGAATGGGAATTGAAATCAGGACCATGGTGTCTTTCTCACTCCACTTACGCCCTTTAGACTTGCTCAACTTGGCAGCAGACATCATCATTCTAAGGTTGCCTTGGTATGTGTCTGTTACAAATGATTTTTTTATCCCCATGGAGGCCAAATGTTTTCCCACTGGACCAATTGCTCCTCATAATGCACAAATATGAGGTAGCATCTGCAGACGTGGAGTGACCTAACTTGACTCACAGTGGATATACCTAACTTGACTCGCTGTGTGTACACCTAACTTGACTCATGGTGGATATACCTAACTTGACTCGCTGTGTATATACCTAACTTGACTCATGGTGGATATACCTCTGCAAGTGTAACCATCACAGATCACAATCTGTATTGATCGAAGTATAGAAGGCACACCAATTATCGTCTTTTCAGGAAGCCAGTGGACTGTGGTCTCCAAAGGACTGGCATTTACATACCAATATCCACAAGATAAAGGCCATTCTGAAAACCTTTCACTGGTGGCAGGAATTTTTTTAACTGGAAAGGGAGTTCTCATTCTATCCAACAGTGTAGCAGTGATGACTTATTTCAAACAGCAAGGAGGAGCCAAGTCCCCAGATGTTTGCATAGGGGGTGCTCACCAGTTATTATGTACTTTTGAGAGAGTGACATATGTAAGTTGAAGTCGGTTGCATTTGAAATATGAACAGTGGAGATGATGTTGGCATACGTCAGTACTACTTTAATGTAATGTGGCTGACACATCTTTGGATATTGTACTTGCGAAAATTGTACATGTTCAAAGCACACTGCTAACTAAAATGACTGCTCCCTTGTGCTAAAAAATCAGCCTTAATTAGTCTAATGTTCACTATATCTTTAGCACCTATTAAAATAAGGTAAAATGAATTTTGCCCAACTAGACAATACCAGCTACTGAACGTGCACTGGATGAATTATCAAATATATAAAATGTAAAAAACGTTATCAACTCTTTTTTAAAATTACAATTTACCTTTGAAGTCAAGAAATTGAAAAAGACGAAGTGGAGCTAGCAGTTGTTGGAAAGGTGCACATCTAGATTAAGACCAAGCTGTATACTCTATAACCCATATTACAACCATCAATCAAACATCAAAATAAAGGTAATTAAAGGTTCTTTGAACAATACCTAAGATATGTAAGGTCTTTTTAAAAAAGCCTGTATAACAATGAGGACACCGGGGGGAAATTCTTTTTCTTTAAAATTCTAAACCTATGCAAAACACAAAACTATAGAGCACTACCATATTGGTATGGGACTTTTGTTGTCATGAACAAGTCTCTCCAAGTCTGTCTTATTCTTGGATATCTACATGCAATAGCACATTCTTTGTCCCAGAACAATCAGCTGACACAGACAGAATGATCTCCATCCCTCTGTCTCACTCAGATAAACACCCAATAAGACCAGCCTTTGGTGGACCTGTTTGTGATAAGGTGGAATACCAAGCTCACAGCCTTTGTTCCACTAGTCTAGGATCCAAAAGCCTAGGCAGTTGATGCAATATCTATACATATAAATAGTCTGGACACATACGCCTATTCTCCAACACATTTGATTCCAAAGGTGATACAAAGTAAGAGAATGGAAGTGTTACCTCATCTTCACTGTGACACTCAGATGGTTGAAGACATCCTCATCTTCACTGTGACACTCAGATGGTTGAAGACATCCTCATCTTCACTGTGACACTCAGATGGTTGAAGACATCCTCATCTTCACTGTGACACTCAGATGGTTGAAGACATCCTGATCTTCACTGTGACACTCGGTTGAAGACATCCTCATCTTCACTGTGACACTCAGATGGTTGAAGACATGGATCAATAACCTCACAATGGAAATTCCATGGAAATAGGGAATTTCCCTCATTTACTTTAACAACTTGTTGTTTCACACAGGAACCAGACCTACTGAACCAACATGTCTAGGTCACCGTAATCAGGCCATCAAAAAGAAACATTTCTCTCAGTCAGTCATGGAGAGAATCGCTCAAGCTCAATCCACTCTGTACAACAGCAAATGGAAAATCTTTACACAGTGGTGTACGCAAGAGCACATTCTACCTGAAAAGCTAACTTTCTCCTCTCAGACTGGCTCTTCGATGAGGAAAAGTTTCGACCTTTCGTCATCATGAAAGAGAGAATACCAAAACAAGCCTAGACTTTTCCTACCTCTTTTCCAGCTTTGATGATACGCTGCCACCCTCCCCAATAAATTGTACCCAAAGTAGAACCTATCAAGGGTGCTAACCTAGATGAACAAAACACCTTTTAAACCACGTTCAAGGGCACCTTTTGCTCACCTTTCATACAAGACCTGCTTCCTTATCACATTAGCGGTGGCAGGCAGAATCAGCGAAATACATGCCCTATCAGGGAACCTGAATTACATGCAGTTCCTACAATATGGGTCAGTTTCCTCTTTTATCGCCAAGAACAGGCTTCCAGAGACCTTTGTGTTAAGTCATGGTCTACTCTGGACACTTCCAGTCAAGGCCACCTACAGGATCCTATAACTCCTTCTAACTCTTACATGTTTTCCTAAACTATTATGTTTGGGTTACGTATTTAAAGAAGAAACCAATTTTTTCTTGGTTTCTTCATGAATATTTACCCAATCATAGTACACATACAACTTCCCAGCCTCCCTGCAGTTACAGCTATATATTTTGCCTTACTCCAGTAGTAACTGAGATAGTCATGGGTTTTGCTCTTGTTTGCTAAAAGTTTTATCTGCAAGGGCTGGATTTACAAGGTTGTAGTAGTCATCCTACAGTATTATGATTGGGTAAATATTTAGAAACAAACATATTCTACTGGAAACATTTATTTTTTTTATTTTTTAAATATTTTTTAACTGTTTTGGACAGACAATTTTTTTTAAAGCAAAAATCTTGATAGGACAATTAAATACGAACAACATTGGTTATGCTACTATCTGTATTTATTTAATTCAATTTCCAGGCTATTATAGCAATATTTCAGTTTTATTTATGTATTTTTAAACTTTTTTGTTGTAAACTTTTATTACAAAATCTTTGTAAGTACATTATGCCCAAACCATTTTAACACTGTAAAATAAAAATTTTAAGGCATCTTCGTATGCATATTTAATTTTAGATGACCTAATTAGATTTTCATGAAACCTTTTGTATTTTGACTTTCTGGTTTGCAGTGTTCACTAGCACAAATCTAGTTTCTATCCAATTTCTTCTTGTATGTGAGAAAGCTTGCCAGTAGCTTCTCGTGGTTTGGTGGTTTTTCCCAGTGTTTTCCAGGGTTCTTCCCCCATCAGTTATACTCGCTACCAAGTATAGCCTATATTGTGCTGAAAAATGGCATTAAACCCTACTACAACAACAACAAAAAATCCAATTTCTTACTCAGCATGTATATTCATTAATATTTTTTCCCATTTAAATATATTTATTAACTTTTGATTTTCTTCCTCAGGTGTTAAAATGGCAGCACTTGTTGAAGTCTCCCCCAAGATACCTGTCACGGTCACCATACTCTTCTAGGGAGTTTCACACTGTCTTTGTTGGTAGCCAGTATCCTCCTGAGGTTGTTTGCTTGAGGTACCAGCATCAAGGAGGCTTACCTCCTCAGGCAATATCAGTCCCCTGGAGAGCTTCCAAAAAGAGGTAATTGATAGATTGTGTCACATGGAAAAAAGTGAATGCTACAGTGTGTCTATAAAGTATAGGAGAACTACTGTACTACCCTCTTTGTGGGGGTTGGTGTTGGCATCTGCACATAGCAAGCATGTACATAAGTACATTCTCATTGTATCTCACGTGTTCTATCTGTAAGTTCATTGATCCTAAACAACTGTTAGAAGTGGGTTTCATAGTACCTACCTACCTACTCTTAGGGGAGGGGGTGAAATGGGATAAACTTTTACATGTACATTATTGGTGGTCTTTTTCATTTAGCTAATGATGACATCAGTGGTTTTTTTTTCACCTTGTATAAAACATTTTATACCTTGTATTCATACTGTTATACCTTGTATATATTCTGTTATACCTTGTATCAATTCTGTTATACCTTGTATACATACTGTTATACCTTGTAAACATACTGTTATACCTTGTATACATAATGTTATACCTTGTAAACATACTGTTATACCTTGTATACATACTGTTATACATTGTATACATACTGTTATACCTTGCTTTCATACTGTTATATCTGGAATCATTGTAGGTCAGAAGATTCACCTCTCCAACTTTTTTACCCAGTTTTAATTGTTTGGACTGTAGGCCTTGGCCCACTGTCCAAAATTTTACCTGCAGTGGGTATGTACTTGGTTGAATAAGTCACCTTTCAAATCACTGTAAATCCTTAGTGACTTATCTCTCATAAGACCTACTTCTTAGTCACCTTTGCCAGAATCTGTGAAATTCCTGCCTTATCAGTGGTCATGAACTACTTGCAGTTCTGTCATGATGGTTCAATTTCTGTCATGGTAAATCAGTCTTTCATATTGAAACCACAATCTTCATCTGACCTTTTGTCCCAAGTGTCTCTTCAAGACTCCATTAGGGCACTGAAGTGTATAACTTAAACATACTGAGCCAGTCAGTAGAGGGAGGTTTCACTTGTTCTTACCACTTGAAGAAGGAGTCATAACACTCCCATTCTGGGTCTTTCATCAAGGGCTTGTTGTGGTATCTGCTGAGCTTGAAGATCAGGTCATGAGGTTGAGGCAGTCACTTCAGGCATAACATTTTAGTGAAACTGTTTTCTGATTGATATTATATAAGCCATTGGGATGTAGATTTGCTTCTATTTGAGAGACCTTTCGTATCAAATGACTCAATTTGATTGGTGATTTATTTATCATCTGGGTAACAGACTACATTACCAAGTCTATGAGCAACTTTGTAATGTCACAGGTTACTGTTGGATTTGTGGGGCAAACATTTTTCACTGAGACCTCATCTCTTCATAAGTCTGTGTTATCCTTTGCTGATATATCACATGCAACACTTGAAGTTGCTTCTCATGTTAGTTGACTGGAGCAAGGGCCAAAGCTGTGATAAGGGAATGTCACTCCCTTCACCTGTTAACTATTATCTTAACATACTATGATTGGGTAATGTATTTGAAGAAGAAAACCAGTTTTTGGAGGAAAATTTGTTTCTTTGATATTAATTAACTGATCATAATATGGGCACCCCATGCAAACCCTCATTGCAGTTTTATCTCTGGATGAGCATACACTTATGTTTCCATAGTAACTAATTAATGATGAGGCTTGTAAAGAGGCCCTCTATCCACTGAGAGACATCCCATATCAAACTTCTTTTAAGCAGGTGATGTTTTAGTTAGCTCTTTGATTGTTATTATGAGCCATTATACACAAATAATGCTTTTTGTTTCTGAGTAGTTAGGTAGTTGGATTTTGGAAGTAAGGGTAATGTCAGGTAAATATTATGGTAATGAAATTTATTTAAATGTAAAATATCCTTGTACAGTTAGTTCAGCCTTTCTTCAATACAGACAGATATTTAACACATGAAAAGAATGTCAATGTCAACCATTTTTTAAAAATTATTGGCAGTGACTTTATATACTGGCCTGGGGTTGCCAGTGGTCCAGACAAGTATCTGGCAGAGGAACGCTTGAATCTTTCCCTCGCAGGGCAGGCTGTGTCTACCACTGACTCTGAGATCACCCTATTTCAGGTAATTAGTACAAACTAATATCCTAATTAGCTCGATGATGGAAATGAATTGGGCATAATTACTATCACTCTGCAAAAGATATTATGTCTTAATTTACTCCTGGTTTTTTTTCTTTCTGTTAGCTGTCTTGTCTGGATATTATGATATGCATTAGATGACTATGAAAATGGAATTGTGATATGCATTAGATGACTGTGAAAATGACATTTTGATATTCGTTAGATAACTATGAAAATGACATTGTGATATGCATTAGATGAATATGAAAATGACATTGTGATATGCATTAGATGACTATGACAATGACAATGTGATATGCATTAGATGACTGAAAATAACATTGTGATATGCATTAGATGAATGTAAAAATGACATTGTGATATGCATTAGATGACTGATAATAGCACTGATATGCGTTAGATGACTGTGGCAATGACATTGTGTTATGCATTAGATTACTATGACAATAACATCGTGATATGCATTAGATGACTGTGACAATGACATTGTGATGTGCTTTAGATGAATGTAAAAATGACATTGTGATATGCATTAGATGAATGTAAAAATTACTATGATATTAATGAGGTGACTAAAAATGACTGATTTACATTAGATGAATGTAAAAATGACATTGTGATATGCATTAGATGAATGTAAAAATTACTATGATATTAATGAGGTGACTAAAAATGACTGATTTACATTAGATGACTGAAAATGACATTGTGATATACATTAGATGACTGAAAACTACATTGTAATTGTGTTAGATAACTGAAAATGACATTACATTAGATGACTGAAAATGACATCATGATATGCATTAGATGACTGAAAATGACATTGTTATAGCCATTAGATGACTGAAAATGACATTGTCATTGCATTAGATGACTGAAAATGACATTGTGATATACATTAGATGACTGAAATATAATTGTGATTGCATTAGATAAATGTAAAAATGACATTGCATTAAATGACTGAAAATGACATTGTTATATCCATTAGATGCCTGTGAAAATGACATTGTCATTGCATTAGATGACTGAAATGACAAAGTGATATGTATTAGATGACTGAAAATGACAGTTATATGCATTAGATGACTGAAAATGACATTCTCATTGCATTAGATGACTAAAAATGACATTGTCATTGCAATAGATGACTGAAAATGACAATGTAATATGAATCAGATCACTGAAAATAACATTGTGATATGCATTAGATGACTGAAAATGACATTGTCATTGCATTAGATGACTAAAATTGTTAAAGTTATGTTAAAAATACAAAAATACACTCACACTTTGCAACTTAAAACATTTTGACTGTTTTATTTTCTTTTTGCAATTTTAATTTGAAATTTTTTACTGTTTTGGTTTTTGCACCTTTAATGTGAAAATTGTTGCTGTAAAAATTGTGTTTGTACACTTTAGTTTGAATACTTTTATTGTTTTGCAACACAGAATATTTATCAGATTAAGGGTTCTCCATAACAGATGGGTACTCCATATCTGATCTAGAGTACTCTATATCAGATGGGTACTCCCTATCTGATCTAGGGTACTCCATATCAGATGGGTACTCCATATCTTATCTTGGATACTCCACATTTGATGTGTACTCCATATCTGATCTAGGATACTCCATATCAGATGGATACTCCATAATAGATGAAGCATACTCCATATCAGATGAGTACTCCATATCTGATCTAGAATACTCCATATCTGAACAAGGATACCCTATATCAGATGGGTAGTCCATATCTGATCAACTCTTCTCCATATCAGATGAGTACTCCATATCTGATCAACTATACTCCATATCAGATGAGCACTCCATGTCTGATCAACTATACTCCATATCAGATGGGTGCTCCGTATCAGATGAGTACTGCTATTGATGATTGATCACTATAAGCCAACCTGATTACAGTGACAGTGTATGCATTTTGCTGAGTTGTAAACAAAGCTGATATCTTGGAACAAAATAAGCAAAAAAGTCCTGATGATTACCAAAAAAAAATTGGTATTTAAATTTGCTATCATATTAATAAATTTTCCTTAAATTTTTGTCAGATTCCTGGTGTAAATATCTCATACATACTTGTTTAGATTCCTGGTATAAATATCTCATACATACTTGTTTAGATTCCTGGTATAAATATCTCATACATAATTGTTTAGATTCCTGGTATAAATATCTCATACCTACTTGTTTACATTCCTGGTATAAAAATATCACACCTACTTTTTTAGAATCCTGGTATAAATATTTCATACATACTCATTTAGATTCTTGGCATAAATAACTGATAAATACATTTTTAGATACCCAGGAAAAATAGATGATAAGTACATGTTAAGATAAATAAATATCTTACACATTCTTGTTTAGATTCCTTGTATAGGTCTCTCATACATATCATCTGATACAGCCTCAAATAAATAGATGATAAATACATGTTAAGATTCCCGTAACAATAGCTTATACATATTTCTTTAGATTCGTTGTATAAATGCTCACACATACTTATTTACATTCTGCTATAAATATCCCATACATATTTATTTAGATTTTCCATATAAAAGCTTGTATGTACATCTTAGATTTCTTGTATATATAGTTCAGACATGTTTAAATTCCCCAAATAAATGCCTCATACATACTTGTTTAGATTATTTGTATAAATAGTGCATACAATCATGCAATTATCAGATTCCCCAATAAATTGCTGTTACATGTATGGATTCCCAAGATAAATAGCTCATAAATAGTTCATACATACTTGTTTTGATTCCCCCATATAATTAGCTCTTAAATACTGCCAGTGGATCCCTTGTAAAAATAATGCATACGTACTTATTTAGTTTCCCATGTATAAATAGGTCATGAATACATGAGGAAATACTTGTGCAATGTTATGATGCTTTAATAATGTATTTACCTCAAACTTGACCATGTACATGAAGGACTTGCATGTTTTACACGTGATTTTGGCTTCAAATGTTTCTACCAGATGTAGGGTTAGTTGATTGTCCAAAAACGTCTAGTTTTGGGACCAGATTTAAAGAGGAGACATGCACATGTTACTATTATTTGTGGGGCCCCAAGTGGCAGAGTGGTCTAAAGTGGTCACCGTTCCGGATCAATGCCATCTCACCTCTGCCTGTGTGGGTTTGGGTCTCAGGCTCGGCTAACATGGGTACATGAGAAAGCTGCCAGTAGCTTCTCATGGGTCCAGGGTTCTTCCTCCACCAGTTATACTGGCCACCATGTATAGCCTATCTTGTGCTGAAAAATGGCCTTAAACCTTACAACAACAAATAATATTTTTACCCTTCGCTTCATAAAAGATAAGTAGTTCTATCTTTTCTCATCCATTAGTTTTATTCATGTCAAATGTTGTTTGAGGACTAGTCTTATGATTATATTATAATTTTTATTCCTATCAGATGTCGTTTGATGACTAGACTTATAATAATATTAGAATTTTTATTCATATCAGATATTGTTTGAGGGCTAAACTTATATTAGATTTTTTTATTTATGCCTGATAAGTTTGTTTGCTTGGTATTTTCTGTATCCTTCTGCAAATACATTTTATCTCTTGGTCACTTGCATTTGTTACTTAGTGCATTGTCATATGACAGTACTTAGATTAAAGTGTATGTATTCTATCCTCAGATCAAAATGTATTTCTTCAACACTTTGATTTAAGTGTATTTATTCAATACTTAGATTCAAGTGTATGTATTTAATGCTTAAAGTGTATGTATTCAGTGCATAGATTAAAGAGTATGTATTTAATGCTTAAAGTGTATGTATTCAGTGCATAGATTAAAGAGTATGTATTTAATGCTTAAAGTGTATGTATTCAGTGCATAGATTAAAGAGTATGTATTTAATGCTTAAAGTGTATGTATTCAGTGCATAGATTAAAGAGTATGTATTTCATGCTTAAAGTGTATGTATTCAGTGCATAGATTAAAGAGTATGTATTTCATGCTTAAAGTGTATGTATTCAATGCTTAGATTAAAGAGTATTTATTCAATACTTAGAATAAAGTGTATGTATTCAATACTAGATTAAAGTGTATGTATTCAATACTAAATTAAAGTGTATGTATTCACTGCTTAGACTAAAGAGTGTTTATTCAATACTTAGAAAAAAGTGTATGTATTCAATACTAGATTAAAGTGTATTCAGTACTTAGATTTAAGTGAATGTATTTAATGCTTAAAGTGTATGTATTCAATACTTAGATTAAAGTGTAATCAGTACTTAGATTAAAGTGTATTCAATACTTAGATTAAAGAATGTGTATTTAATGCTTAAAGTGTATGTATTCAATACTAAATTGAAGTGTATGTATTCAATAATAGATTAAAGTGTATGTATTCATTACTTTGATTAAAGTGAATGTATTTAATGCTTAAAGTGTATGTATTCAATACTAAATTAAAATGTATGTATTCAATACTAGATTAAAGTGTATGTATTCAGTACTTTGATTAAAGTGAATGTATTTAATGCTTAAAGTGTATATATTCAATACTAGATTTTAGTGTATTCAGTACTAGACTAAAGTGTATTCAGTACTTAGATTAAAGTGAATGTATTTAATGCTTAAAGTGTATGTATTCAATACTAGATTAAAGTGTATTCAATACTAGACTAAAGTGTATTCAGTACTTAGATTAAAGTGAATGTATTTAATGCTTAAAGTGTATGTATTCAATACTAGATTAAATTGTATGTATTCAACGCTAGATTAAATTGTATGTATTCAATGCTAGACTAAAGTGTATTCAGTACTTAGATTAAAGTGTATTCAATACTAGATTAAAGTGTATTTATTCAATTCTACGGTGTATTCAAAACTTAGATTAAAGTGGATTCAGTACTTAGATTAAAGTGTATTCAATACTAGATTAAAGTGTATTCAATACTTAGATTAAAGTGTATTCAATACTAGACTAAAGTGTATTCAGTACTTAGATTAAAGTGAATGTATTTAATGCTTAAAGTGTATGTATTCAATACTAGATTAAAGTGTATTCAATACTAGACTAAAGTGTATTCAGTACTTAGATTAAAGTGAACGTATTTAATGCTTAAAGTGTATGTATTCAACGCTAGATTAAATTGTATGTATTCAATACTAGACTAAAGTGTATTCAGTACTTAGATTAAAGTGTATTCAGTACTTAGATTAAAGTGTATTCAATACTAGATTAAAGTGTATTTATTCAATACTAGACTAAAGTTGATTCAGTACTTAGATTAAAGTGTATTCAATACTAGATTAAAGTGTATTTATTCAATACTAGACTAAAGTGGATTCAATACTTAGATTAAAGTGTATTCAATACTAGACTAAAGTGTATTCAATACTAGATTAAAGTGTATTCAATACCAGATTAAAGTGTATTCAAAACTTAGATTAAAGTGGATTCAATACTTAAAGTGTATTCAATACTAGACTAAAGTGTATTCAATACTAGATTAAAGTGTATTCAATACTAGATTAAAGTGTATTCAAAACTTAGATTAAAGTGGATTCAATACTTAGATTAAAGTGTATTCAATACTAGATTAAAGTGTATTCAATACTAGATTAAAGTACATGTATTTAGTATTTGTAAATTCTCTTACCTCAGATGGACAGCCTTGGGGATATATTTTATCAAGTTTATGATAAGAGACAATCAGAGAAAGAGGATGTGACGTTCTCAGCAGGACCTGGGTCAGCTGGATTCCAACTGTCTGATGTTGCCATGAAGAAAGGAAAAGATTGGCTGGAGAACTTGATCAAACAGAAGATTCAAGATGGTCCTAAGCCAAAGAAATGTTTTAGAGCAAACTCGTCAGAGGTATTTGGTGGTAAGTTATAAATTTTTCATCTGTTAGTTTGTAGTGTGCAATCAGATATGTAAGTCTTGAATTGAGACTAAAAAGAATGTTTGTAGAAAATTTGAACTGTATTGCTCAAATTTTTGAAACTTTGCCATATTACCAAAGAACATCATATGCAACTTAACTAATCTATTGTACAATGACAGCAGTGTTGCTGACACATGTCTGTATAAGTCTGAATACACCTTATATACAAAATGGCATCCTCCTTTGAGATGTAGAACATGGCTGAAGGGTGTGAGAATGAATATTCCCTATATATCCTTTGATATGTTAAATTTGACATAGGGGTGTGAGAATGAATATAAGTTATTTAACAAATGCCACCCTCTTTTGAGATTTAGAACATGGCCTAAGGCTGTTCCTCAAACCAATTGGAATTTTGTAATTATACTAATAAATTAATTTTCATGAGCTTGCAAATGCTACCTTTTTATTGTTTATATCAACGGTTGTTCACACTCATAAATTATGGTTATTCCATAAATTCAGTTAAAAATATCATTAACCCTCACCTTCAATTAGCATTGGATTTGATTATGCATGTGACAGCAGGAATTTCTTATACATTGAATATATTTAAGGAACACAGTAATTTCTTAAGTTGCAGATTTGTTAGCAGATTTACAGAGAAATTAGAAAATATTACACCACTTTATTTTTAATAATTCCACACAGAATTTGCTGCATACCTTTCTTGTGGACAGGAGTATAATATATATGTAAATGTGGTATGTTTCAATAATTCCACACAGAATTTGCTGCATACCTTTCTTGTGGACAGGAGTATAATATATATGTAAATGTGGTATGCTTTAATAATTCCACACAGAATTTGCTGCATACCTTTCTTGTGGACAGGAGTATAATATATATATGTAAATGTGGTATGTTTTAATAATTCCCCACAAAATTTGCTGCATACCTTTCTTGTGGACAGGAGTGTAACATATATGTAAATGTATGTTTTAATAATTCCCCACAGAATTTGCTGCATACCTTTCTTGTGGACAGGAGTATAATATATATGTAAATGTGGTATGTTTTAATAATTCCCCACAGAATTCGCTGCATACCTTTCTCATAGACAGGAGTATAATATATATGTAAATGTGATATGTTTTAATAATTCCCCACAGACTTTGCTGCATACCTTTCTTGTGGACAGGAGTATAATATATATGTAAATGTGGTATGTTTTAATAATTCCCCACAGAATTTGCTGCATACCTTTCTCATGGACAGGAGTGTAATATATATGTAAATATATGTTTTAATAATTCCCCACAGAATTTGCTGCATACCTTTCTCATGGACAGGAGTATAATATATATGTAAATGTATGTTTTAATAATTCCCCACAGAATTTGCTGCATACCTTTCTTGTGGACAGGAGTGTAATATATATGTTAATGTGATATGTTTTAATCATTTTCAGCTGTGATTAAAGAGAAGCTGGTTCATTTATTTTGTGCCCTGTGTGTTCCCACACATAAGGAAACCAGTCAGCTAACTTCAACTGATGAGATGATCTGCATGGCCTGTACACACTCGATTGAAACTGCACACAAAATAGCAGCGTCAACAGTTAAGGTTAGATAAACAGCACAGAACTCTCTGATTGAGTTATTGACTCAGACCACCTCATACATACATGGTTTTTGTTTGCATGTGTCTGTATACAAGGGAATAAAAATCCATTGCCTAGGACGCCAGGGTAACCATTTTTCCCAACGCAAAATCCTAGTTAGACAGCCAGCAGTATTATTAAATAATGATGATTTTCAAATTGTAATGGAATTTTTTATTTTTTCCATTTATAAGCATTTGATCACTAGATTTTATAATTATCCTTATGTTCATCTACAGGAGAGTTATCTCCACATAATTCCATAGTAGCTTGTTGGGTGATTGTTATCAATAGGAGGCCACACTAACTCTCATGTGTAGGTTACTGCTTATTAATAATCACAGTCCATACTATCAGTGTCGTATCACAGTCCATACTATCAGTGCCATATTACAGTCCATACTATCAGTGCCATATCACAGTCCATACTATCAGTGCTGTATCACAATCCATACTATCAGTGCCATATCACAGTCCATACTATCAGTGCTGTATCACAGTCCATACTATCAGTGCCATACCACAGTCCATACTATCAGTGCTGTATCACAATCCATACTATCAGTGCCATATCACAGTCCATACTATCAGTGCTGTATCACAGTCCATACTATCAGTGCCATACCACAGTCCATACTATCAGTGCTGTTATCACAGTCCATACTATCAGTGCCATATCACAGTCCATACTATCAGTGCTGTATCACAGTCCATACTATCAGTGCCGTATCACAGTCCATACTATCAGTGCTGTATCACAATCCATACTATCAGTGCCATATCACAGTCCATACTATCAGTGCTGTATCACAATCCATACTATCAGTGCTATATCACAGTCCATACTATCAGTGCCATACCACAGTCCATACTATCAGTGCTGTATCACAATCCATACTATCAGTGCCATATCACAGTCCATACTATCAGTGCCATACCACAGTCCATACTATCAGTGCTGTATCACAGTCCATACTATCAGTGCCGTATCACAGTCCATACTATCAGTGCCGTATCACAGTCCATACTATCAGTGCCATATCACAGTCCATACTATCAGTGTCGTATCACAGTCCATACTATCAGTGCCATATCACAATCCATACTATCAGTGCCATATCACAGTCCATACTATCAGTGCTGTATCACAGTCCATGCTATCAGTGCCGTATCACAGTCCATACTATCAGTGCCATACCACAGTCCATACTATCGGTGCCATATCACAGTCCATATTATCAGTGCCATATCACAGTCCATACTATCAGTGCCATATCACAGTCCATACTATCAGTGCCGTATCACAGTCCATGCTATCAGTGCCGTATCACAGTTCATACTATCAGTGCTGTATCACAGTCCATACTATCAGTGCCTTAGGGTCAACCCTTGAAGAAACATGACTTGTGACTATTTGTCTTTTGTCAATACCCAACATTATGGCAGTGTTTTTCGTCATTTGCATTACACTTAATGTATGATCTAGGATTATGATTCCACATAGATCATTTGCATGACACTTATTGTATGATCTAGGATTATGATTCCACATAGATCATTTGCATGACACTTAATGTATGATCTAGTATTATGATTCCACATAGATCATTTGCATGACACTTATTGTATGATCTAGGATTATGATTCCACATAGATCATTTGCATGACACTTAATGTATGATCTAGGATTATGATTCCACATTGATCATTTGCATGACACTTAATGTATGATCTAGTATTATGATTCCACATAGATCATTTGCATGACACTTAATGTATGCTCTAGGATTATGATTCCACATAGATCAATGCATGACACTTAATGTATGATCTAGGATTATGATTCCACATAGATCATTTGCATGACACTTAATGTATGATCTAGGATTATGATTCCACACAGATCATTTGCATGACACTTAACCCTTTACTTCATGAAAGCGCCTTTGGACACCTCTACTCCGTTCGCATTGAAGCGCCCATGGACGCCTCTACTCCATTTACATTGAAGCGCTTTTGACACCTTTACTCCATTCGCATGGAAGCACCTTTTTACGCCTGCTGTAAACATCAGCCATTTTCAGTGGGTTTTCGTAGCACCACCTTCAGGGAAAACCCCCTATTAGATACCTCATTCATTACTGGGAATGACCATTACGTCAAATCATGTGGTCGCTGTTTATGCTCTAGTTGAAATCTGCTATTTAAAGTAACTGGCTCGTATTCTCCATGCTCCAAAATGGAGGTCGTGGATTTCGTTTAGTACTTTTCATGATTAGAATCACAACTATGAAAGCTTCAATAACTTAGGTAAAGGTGCTAATGTTGATGTAGATAGCAATTGGTTTTTATAAATTATCAAATTCAGATGACTTATTGATGTAGATGCAGACAAAGAACTTATAAATTTTGAGTATGACAAATGGTAGCTATGGTTGGTCATGCGGCTTCACTGACTTGACGGTGAACGATTTCTCTCGAGATCTTAAAGCACATAAAAATTCTTCCGTGTAAAATAATTACATGGTCATAATGATTGGACTTTACTCTAAAATCTTTCCATACATAATATATGTGTACCAGAAATTTAAAACGGTTAAAATTGCTGTTAAACATAACATACACTACACTGCTTAATAGTTAATGGGCAGGCCTATGTGATGGAGTCGAATAGATAACAGGTGTTCTATTTATAGCGCACTGCACTTGATAACTTTGCTACATGTGTATTGGAGAGCTAAAAAGACATACACTATGAGATAAAGGGTTAATTTATGATCTAGGATTATGATTCCACATTGCTTCTGTTTATCTAAAAGTAGTGTGGCAAAGTTTAAACAAACCAACTCATACTTTAATGGCTTTTTGGGTAATGGCAAGACAGCAATCCTGCAGGTTAGTTTACAGTTCCCTGACAAGGGTTTAAAAGCATTGGATTAATGATAATATGATACTTAATGATGTCAATTCCAATAAGCATACAATGTTGATAAGTTTGTGATAGATTCAGTAAGTGTGTACACTTGTCTGTTAGTTTGTTAGAAGGACTGTTAGTGAGTTACAAGTATAGTGTGTAATTAGGACTGATTAAGGATGTATATATATATATATAAGCAAAAGTTGTTGCTGCAGTAAGGAGCAGCAATACAATGTTAAATTTTTTTTGCTTCACACACAGTAACTGTTGAATTACTCCTAGACAGAATATATAAAAATTCATTAGTGGCAGTGACAAAAGTAAAGGTCAAGAAATTTAATAATCAATTTGCACTGTTTTTTAAGCACATTAATGATAATCTGTATTTATCCATGATGCATGGATTATAAAAATAGTGTATTATCTACAATTAAACACCATTCCATACGGAATAGACATATTAATGTGTAAGCAGTTACCATGCTCTAATTCACTCATTACCATTTCTTATGTCGTTGATTACAAGTACTATTAACTAATCAGTTGAGCAAATGAAAAACGATGATTGCTTTGTTATTACTAAATACATTTTGTGCATATAACTGATTGCTGAATAAATAATCCCACTTTTCTAAAGCCCAGTTGAATCATGTCTGTCCAAAGTGACACTTTGTCACATGTGGAGATAATCAAGAGTGAATTAGCTTAAGAGTAGACATTTTCCAGTCAATCAAAACCTTATTGGAAAGTACTGTTCTCCCATTTGTTTTATTGAGCACTCAACTGGGCCATGACAGATATCTATTCATTCCTTTAAAATTATGTGACCTGTCCTTGCAGTTGCTCTTTTAAACACTTCTACCTTCTGGTCATGCTAAAGGGTAGCAAGTAATATACAAAGTTCACATGAAATCGGATTCTAGACAAAAGAAGACATTTTAAGTTTCCTACACTTTGTATCAGCATCAGTGGGATACTTCATAATGTGAAACACAGTTTTGACGGAAGTGTTTATATACAGAAAAGATTAGAACTTCACTTCGAAAATGCTTGGTTTGCTGACATAATCCCAAATTGTTGAGAGTTTTGTTGTCCTTAAGAACAATGAAAAACCTAAGTCTAATTTTAATTATAGCAATGCAATTAAGCTTCATTGCCTGTACTTGCATGCAAATGGATATCTGCATCCCAAACGATTCAGGCCTGTGCATTTATGCTAAGTTTGATCAATGCAAAACATACCTAATTTACTGAAGTTTGGATAGAGCATGTTTGCTGAAAATTACATTAGGGTAGTGCCTTCATAATCTTTTATTGAGATATTAGCTTCATTACTCAATATTTTTTCTTTTATAAATTAAAAATCCATGACATGAAGTACAGATGAATATATGTATTTTTTACCACTCCACTTTATAGCCACAAATTAAAGGTAATTCACAGTACTTACAGGAAACGCAATTCATGTCAAACCCACTTTCCATCTTCCCTGTTTGCATGGTGGAGATTACAAGAGATATATTTTAGACACAAACCTAGTCTTCCTAATCTGCATGCCACTGATCACAAGAGATGCACATCAAACCCACACCACATCTTCCCAGTCTTACATAGCGGTATTCACAAGATATGCATGTCAAACCAATACCCTGTCTTCCCAATCTGGATGGCATTGATCACAACAGATGCATGTCAGACCCAAACCCTGTATTCCCAATATTCATGATAGTGATGACAAGAGATTCATGTCAGACCTAAACCCTGTATTCCCAATATGCATGGTGGCAATGACAAGAGATTCATGTCAGACCTAAACCCTGTATTCCCAATGTGCATGGTGGCGATGACAAGAGATTCATGTCAGACCTAAACTCTGTATTCCCAATGTGCATGGTGGTGATGACAAGAGATTCATGTCAGACCTAAACCCTGTATTCCCAATATGCATGGTGGTGATGACAAGAGATTCATGTCAGACCTAAACCCTGTATTCCCAATATGCATGGTGGTAATGACAAGAGATTCATGTCAGACCCAAACCTAGTATTCCCAATCTGCATGGTTCTGATCACAAGAGATGTACATCAAACCCACACCCCATCTTCCCATTCCGCATGGTTCTGATCATGAGTGATGCATGTACGACCCACACCCCATATTCCTAGTCTACATGGTACTGATCACAAGCATTTAGTGTTCAAACTTTAGCTGCCAATCACAGGACTTAGATAAAACCTCCATAAATAGTTTGGTAGCAGCTTGTAACACAGGTAGAAAACTTGAATTTTGGATGGCGTGAAAGTTCATTGCTAATACTGATTCTGGCCCTTTTAAATAAGGTTTATGTTTTGTAGGATTGCATCCTGGATGCAGATCATGACAGCGTGAAACTGCTTGAGAAACAAGTGTCCAACGTGGCAGAGGAGAACCATCAGAGTGCCACAAGTAAATTACTGAGGAAGCTGTGGGATGGGGATTCTGATATACAAGATATTCTGGTTGAGAGGGTAATTGATTTTTCATTGCATGAGAGGGTAATTGATTGTTCATTGCCTGTTGCATTCTTAAATACTGTTACTCCAGAGTGGTGTAACTTTGTATAAAGCACACTTCTTCCTTGAATACATTCCCAGATCACATTAATGTTAATCCAACCTTCACAAAAAGACAAAAAAAATTAATCTTTTCCCTTTTTCATATCATATAGACAAAGGGAAGAAACTCTTACACATCTTACCTTGACCACTGCTAGGTGCTCCCAGTTTTAAGCTTACTAACTAAATCCATGTAAGTATTAAATCCATGCAAGTATTACTAACTAAATCCATACAAGTATTACTAACTAAATCCATACAAGTATTACTAAATAAATCCATGCAAGTATTATTATCTAAATTCATGCAAGACTTCAATTGAAACTCTGATAACTATTATGTTCAGTAGGGTTGCTTTGAAGGCTGTTTTAAAATATTGGATTCTAATAAAGAATTATTCCCACTTTAGTTGGAAATAACCAACATGGTGTCTTGTAACTGTGCATGATTGGATTCTGATACAGAATTATTCCCACTTTAGTTGGAAATAACCAACAAGGTGTCTTGTAACAGTGCATGATTGGATTCTGATACAGAATTATTCCCACTTTAGTTGGAAATAACCAACATGGTGTCTTGTAACAGTGCATGATTGGATTCTAATACAACATGGTGTCTTGTAACAGTGCATGATTGGATTCTGATACAGAATTATTCCCACTTTAATTGGAAATAACCAACAAGGTGTCTTGTAACAGTGCCTGTTTGGATTCTAATACAACATGGAGTCTTGTAACAGTGCATGATTGATCCTTAATGATTAAATGATTATGTTGGTCTTTTTTTTTTTTCCATAGGATAATGAATTTCAAGAAGTAAGAAAAGAACTTCAGAAACAGAAACCATTGAATAAGCCTGATCATGGTTTGATGGAAAAGCTGTTACAGGATGTTCATCAGTATCAAGAGGATGAGTTGGTGGAAAATGAAGAAGTAAGTAGTGACAATAATCTCCATGGAGACAAACTGAACGAGTCCAGTGAATTTCAGAACCTTCATGCTAGTCCCAATTTAGATAATTCCTTTGAGAAGTTAATGGATGACAAGCATAAACATCCTGGTCCATGTCTTTATGACAGTGATATATCACTGATTAATAGAACTCCACAAGCAAGCCCTTTGAATAAAAGAAAGCGGCATTCATCTGTGTGCAGCATAGGAAGTGTTTTTTCACAGAGATCAAGTTCTTCGATTCCAGGATTTGGGGTTACTCCATTAAAACAACGCCTGCAGCAGAACCCTATGGGAAGATCTGCAGATGTTTCTGTCAGTTTTCCAGTTACTGGCAGCCAAGCGATTGGTATAAATGATAAACTAGCGTCTTCAGGTGCAAGATCACTATTTGCTGTTTCAAATCTCCAACATCAGCAATCAGATGGTTCAAAGACCTCAGGAAAAGGAGACCAATCAAGTGATCGGAAACAGTTTGAGACAGTCTCATGCACAGATCCAGAGTCAGAATTCTTTTCCCAATCACAGGAAGATTTTACTATTTTCAGTAGCCAATCACAACGTTCTGCCTCAGGACAATCCAAACACAGAAGTAAATTTGGAGCTGGAACTTTGTCACCATTAAAGCAAAAATGTAAATCTTTATTTGAGGGGTTTTGATTAAAGTACAGGTAAAACAGGTCATATTGGCATTTGGTATCAGTTCTTTTAGCTATACTAATCATTTTTTATAATTTTATCATATCTTTAAATGGCAGTTACTCAATTTATTTCAAATTTGTATAGGCCAACCATGAGGTGTTATCCAGTGTATCATGGATTGAAAGTCACGCAATGTCAGAATAAAAGTGCCACATACAAGGGAAAAAAATCTGAATTGCCTTCTCCATTTGTAATATTAGACCCAGTGTCCACTTTTCTTGACTGAATTTAGTGTGAGCTCTCCACTGTTGAAGTCCATAGGGATTGATAAATGTTCATTTGGAAGTTTTGTGATAACTAAGGTGTAGGTCATTCACCAATTAGAAATGAACAGATAATAGCAAAAAGATGTTCACTTTCGTAACTTTCATCATTTATCATCCTCTTATGTTAATATTGCTAAGTATGTGAGTTGTTCATCTACTGTATATACTTGTTTATAAGCTGACATGACTCTGACCCTCCTGTAAGACGGAGTGTATTTTGCTAGTTAGATCCACCTGAAAGAGTGACGACTTGTCATCAGTGAGTAAGAGTTGCAGTTTGGAAAAATAAACAACCCAGACTAGATAGACAGGGAAAAATAAACAACCCAGACTGGATAGACAGGGAAAAATAAACAACACAGACTGGATAGACAGGGAAAAATAAACCCGACTGGATAGACGGAAAAATAAAGACAACATCAATCTAAAATACAATTATATTACTGAGTGGAATATCTCACTAATAAATTCACAACTTAAAATTTATTCTAACTTAATCCATTAAAATCCACAATGCTGGACATTTTAAATCCATGAATTCAATTATAGGTTACATACCAGCATAAAATAGTTCTGAATAATCCGGTTCACAATATACAGTAATATGTTAATTTCACACATACAAATAAGCAATAAAAGTCCACATTTTTGTGATTCACATCATATAAATGTCACTGTCTTATGTCATCTCTTACGACACTGATCATACAGTCTGTAAGTGACACTTTGATCATACAGTCTGTAAGTGACACTTTGATCATAACAGTCTGTAAGTGACACTTTGAACATACAGTCTGTAAGTGACACTTTGATAATACAGTCTGTAAGTGACACTTTAATCGTGCAGTCTGTAAGTGACACTTTAATCGTACAGTCTGTAAGTGACACTTTGATCATACAGTCTGTAAGTGACACTTTGATCATAACAGTCTGTGAGTGACACTTTAATCGTAGTCTGCAAGTGACACTTTGATCATACAGTCTGTAAGTGACACTTTAATTGTACAGTAAGTGACACTTGAATTGTACAGTCTGTAAGTGACACTTTGATCATACAGTCTGTAAGTGACACTTTGATCATACAGTCTGTAAGAGACACTGTGATCATACAGTCTGTAAGTGACACTTTGATCATACAGTCTGTGAGTGATATTTTAATCATACAGTCTGTAAGTGACACTTTGATCATACAGTCTGTGAGTGATATTTTAATCATACAGTCTGTAAGTGACACTTTGATCATACAGTCTGTGAGTGATATTTTAATCATACAGTCTGTAAGTGACACTTTGATCATACAGTCTGTAATATCTGTTAAAGGATGCAACTGAACATGTTAATTGTGCAGCATGATTAAAGGGTGTTCAGATAACCACCCGCTGTTACTTGGCATTGACCAAGTATCAACTCAACGCTTGATCAAAGGGTTGTCACATGGGAAAACAGAGTGTGCTTTCTTTGCAAGCTAAGGGATTAAGGTCAAACATTCACATGAAAGATGTAGAACTGTTCTTTGCACTGAACATATACATGTATTAAATTTGCACTTAATCAAAAGGATTATTAACTTCAAAACAAAATGGGTGCTGTCCTTACAAGCCAAGAGCTTGTCTGGTCATGTGCATGTGGTCATGTGCAGTGACAGAAAAGTTGTGAAATATCACTTTAATAATTAAATCTAACTTATGAAAAAGGAAAATGCTAATTAAATCAAAACATTTATCGCATCAAATACAGATTGTATGGAGCAAAACACAGGTAACATCAATAAAGGCATTTCGGGCATATACCAAAATGGAAACAATATACTGGCTAGTAAACACCCACAGTAAACAACATTGACAGACTTTTCACTCTGTGGTGGATAGTATTTAATTTACCCATAATATTTTCATGTCATCAAAATGCAGATAACGGTAGACACAAGTATTGTTTAATGAATACCATCAGGAAATGGATAAACATCTCTAACAGTACCCTAGATTTATGACAATTTTTTGTTTGTACACTTTAAAGATAAGCCCTAGTCTTCTTTAATTTTCAGTAAAAAGTGTCAACTTCTAAGTGAGTGTATATGTTTTGTCACTTTTCAGCTGCCTCCAGTTTGAATCAGATTTTGTTTGCATACTTTTTCATGGTGAATAGATGTATTTACAATTTTCAACATTAAAAATGCATGAATTGCATAACTAATTTTCATTTTTTTAGAGTGTTAGAGAGTTTATATTATAAAAGAAGAATGTGGTCAAAATCCATGTACAAGATACTAACACATGTCAAGATGTACAAACTGATCCATATACAAGACACTGTAACACATGTCAAGATGTACAAACTGATCCATATACAAGACACTGTAACACATGTCAAGATGTACAAACTGATCCATATACAAGACACTGTAACACATGTCAAGATGTACAAACTGATCCATATACAAGACACAGTAACACATGTCAGGATGTACAAACTGATCTATGTACAAGACACAGTAACACATGTCAGGATGTACAAACTGATCTATGTACAAGACACTAACACATGTCAAGATGTACAAACTGATCCATATACAAGACACAGTAACACATGTCAAGATGTACAAACTGATCCATATACAAGACACTGTAACACATGTCAAGATGTACAAACTGATCCATATACAAGACACAGTAACACATGTCAAGATGTACAAACTGATCTATGTACAAGACACTAACACATGTCAGGATGTACAAACTGATCTATGTACAAGACACTAACACATGTAAAGATGTACAAACTGATCCATATACAAGACACAGTAACACATGTCAAGATGTACAAACTGATCCATATACAAGACACAGTAACACATGTCAGGATGTACAAACTGATCTATGTACAAGACACTAACACATGTCAAGATGTACAAACTGATCCATATACAAGACACAGTAACACATGTCAAGATGTACAAACTGATCCATATACAAGACACTGTAACACATGTCAAGATGTACAAACTGATCCATATACAAGACACAGTAACACATGTCAAGATGTACAAACTGATCCATATACAAGACACAGTAACACATGTCAGGATGTACAAACTGATCTATGTACAAGACACTAACACATGTCAAGATGTACAAACTGATCCATATACAAGACACAGTAACACATGTCAAGATGTACAAACTGATCCATATACAAGACACTGTAACACATGTCAAGATGTACAAACTGATCCATATACAAGACACTGTAACACATGTCAGGATGTACAAACTGATCCATGTACAAGACACTAACACATATCAGGATGTACAAACTGATCCATATACAAGACACTGTAACACATGTCAAGATGTACAAACTGATCCATGTACAAGACACTGTAACACATGTCAAGATGTACAAACTGATCCATGTACAAGATACTAACACATGTCAAGATGTACAAACTGATCCATATACAAGACACTGTAACACATGTCAAGATGTACAAACTGATCCATGTACAAGATACTAACACATGTCAAGATGTACAAACTGATCCATATACAAGACACTGTAACACATGTCAAGATGTACAAACTGATCCATGTACAAGACACTAACACATGTCAGGATGTACAGACACTGCAACACCTATCAAGATGTACAAACTGATCCAAGACACTGCAACATGTCATGATGTAAAAATTGATCCATATATATATACATGACACTGCAACAGATGTTAGAATTTACAAGCTGATCCATGTACAAGACACTGCAACATGTTAGAAAGTACAGACTGATCCAAGTACATAACACTGCAACACTTATCAGGATGTACAAAGGGATCCATATGCAAGACACTGCAACACATGTAACAATGTACAAGCTGATCGATATATATATATATATATATATATATATATATATATATATATATATATATATATATGACACTGCAACACATGATAGGATGTACAAACTGATCCATGTACAAGACACTGCAACATGTTAGAAAGTACAGACAGATCCAAGTACAATACACTGAAACACATGTTAGGATGTACAAACTCTTTTCATGTACAAGACACTTTAAAACATCGGTATGTATAAACTGATCCATGTACAAGAATTTTTTTTTAGCATATGCTGGAACATACTATACTCAAATGGTTTATGACTGATAAAGTTCTATATTTTGTTAAAATCCTGAAATCCACAACTTAAACAGAAACAAAAATTATTCCTGAAATGTTTTGTACACTTAATGATTATGTTATAAACCATTTAAAGGATGCCATATTATTAGAAGCATGTCAGATAGAATTCATTGGGCATTCTTGAGTAGTGATACATTTTTCAAAATGAAGGATTTTCTTACACAATTTTACTATTTGTAATAATATATAATAAAGTAGAAGATTTTGTTTGTTTTGTCTGAAAATTCCATTTCTCTTTTATCTTCTTTTAGTTTGCTCTCTCTCTATGTCTGTCTGTCATTCTCTCTCTGTGTTAATCTACTGGTCTTTGAATAAACTTTGAGCTGGCCCTGATATAAGTGGTGGTAGATTTTAAATTAAAGTATTAAACAATGACCCTTAAGATGCAGGTTCAGCCTCGATTAGCTAGGTGGTGTGTTGAATGGGAAGGCAGTCAACTCTGCTTGCTCTGGCATATTATAGCCCTCAATTAATGCTTTTCCCTGTGGGCATGTTATTGTCTTCAATTGTTGTTTACCCCAGTGGGCATGTTATTGTCTTCAATTGTTGTTTACCCCAGTGGGCATGTTATTGTCTTCAATTGTTGTTTACCCCTGTGGGCATGTTATAGTCTTCGGTTGTTGTTTAGGGGTACTGAGTGGCCGAGTGGTCTAAAGCGCTCTCTGTTACGGATCACTGCCATCTCACCTCTGTCTGCATGGGTTCAAGTCTCGGATTCAGCCTATGTGGGTATGTGAGAAAGCTTGCCAGTAGCTTCTTGTGGGTTGGTGGTTATTTCCAGGGTTTTCCCGGTTTCTTCCTCCACCATTAATACTGGCCGCCATGTATAGCCTATCATGTGCTGAAAAATGACGTTAAACTCAACAACAACTACAACAACAACAACAGTTGTTGTTTACCCCAGTGGGCATGTTATAGCCCTCAATGCTTTCCCAGTGGGCATGTTATTGTCTTCAGTTGTTGTTTGCCCCAGTGGGCATGTTATATACTTCAGTTGTTGTTTGCCCCTGTGGGCATGTTATAGTCTTCAGTTGTTTACCCCAGTGGGCATGTTATTGTATTCAATTGTTGCTTACCCCAGTGGGCATGTTATAGCCTTCATTTGTTGCCTTCCCTAGTGGGCATGTTATGGGCTTCAGTTGTTTCTTTTCCCAGTGTGCATGTTATAGGTTTCAGTTGTTGGTTTTCCCAGTGGGCTAAGGGAAGTAGAATAATCACAATGCAACATGAGGTTTTTGCTTTAGATTCATGACTGTTTTGGGGTAGAGGTGGGACATTGGAGTGCTGAGGTATATCTACATGCCCAAATTGCTCACCATTCTGCCTGTTTTGCCTGCACCATTGTTTTTCCCTTTTTGAGACACTTACTCAGCACTATGCAGCCAAAATTGAGCTGATTTTCAGTTAAACCCTATACATACAAACATACATACATACATACATACATACATACATGCATACGTAGCTACCTGCATAGACACACACATACATACATACATACATATCAACCCAATTGTATGTCTGTCTGTGCAGAATGTTCTATGCCCATGCATCAGTCATTAACAATTCATTATTACCTTATGTATTTTTTCTGTCTAGTGTCAAAATGCATGAGTGTGAATGCATCCCATGTATATTTGAGCTCTATTAAAATGAAGAATTATACATTTTGGCCATCATCAACATCTTGCCACAATTTCTGTTTTGGTTTTCTGTGGTTTGATACTGTTTCTCAACACAACTTAGGGTATACATGTTGCCCAGTTTATTTGATGAAGGAGGAACCTAGCAAGAATTATCCACCAATGGGAATTTACTGGCAAGTTTTCTCAAATACTCACAGTAATCTAACCAAAACTAGAATTCACAGACAGGTGAGATGTGTGAGAGGTCTGTTAACACAAGTGACTTAATTCACAGACAGGTGAGATGTGTGAGAGGTCTGTTAACACAAGTGACTTAATTCACAGACAGGTGAGATGTGTGAGAGGTCTGTTAACACAAGTGACTTAATTCACAGACAGGTGAGATGTGTGAGAGGTCTGTTAACACAAGTGCCTTAATTCACAGACAAGGAGATGTGTGAGAGGTCTGTTAACACAAGTGCCTTAATTCACAGACAGGTGAGATGCATGAGAGGTCTGTTAACACAAGTGCCTTAATTCACAGACAGGTGAGATGTGTGAGAGGTCTGTTAACACAAGTGCCTTAATTCACAGACAGGTGAGATGTGTGAGAGGTCTGTTAACACAAGTGCCTTAGTTCACAGACAGGTGAGATGTGTGAGAGGTCTGTTAACACAAGTGCCTTAATTCACAGACAGGTGAGATGTGTGAGAGGTCCGTTAACACAAGTGCCTTAATTCACAGACAGGTGAGATGTGTGAGAGGTCTGTTAACATAAATGCCTTAATTCACAGACAGGTGAGATGTGCGAGAGGTCTGTTAACACAAGTGACTTAATTCACAGACAGGTGAGATGTATGAGAGGTCTGTTAACACAAGTGCCTTAATTCACAGACAGGTGAGATGCGTGAGAAGTCTCTTAACACCGAGTGCCTTCGACCATTTGGTTATCCAGGGCACACACATCTTCCAACAGATTTGGACACTTTCTGCAAAGTTGGATCAAAATAATGTGAATTTATTATTAGTTTTCTCAGGCATGAATGTCATTAAACAAAAAGACACCTGACTGCACATTACATTTTATCTTAACTATTATTTCCTGGCTCAAAAAGTCAAAGGTCAAGATCACAGGAGCACTATTTCTGACTTTGGTTTCTATGTGGTATATCAGGCTTCCTGTGTACAGTTTTCATCAAGCATACTTGCCAAATCACAATGTGTGACATGGAAAACAATTTTTGACTCCCAGTTTACTCAGTAAGGTTGTGCTCATGAAAACACAATGTCCATTAAATCTTATTTTAAAAAATGTAAAAGTGAAACTTTTCTTAACACCATTTATATCTGCATATATCCCATAGTCTGTATAAACAGCCAATAATCTTGATTAACATTGCCTCATGCATAATCTTCTGGGAATACTATCATCTCTTGATAGTTTATATCTATTAATTGTCATAGAAGTATTTATAAGGTAAACGCAGTCAGAGTTAAAAGAATCACCACTCCACACATTACATAACTGATTGATGAAAGGTGATTTTGTGTTTAATTCATTTGTTCACTTCTCTTAGTGATCCCAATAGGTTTGTTTGCTAAAGTGGTGTACACAAAGTGGAAAAAGCCAATTTGTTTGAGTGTGTATGTGTTTTGGATTTTTAACATAGCTTTAAAACAAATTCAGTCATATCGCTATGATGCCTGCAATGTGGCAGTTTATAGCAATGTCTAGCACTGGGGCAACATGCTGCAGACATGTAGAATGATGTCCCACTCAGTCACATTATCCTGACACCAGGCCAACCAGTCATAACACTAACCCCTTAATGCTGAGCACCAAGCGAGGCAGCTCGTAGTACCATTTTTTATACAAGTCTTTGGTATGACTCGGCCAAAGTTCAAATCCGCAACCTCTCACATCCAAGGTGGATGCCCTATCCACAAGGCCACCAGAGTGGTTCAATTTGTTTGAAGTTAGCTAAATCAAAGATATGCATGTTGAAGAAACGAAAATGACACATGGCTGCTTGGGATGAAAAAATTGTTTAAGCCATCTTTATTAAAGATTACTGCCTAGTTCATGATCAGTGGTAACTTTATGTTAGTTGGATTTTCCTCCATATATAAAATGAAAAATATGTTTCAGTAGTTGAAATGCTGAAGCTTGCAGTATAGAAGTGTGACTCATGTTTGAAGGCAGATGTTCAAAAGCAGCTGTGATCCAGAGAAGGATGTGCCATCTATGAAGTGAGCATAACCCATCAAAGTATGAGATTAATTCTAACACCATATCACATTAGTCATTCTGGATAAATTTACATCATAGCACCATCCTGCAGATACAGAAAGAGCATTTTTAGTGCTTAGATAAATTCAACAAGATCTTAAGGGAAGTTTAAGCAAGAGTACCATTCAGTCTGTAATGAGTGCAGAGATAAACAGGAGTACCATCCAGTCTGTAATGAGTGTAGAGATAAACATGAGTACATCCAGTCTATAATGATTGCAGAGATAAACAAGAGTACATCCAGTCTATAATGATTGCAGAGATAAACAAGAGTACCTCCAGTTTATAATGAGTGCAGAGATAAGCAAGAGTACATCCAGTCTATAATGAGTGCAGAGATAAGCAAGAGTCCCATCCAGTCTATAATGATTGCAGAGATAAACAAGAGTACATCCAGTCTATAATGATTGCAGAGATAAACAAGAGTACCTCCAGTTTATAATGAGTGCAGAGATAAGCAAGAGTACATCCAGTCTATAATGAGTGCAGAGATAAGCAAGAGTACCATCCAGTCTATAATGAGTGCAGAGATAAGCAAGAGTCCCATCCAGTCTATAATGAGTGCAGAGATAAGCAAGATTCCTATCCAGTCTATAATGAGTGCAGAGATAAACAAGAGTACCATCCAGTCTATAATGAGTGCAGAGATAATCAACAATCACACTTGCATCACCCTCAAAACTGTTCAATGGACAACTGAGGCCAGCAAAATCAGGGACTATAAGTCAACACTGTATTTCAAAGTCCAGCAGATTTTAAGGACAGAAACATTGTATTTTTTGTATTTAATTTCTGTGTAGTTGTGATTGTGTATATGAATATTAAGTGCTTCAAAGAAAACATACTTTATTTTATTTTATTCAGATTTGAATTTCTGGTAATTTTGTAAGAGGTTTATGTAAATACTTACCTTACTCTCAATTGTACAGTGTTGCTTATTTGGGTCATGTGCACTGACTTCCCCTATGATTTGGGTCATGTGCACTGACTTCCCCTGTGACAACAAAAGCATTCTTTTTGAGTTTAAAAAATCATCTGAAAGGTTGGCAGGTGTGATGAAGCAACTGTACTTGGGTAAAGGCAGCTCCCTATTTATTTAAAGGTTAAAAGATCAAGGTCACTGAAGATCATTTGCAGAATAATAATTAATATTGAGTTGTAGCTCTTTTTTAATCAATCTTTACAGATTGTACTTATATATAGTTAGTACCTTATCTACTATTTGGCCAAAGTCAGAGGCCGTGTTCACTGGGGCCCAAGCCTATTTTGGATTCCACATGATAGGTGAAGTTTCCTGTATCCTTCATTCATCAAACTTGATATGTATACTGTACTTACATATATCTAAATAAAAGCTTCCTTTCAATTTCAAGGTTAAAGGTCAAAGTCCTTGTAGCTGAAGTTGTTATTTTAATTTCTGCACAGTAACTCAAGCTTTCTACAGTACATTTTATTATCAAACTTGTTATGTAGGCCCCACTTACATAGGGGCAGAGCCATCTTGATTTGGAAGTCAATGATCAAATGTCCAGGTTAGAGGAGCCTGAATTCATGAAAGATTGAGGATATTTATGGAGAGTAATTTTTAAACAGTATAAAAATAACTCTTGGTAAACTTTTAGAAATGTGTAGATTATCCACGAATAGTACAAATAATAAAATCATACATTTTGGAGACCTCCACCCCCACCAAAATAAGCAAACAACCATGATTTGGATTTTGATTGCATAGCTTAGCTCTGTTACTGCAGCAACAGTTGAACTTTTTGTATTTTCATTAATAAAAACTTCAAGCAGGTGCTTTGCTTATGAATTTAAACACATTTAGTGGATAATTAGCTCACCTGGCCATGGATTAAGTGTGTTGCTCACCTGGCCATGGGTTAAGTGTGCTGCTCACCTGGTCATGAGTTAAGTGGGCTGCTCACCTGGTCATGGGTTAAGGGGTTGCTCACCTGGTCATGAGTTAAGTGGATTGCTCACCTGGTCATGAGTTAAGTGGGTTGCTCACCTGGTCATGAGTTAAGTGGGTTTCTCACCTGGCCATGGGTTAAGTGGGTTGCTCACCTGATCATGGGTTAAGTGGATTGCTCACCTGGTCATGGGTTAAGTGGGTTGCTCACCTGATCATGGGTTAAGTGGATTGCTCACCTGGTCATGAGTTAAGTGGGTTGCTCACCTGGTCATGAGTTAAGTGGGTTTCTCACCTGGCCATGGGTTAAGTGGGTTGCTAACCTGGTCATGAGCTAAGTGGGTTGCTCACCTGGTCATGGGCTAGGTGAGTTTATAGTGTGGAGTTTTGTCTAATATGCATAATTTATCATCCATACATCTGCCAAACTTTGCTCATGAACAAACTTAATTTCTGATAATTTCAGTCAGATTTGGTATGTTTAATCATCAAGGCTTCTGATTATTTGATAACAAGCAGTATCCATGCAAATTGATGTAGTGATCTCATCTTACTGAGTTTGTGAAAACTCAAGAGGCCACATTGCTGATTATATTTTGATAAGATTTTAAACACATGCTTTTTCTTCAAGTTTGATTTTGACATGCATGCATATTATTGAGGTCATTTTGCTTCTGATTGGTTGAGCTTGTGAACATTCTAGATGCCATGATTCTGATCAGATCATGCTTAGGTTTGGTTTGTAAGCTTATATCATCAAGCTCTTGGATGAGTTGGATTATGAATGACATGCATGCATATTAATGAGGTGATCTTGCATCAGACTGGCTGAGTTTTTGAACATGATCAAATCTGGTACATAACCTTGTATCATACAGACCTGTGGAGTATTTGATCATGAGAAACATCTTCAGACATTAATGAGGTGATCTTGAATCTGATTGGCTGAGCATTTGGACACTCTAGAGACCATATTTCTTATCAGGTGATCTTGAATCTGATTGGCTGAGCATTTGGACACTCTAGAGACCATATTTCTTATCAGGTGATCTTGAATATGACTGCTGAACATTTGGACACTCTAGTCAGAATTTGATCAGAGCTGGAACATAAACTTGTGTAATCAGTTCCTCAGGTGAGTTTGATTATGATTGACAGCCACACTTATTATTAAGGTGAACTTGCATCTGACTGACTGAGCTTGTCAATATGCTATATGCAATATTTCTGACAATATTTTGGTCAGATTTGGAATGTTGGCTGGCATCATCAAGATCTTATATGTGTTATGTTATGACCAAAGTCCACTCATATTGATGTGGATCAGATGGTGGGAATCAGTACTGCAATCTTCCGTTTATAAGTCTGAAGCTACAATCACTGAGCCATTGCATCTTCCTTGGCTGGGGATCTTAATGTGTGTGAAATTTGCATTCACAAGCTGATCTGTCAACTTCCCAGATGAGTGATATAAGGCACATTTAAGTCTCTTGGTTCAAGTTGGTTACAAGCTTATAGCTTGTGAAATATTTTATCATTTTGATGTGTTTGCATAGCTACGGGTCCAAGCTTATAGCTTGTGAAATATTTTATCATTTGACATGTTTGCATAGCTGAGGGTCCAAGCTTATAGCTTGTGAAATATTTTATCATTTTGACGTGTTTGCATAGCTAAGGGTCCAAGCTAATAGCTTGTGAAATATTTTATCATTTTGATGTGTTTGCATAGCTAAGGGTCCAAGCTTATAGCTTGTGAAATATTTTATCATTTTGACGTGTTTGCATAGCTAAGGGTCCAAGTAGCCCAAAATCACTCCAAAAGGTATAGGTTTGTATGCATGTTCTTGCATTGCATGTATCCCCATGGAAGGATTTTTACATAGAAAAGTATGGGAAATAATATGCACACAAATTCTATATGTAATAACAAATGAACAAATATTTTATAAATGCATTAAATTGTTTAGGTTAAAGATCATATATTTCTCTTGTCAAATGTAATAATAAAAGGGTATATAGGTGATTGAATTTCCTCTGTATCACATAGTATTTTTTAAAATCATAATGGTATTCTGCAACAGAAAACCTGCAGAACTATTTATAGCAATTTGTACATTATTAAATATTCCAAAGGTTTTGTATACTTTCATTGACATTTTTTTCTTTTACAAGTTTTTTATTGCAATTAATAAGAACTTTCTTTTCAATACTTAACAAGAAAAAGAAGTTGCAATAATTCCATTCTAAATTGAGTCTCTCACAGACTTTGTAGCACTATGATACACCCTGGTAAAACTGAAAAGTTTGATTCCTTGCTCTGGATAGTTCATGATTATTAGAATGTTTTCCTTACTCAGAGCTTAAAGATCTTAGAGTGTGAAATATCACACTGCCCTCATCAGCAACTACTGTTGATTATGTGACATAATGGTCATGTGATACGAGGAGACTGGTGTCACAAGAAGGATGTCCCAGTCCAACCCGTAGTATCTAGTTATGGCAGTGTACTGTATGCTTTGACAAATATCTAACGTTTGTCATAGGACCTCTAGTGGGCAAAATGGATCACTATATCATTAACAAGGTACTCTTTGTCTAAAAGATCAGGGCTTAGAGGTGCCACCATGTAGAACACTGGTCTCTTGTGATGTATCAGCATTTTCAACAGTGGATAAAACTATGAGTGTGATCAGAGACAAATTAGAGGCAGACAATCCTCTGCCATCTATATTTGATCTCCCTACTGAACATATCTGTGCCTTATTGAAACTGTGTGGACAGCACATATTTTAACTAAAATGGGTAGTTTTACCAGCAGAAACAGGGAGCAGCAATGAGGTCCAGAGTCTCACCAACAGTTGCCAATTTATTTATTGAGTTTTGGGAGAAAAAGGCCTTGGAATGATCCAGATATCCACTATCTATGTGGTTCAGATATATGGACAATACTTTGAACTACATGACTACCATGTTCAAGAGTTCTCCAATCATCTCAACTCCACTGAGCCATACATTCAGTTCACTTCAGAACAAGAAGAAAATGGCAGACTACTTATTTTTGGACACGTGCATACACATAAATGTTCATGGATTAACCAAAGTCACTGTGTATAGAAAACCAACCCACATGGACCAGTACCATAATGTTTCTTTTTCCAATCATTATCTGAAACACAAGAGGTCAGTAGTGACCTTATTGCACTGAGCTAAATCACTAGCTACTGATGAGATTGATTGAATTGAATAAGCAGAGCATGTGAATGCTTCACTAAGAGTAAATGGTTATGCAGAGAGATTTTCAAACTCCCAAAGCAGAAAAAAACCCAACACCAAATAAAACCAGTAGTGGCCTGAATAAAGCTTACATTGGTATGCTATGCATCAGAAGTCTTAGCTAGAGTATACAGACAACATGGGATTAATATAAATCACAAACCATGAAATTCTTACTCATGTAAAGGACAAAACAGGAAATGTGAATAAATATGGCTTGGCTTGTCATATCAAATGTAGTGATTGTGAGAATGCTTGTATTGGTAAAACAAGCAGTGTTAGAAACAAGGATTAAGAAACACATCAGTAGAAAGTCTTCTGTGATACCTGAACATTCTAGCAATAAAGAACATTCCATCAGACCAATATCATCGTGTCTCGGACAACACAAAGAAACGGAAGTTGAAGGAGGCCAATAAAATACAACAGTGCAACAGTAAACAGGGACAAGGGGCTTGAAGTACTACCCATCTATACCAGTCTCATCATATTACATGACCATTATAAGTTTTGTCATCAACAGTAGTCACTGATTAAGGCAGTGTGATATTGCTGAAAATTTTCAAATTCTAGGATATTTATGCTCCTAGTAAGGGAAAATTCATCTAACACTGGATAAAAGTAACATTATATCAATGACATCATCCTGTAATCACATAATGATGAGCTGTGCAGTAAACACTGATATGATGACATCATCCTGTAATCACATCATTAGGAGCTGTGAAATAAACACTGATATGATGACATCATCCTGTAATCACATCATTAGGAGCTGTGCAATAAACACTGATATGATGACATCATCCTGTAATCACATAATTAGGATCTGTGCAGTAAACACTGATATGATGACATCATCCTGTAATCACATAATTAGGAGCTATGCAGTAAACACTGATATGATGACATCATCCTGTAATCACATCATTAGGAGCTGTGAAATAAACACTGATATGATGACATCATCCTGTAATCACATCATTAGGATCTGTGCAGTAAACACTGATATGATGACATCATACTGTAATCACATCATTAGGATCTGTGCAGTAAACACTGACATGATGACATCATCCTGTAATCACATGATTATGAGCTTTGCAGTAAACACTGATATGATGACATCATACTGTAATCACATCATTAGGATCTGTGCAGTAAACACTGATATGATGACATCATACTGTAATCACATCATTAGGATCTGTGCAGTAAACACTGACATGATGACATCATCCTGTAATCACATGATTATGAGCTTTGCAGTAAACACTGATATGATGACATCATCCTGTAATCACATAATTATGAGCTGTGAAATAAACACTGATATGATGACATCATCCTGTAATCACATAATTAGGAGCTGTGAAATAAACACTGATAAGATGACATCATCCTGTAATCACATCATTAGGAGCTGTGAAATAAACACTGATATGATGACATCATCCTGTAATCACATAATTAGGAGCTGTGAAATAAACACTGATAAGATGACATCATCCTGTAATCACATAATTAGGAGCTGTGAAATAAACACTGATATGATGACATCATCCTGTAATCACATCATTAGGAGCTATGAAATAAACACTGATATGATGACATCATCCTGTAATCACATCATTAGGAGCTGTGAAATAAACACTGATATGATGACATCATCCTGTAATCACATCATTAGGAGCTGTGAAATAAACACTGATATGATGACATCATCCTGTAATGACAGCATTAGGATCTGTGCAATAAACACTGATATGATGACAGCAGACTACTTAATAGATTTGGTTCTCATCTTTCAAAATTTAAGATGTATTTATTTTTTGGCATGCACAGACAGACTGTCCCCAGTCTGCATGTGAAGCTTTTGAATTGTTACACTTTGTCCTTAGTTTTCTTCTGGTGGCAAAATGAACAATGGATTTATTTCACATGTGTTTTGAATAATTAGATATTACAGAGAGAGAGTAATGGAGAATTATTTGAGACTGAAAATATTGAAATTTGGTATTGCAGAAATTGAGTGTGGGGGAATCTTGGTAATGAGGGGGAGGGAATAAATAGACGTTTCTTAAAGTTAAATATAGCTGAAAACAGTTTTCTCAGCAAACAACAATAATTCTGATCTGTCTTAGCATAATGTGCATACTCCTAATAAACTGCACAGACCCAGATCTGCCAGCACATAATCTGCCATCGTATTATGCACTGTCAGATCTGGGTCTGTGCAGATTGTAATTGGACTAATCTGATAAGCTTGTATATATGGTATGTGTAGAATTTAAGAGCATATCAGCACAATCATGGCTATATAGATCCATCCAAATGCTAGGGACCTAAAATGGTCAAGGCAAACAAATCTTTGGCAGAATTCACAGGAAATCCAATACCTTTGCAAAAGCGAATATGGACCATCAGACAAATTACAAAAGGTAAATATGTTGCAAAAACCTAAAGGAAATGGTAAACAGGAAGGAAACAAAGGCAAAACTGTGTGACTGTGTCACTGTTTTGTGTATAAACCACATTATATGAACTCATATAGAACATCATCTTAGAATCCATTCAATGACAAAGAGGTTGCTTTCATTGGTCAAATGTAGATTCTATTCCATAGCCAAAGAGTTTGCTTTCATTGGTCAAATGTAGACTCCTTTCGATAGCCAAGAGTTTGCTTTCAGTGGTCAAATGTAGACCCCATTCCATGGTAAAGAGTTTGCTTTCATTAGCCCAGTGTAGACTACATTCCATGAATAAGAGGTTGCCTTCATTAATCAAGTGCAGATTTTGTCATGGCCTAGAAGTTGCTTTCATTAGTCACAGGTAGATTTTATCATGGCCTAGAGGTTGCTTTCATTAGTCACATGTGGATTTTATCATGGTCTAGAGGTTGCTTTCATAGTCACATGTGGATTTTATCGTGGCCTAGAGGTTGCTTTCATTAGTCACATGTGGATTTTATCATGGCCTAGAGGTTGCTTTCATTAGTCACATGTGGATTTTATCATGGTCTAGAGGTTGCTTTCATAGTCACATGTGGATTTTATTGTGGCCTAGAGGTTGCTTTCATTAGTCACATGTGGATTTTATCATGACCTAGAGGTTGCTTTCATTAGTCACATGTGGATTTTATCCTGGCCTAGAGGTTGCTTTCATTAGTCACATGTAGATTGTATCATGGCCTAGAGGCTGCTCTCATTAGTCACATGTATATTTTATCATGGCCTAGAGGTTGCTTTCATTAATCATATGTATATTTTATCATGGCCTAGAGGTTGCTTTCATTAGTCACCTCATCTGATATGCATGATGGTGCATTAGGGCTATTCTACATCCATAGCTGCAGGGGGACTGATGTCTGAGACCATTGCCAATACAACCATTGACCTATTATGCATCCCTAAGCCTGCAGGGCAACTGATGTCTGAGACCATTACCAATACAACCATTGGCCCATTCTAGATAGCTTGCAGGGGAGCTGATGTCTTAGACCATTGCCAATATATCCACTGGCCTATTCCACATCCTTAGCTACAGGGGAACTGATGTTTGAGACCTTTACCAATACAACCATTTAAATATTCTACATCCCTTAGCTTGCAGGAGGCCTGATGTCTGAGACCATTACAAATGCTGGGATTGTGCTGGGCTTTGCCATTGTTGCAAATTACAGTTGTTTCCTTATTGGCAACAAAATACACCATCTGGTGATTTTTTGGGGTGACAAAGTTGTTTCGCTGTTTAAACATGTATATACAGTCTTGGGTTTGGTGTGAAGAAATTCAAATGTACCATGAAAGGAAGTCACAAACTTAGATATAAAATGCACTGGAATCTATCTTTTGTTACATATACAAATCTTTGTTCATAATGACAAACCACTCTAACAGTGCATTGTTATATCATAATCTGCTTATGCTGACACCTGGCCGGAGTACTTACTGTATGCTGTAATACAATCAAATAATCCTGCTGCTGGATTAGCTGCAATTGAGGCAGGTCAGGAACACGAATGTCTACAATCAACCAAAGGCTGTTTTATTTTACAATGAATGTACCCAGAAAAAAATAGTTTTGCTGAAACTTCAGGAAAACTTACGGTATCACCTTTGAAGCACAGATTGTTCTGTATAAATACTAACCAAACGAAGAAAAAGTTGGTCTCAATCAATGTTCTACAATTATTTGATGTTACCGCTACAGTAACAGTACTAGCATTTGTTTGGTCCTCTAAAGGTGGCATTTAGTGGTGACTTCAATAACACATGCACCCTTCATCAAAGTAAGCTGACTATAATCTTAATAAAAAAACAAAGCACCTTTTATCAAAGGAGGTCAGCACCAAACTTAAATAAAAGAAATGGAATCTGATCAATTGTTGCATTTTCCAAAGTGATTGGAACACTCTTATTGTGCAATTAAAATTTCCTTTTTGCAGGAAAATTATTTATGCTTACAGTCGCTACCAGTGGTGACATAACATGAAAATTAAATTTCAATTTTTTTGAAGCCATAGATATCTGGTTGACAGGTTAATCATTGGTGGGACATGTCTCAAAGATGTTTGTTAAACTTTTTAATTTGTTCATGTTTTCATTTCCCTTTGATATAGCTCTTCTCCATGGTAGCCTCAGAAAGATGATAGCTGTCTCCAGCTGACCAAAATCTAGGCCAATTTATGTACATGTACATGTATGTGTAGCATGTAAACAGCTAAACAGCCATGTGCTATTGGTGATAATAAATATCTTTGTGAATTGTTTATTTAGTTGTTGACACTGGGATATAGATGAGATCTAACATATGTGTATGTATTATTTATGTTTTCTAACAGTATGTGAATGATATAAAAATTATCTAACATGATCGATACTCCATTCATTGATTTTTCATACACATGATGTACAGTACTTAACACACTATGGATTCTACTACACAATTGTAAGTTTTCAATTCACAAGTGTATTTCAGACTAGTTATGTTTTCAATTAAACAAAATTTCCGTTGGTTATTTTCTCGCAATGTAAATCTTACTCAATCACCTCTCACAAATTTCACTTGAATGCGAAATTGTATTCTTTTACACACCACCCCTCAGATTAAATCAACTTAAGTGGACAATATTACTTTGGTCCCGAGGATATATTATAAAAATGGCAACATCTTTTAAAAATTGCCAACACAATATTGAGGTTGGCAATTTTTTTTGGTGACAGCTTTTGAAAGCCAGCACAATCCCTGCCAGTGCAACCACTGGTTATTCTACATCACTGAACCAATAGGGGGACTGATGTCTGAGACCATTAGCAATACAACCATAAAACTAGATGCTTTCCTCCTCATTTCTGCATATGGTAACAGTACAACTATTGATGCTGTATAACACCCCATTATTATAATATGTATCCACAGAGTATACTGCCTTCTAGTGAAACCACTTTATAATGAAGTACATTATGCGTATAACTTTACTATAACATGATAAAATGGACCACAGCTGCCTTACCAGATGAACCATGCTATAATATGGGACCACTGTACTTACCATATATACTCAGTTATAAGTCAAGTCAAAGTACAAACAACAAAGATCCTGATCTGCTATATCATAATGTGCCTTTAGATTAGGGTCTATGTTGTTTGCTCTACTGATTACTCCTTACAAACTGCATAGAACCAGATCTGCCAGCACCTTGTGACTGCAGATTTGGGTCTGTGCAGTTTGCAGTTGGACTCATCTTAAACCATATGAATATATTCATTAAAAATGTGTTTTCACATTCTTGAAAAGGTAATATCTTGCCAACCTATGGAAACTGACCTTGACATAGATATAAAAAAACTAAATATGTAATGCAAGCATGCCTTCTTTATTGGTTCCCAGAGATGTACAGGTCAAACTAAACATACTGATTCCCTTAATCTTACTAGTCAAATTAGATGAACATGATTTACTGTGTTGCCTTTAATTTTGTGTACACCTTTTAGTTATTATATTTGATATGTACAAATTATTAAAAGTAAAAATATTCATTAAAATTTCAGTAAATATTTTAACTTTACAAACTAGTAACTCCCAAAGTTCCGTGCACAATACATTATAGGGCAGAACCAATTATTGATTTGAATGGATATAGTGCACTTAAAATTTGTTTGAGTGAACATTTACAGACAATACAGTAAACTGGCTGATAGTGTTGTGGGGTCATGCCAACCTCAAGATAAGATGAACAGGACATGGATAAATGAACGTGACTCTTCAGAGTTGTAATGCCTGGGAACCAATGCCACATTGAGATAGAAGGTAAGTTAGTACATGTGTGTATATGCCACTTCATTGCAATTTGTAATTTGGGGGGAAATTACCACTTCTGTTACTACTAATAATATTACTGCTGCTACCACTACTATTACCACCACCACCACTTTACTATTATAGCAGCTGTTCTTGCTGCTGATGTTACTACAACTACTACTACTAATATTACCGCTACTTAGTGGCACTTGAAGGAATTTTTGCCCCCCCCAAACCCCCCCCCCCAATTTTTGGCTCCCCCTACCCTCACCCCACATAGTTGCAGGGGTTTCTTGGAGAGTTGCTATGCCACTGCTACTACTATTAGTGCTACCAATGTCACTACTACTACTACTATTACTATTGATGCCACTATCAATTTTAAGACATTATGCCATCAAATAAGTTATTGCATATTTGATAAATTCAATGTATAACTTGCATGTGCATGGGTATATGTGATTTTGCACCACATTCCATTTGCATACTTTATCTATCTATTTAATTAAGATTTAAATTAACCATTTTCGTAACTGTATGGAACAGATCATGGCCGTTCTAAGAGAAAATGTTTTTTTTTGCAGGCATTTACTAAGAAAAGTGAGATCACTGTGCCATCAATGAAGATAATGGATACTGTATCATCCAACTTCACAGCCAACATCTCAATATATCCCAGTGGCAACCTGACCTGGAGCAATGAGACAGCTGGACCACCAGGAGGTGGTTCCTCAGCCCTGAAAGTGGCATCAGATGTGGTAATCACCATGACATTAGTGGTGATCATGCTCGGGATGGGCTGTACCATTGAAATCAAAAACCTTGTCCATCATCTTAAAAAGCCAATTGGAGCCGCTATTGGTATGGTTGCCCAGTTCATCGTCTTACCCCTGGCAACATTTGGATTTGCACATGTCTTGAAGTTGGAACCATTGGCAGCAATTGGTATGCTGGTGATGGGTTGTTGCCCAGGAGGGTCCACATCAAATATGTTTACATATTGGGTTGATGGAGATGTCCCCCTCAGGTAAATACTGCTTTACATGCATAACAGACAAAATCCCTAGACTCCACTGATCTCTCTCACCCGCCATTTTATTGTTTGCCTGAAAATCCAATGAGTTTATATCCAATCTTGTCTTGAGATGCCGTAATGGTTAGACACCTATGTAGTGTCCACTGTATAATATGTATAAATGACATTTTTAATGATCTATTATTTTCATCTCAATTTTGTGATATATTTGTTATCAGCCAAAAAAATTTAAAAAATGGTGGTACAGTTTCTTAAGAAACTCTTCACTTTTACAGAAAAATACAATGTTGACAAGTATATGTAGACGTCTCAGTGTTTGTGTTTGTCCAACAAGCATGCATGCACTGGCCATAATCACTTTACTATGACATGTTTGTCAAACTGACATGATGCATACGGTCTAATCAGACTAATCTGCTCTCTGATTGACCATAATTGCTTTAATTATTTGAATATGACACTAATTGGAGAAGATTATATGGTAATTTTCAGTCAAATCTGTAAAACTGATAGTTTAGTGCCTTAAACACTTTTAGTACTGATGTTTGATTTATAATAATGTACATGACTGTACTCTTATACTATCACTCCAAAAGTGTTAACTTTTAAGTTTCCCCAAAGAATAACAACACATAGATGTGAACATATATCTGTTATTCACAAAGCTTCCAGTGCTGAGATAAGAAAGTATGCTTTGTATAAAAATGTAATTTTGCTTTTGGGGAATAAATAGAGATCTACATTTTAAGCTATGAACTATTTTGAATTTTTGGGACCAAGTGATATAGTTTTTAATTTACTTATATAAAATATTGTTGGTATTATGCAATTAATTTTCTACCTTTTCATCACCAATAAAATTGCTATTGATAAATACCAAACAAGTATGTTACTTAGCTATGCACTTTAAAAGTAGCTCTAACCTATGACTTTGATATGACCTTGCAGTCTCACTATGACAACACTGTCTACAGTGCTAGCATTGGGCATGATGCCCTTTAACATCTGGCTGTACAGCCGAAGTTGGACAGATGAATCACTTACAGTTCCTTACATCAATATCATCACATCTCTAGTAATGACTGTTGTACCAGCTGCATGTGGAATATTCATCAGATGGCGGTTTGCAAAAATAGCAAATTTTATTTTAAAGGTAAGACATTACAAGCATATCTAAAAAATATTCTAACAAAATTCAAATGTGTTTCACTATTAAACCAAATAACTTAATAAATATGTATCAGGAGTAGAAAAATTAATTGCCATAGTCTGGGACAGCTAAATTTTAGTTTTAGTCAACCGTGTGTATCACATTCACAGCAGAGTGGCAACTAGATTTTGATTGCCATGGTTTACAATGTATCTGATATTTTTTTTGCCAGATGTTTACTATTTTACCCCTACCTGGCATAGTCAATCATGCCTAATAATATATTTCCTGCCATCACCAGGCAATTCAGGTCTGGCTAATGCCAGATGTTATTTTCACTGTAATGGACATCACAAGCAATTCAGGGCTGGCTAATGCCAAATGTTATATTCACTGGACAGTAATGGACATCATGCAATTCAGGGTTGCCTAATGTCAGATGATATGTTCACTGAAATGGGCATCACAAGCAATTCAGGTGTGGCTAATGCCAGGTGTTATGTTTACTGTAATGGGCATCACCAAGCAATTCAGGTCTTGCTAATGCCAGATGTTATTTTCACTGTAATGGACATCACCAAGCAATTCAGGTCTGGCTAATGCCAGATGTTATTTTCACTGTAATGGGCATCACCAAGCAATTCAGGTCTGGCTAATGCCAGATGTTATTTTCACTGTAATGGACATCACCATGCAATTCAGGTCTGGCTAATGCCAGATGTTATTTTCACTGTAATGGACATCACCATGCAATTTAGGGCTGGCTAATGCCAGATGTTATGTTCACTGCAATGGACATCACAAGCAATTCAGGGCTGTCTAATGTCATATGTTATGTTCACTGCAATGGACATCACAAGCAATTCAGGGCTGTCTAATGCCAGATGTTATGTTCACTGCAATGGACATCACAAGCAATTCAGGGCTGTTTAATGCCAGATGTTATGTTCACTGCAATGGACATCACAAGCAATTCAGGGCTGTCTAATGCCAGATGTTATGTTCACTGCAATGGACATCACCAGGCAATTGAAGACTGGCTAATGCCAGATGTTAAGCTCACTGTAATGGGCATGTTTATTTTCTTGCTCTGATTAGGATATTGCAAAACAACAACTGCTGAGAAGAGACACCAGGAACAAATCTTCATTCAAATAATTACATTCTCTTTAGCCACCATTCTCAAACACATGCATGCTGAGATTATTAATTGTTTTCAATCTCCATCATGCATTGGCTTTATCAATGTACTTAGATATAGCTGACTTGTAAAGGCACTTACTTATTCATAAAATTCTATGCAGACACATTATAATGATAAATACTTACACTGTACTAGTTAGGTCTGTCTTTTCTTGTCATTTTCTTCTTTGAATTTTGGAAGCATATCATATAAGTATTAGTCTATGAAAAATGGATTTGGTAATTTTCATGACATATTCATATCCAGCACAAGAGGAAAAAAATTCAACAAACTGAAATGAAGTCAAATAATGTATAAACAAACAAGTATATTTTAGTAAATGGAAATATAAACATTTTATTGGGAAGACCAAAGAAATTTACTGGCATAAGCTTCACAATCATATCAGGAAGAAGGCTTCAAAACATTTGAAACTAACAGTAATTCTGAACTTATAATACTGACTCTATGCATAATGCAGAGAATGATTTTACAATAACACCTTACCGCTCAGGTGGCCTAAGTGGTTAAAGTGTCAGTCTTGGATGTGGGAGGTCATGGGTTCGATCCTTGGCTGAGTCATACCAAAGACTTACAAAAATGGTACTAACAGCTGCCTCACTTGTTGCTGAGCATTAAGAGGTTAGTTTTAGGACTGGTTGGCTTGGTGTCGGGATAATGTGTCTGGGTGGACATCATACTACATGATACGGCATGATGCCCCAGCACTATGTGTCACAATAAACTGTCACACTGCAGACATCGTAGTGATATGACTGAAAAATTGTTAAAGCTACGTTACAAATCCAAATCACACACACACAAATACAATAACAGTTGTAAAATGATAATCATAAATGACAAAGTGTAATTTATAGTGTTATGTATATTTAATTTGTTTGTTTTAATTTTTTTAAATTTCAATACATGTTACTATAATGTAACATTGTATGCTGAATTTGACCTTGTCCAAAACTGAGTTCATTTGTGCTTGACCTGATTGACTTTTTGTTTTATTTGTGTCAACAACTAATACATAGCTCAATTATTACCTATGTGTATGAGCTTAATATCAGGATTATTATTCTGGAAAACAAGGAGTAAATATATTGCTTTGGGTCAGGGTTTAGGAGATTCCTAAATTAATTTTACAGGTTATTGTATTGTAAGTAAACAAGGTTCATTAGATCATTCTAGATGGTTATTTTCCATTAAGTAATGTTTTTTTTAATAAAAAATGCTAATTGTGACCTGAGGTCAAGTTGAGAACTATATAATCTTGTCATTGTGGAATTTCATGCTTTAACATCTAGCACTGTCTTTGTATTAATATTGTGACCAGTTTGGACTGAATTTTATTTTCTTTAAATTATTGAATTCTGGAGAAACAAACTTATGATAAAATTCTTGGATAAAGACATTCATTGGAATTTATACTGAATTCAAACCTGGAATAATATGTCTGTGATTCAAGAAGAGACTGTTGACTCATCAGCACTCTGTAGGCTATAACAGACATGTCATGGACTTCAGTTTTGGATTTCTTTGGGACTTGTACTGAATTTTTTTCAGGACTTTAAATTATTAGGACTTGCATCTGATCCAATTCTTGGATTATTTTTGGTTTTAATTCGCAATACCATAAGTTCTTTTTTCTCATTTTCACTTTGTATTCTTGGGAAATAAATTATTTCTTAAATTTTACAAAACTTGTTGTCTTTCACTCTTTTCTGTTATTATAAGAGCATAAACTCGTAACAAATTGACAGCCACAATTACATCTTTTTTAGCTCTTACAAATTGGTTCTTTTATATCAATTACTTTGAGCTCAATGTGCATTTAGGGAAACGGACAAGTCATAATTATTCAAATCCAAATGTTGATTAAATTATGCATTTTTCATATCATTTCAAAATAAATTAATAAGTAGATTAGACAATTAGAGCTAAATGTGATTCACTGTTGATTAATCATTTTGAAAGTGACTGCATTGGGGAATTTCACAAGTGGACAACCATACAATTTTACTGGCAACAAGATTTTGCATTGGGGAATTTCAAAAGAAGAAAAACGCACAATTTTACCAGCAAAAAGATTTTGCATTGGGAGATTTTAAATGTGGACAGCCACACAATTTTACTGCCAACAAGATTTTGCAGTCTTATTGTCCAGTGGGAAACAATGCATTTTGAAAAACTATTCGACTATTTCTACCTGGAGTTAGATCTGAACCTTCTTTGTGTTGACATTGTGATCCAGTATTGTTTTTTTTATTTGGTGTTTTAAATGCAATACAGACTTTAATAATGTTATTTTTAAACATGTTTTTGTTGTTGTTTTTGATGTATGTAAGGACATATGTGTGTGTGTGTGTATATATATATATATATATATATATATATATATATATATATATATATATATATATATATATATATATATATATATATATATATCAGCACAGTCTGGCTATACTGGCTACATAAACAAGGGCAAATTCCTTAAATACAAAGTCCAAAAACCACAGATTTAAAAAATCAAAGATTGTCTCAGCTGGAACATGAAAATGGAATGCATCAAAAGAGAACATGGTTGTCTAAGTTGGTTGCCTCACGTGCCGGAGGCACATTTGGTTTATTCTACAACTCTGAGCTTGCAAGGGGTGATTGTATTATTAAATCAGATGTGTATTGGAATATTGGCTGGGTTTTTTAACCCTTGTTCACGTTTACTAGAGTTTGGTATGATTACCTCCCCTGCAATTGCGATCACCACCATTAGAGAGGGAGAGAGGCTGATAGATAAGTGATCCACGTCTCTGACATCGGTCTACTGATGGATGATGTCAGAGCCAACTGTTCAAAAGTCCAAATTTAATGTCAGTACAAACTGAGGCAGGATTTGCCAGCTGATATTTTGCAACCAAGGATTCATGGAGGTTGACAGCCAGATTCAGTCAGCCTCGCACTCAATCTGCCTCACATTCTACACTTCTCTGACACACACTGTTTAAAGTCCTATGCACTTTTTCTACATGGTTTCCCATTGTATTTGATTTGATTACTTCCACTGCAATTTCAATCACCACCGTTAGAGAGGAAGAGAGGCTAAAAGAAAAGTGGTTTGAGTCAGTCATCATTCCACTAATGAGTGACAGAGTGAACTGCCTGTTAAGGCAGCATGTGCCAACCTATATTTTTCAATCAAGAATTTATGAAGGTTGATAGCTAGATTCATCTTTGTTGTTGTTGTTGTGGGGTTTTATGCCATTTTTGAGCACACAATAGGATATGCATGGCGGCCAGTATTAATGGTGGAGGAAGAACCCGGGAAAACCACAGGAAGAACCACCAACCCATGAGAAGCTACTGGCAAGCTTTCTCACATACCCACATTGACCGAATCCTAGACTTGAACCCACGCAGACAGAGGTGAGATGGCAGTGATCCGTAACGGAGAGCGCTTTAGACCACTCGACCACTCGGGGCCCCCGATTAATCTTTGTGACAACTCCTTTGTATGCTTAACCTTACTCAATCCTACTCACATTGTGTACTTTTTCTCCACCTGTAATTCACCACCCAATCTATAATGAAGTTACATTATAATATAATGAATACTTTCACTTCCAATTGATTGATTTTGTTCATAATGTTGCAGTTACAAGTTTGAAAGCATTCACTAATCTGAACAATTCTCACTGGTTAATTTGAATAGAGGTACATGTACTCAGTTTCAAATAGAAAAAATAATATTCACTGGAGAAGGATTATAAATCTAGCAAACCCTTACTACTTACTTTCATTTGGCTAGATGATACAAACTTTTTATGAAGTTGGTTAAAAAGGAAACAAATCACACCTATCAGGGACCTGTTTATGAGATCAAGGGGTCATTGAACCTGTGAACAACCTTTGGTTTATATACCCCTTGATCTCCCCCAAAAAACAGTGACTCCAGATAGGTATTAGTTATTTCTTAAATGTGGCATGCTAGCATGCCACCATCACTGTATTTCTAAATAATAAAATTACATACACGTTAAAACTGAGTTAAATATAACGATGTATTAGAATTTGATTATTGGAAAAGTTAACTGGATTGATCTTATTACTGCTAAAGATACTACACCCCAATAAAGAATAATCTATACAAATAAATTGATTTCTTCTCTTTTTTCAGATTGGAAGCTATGTAGGAATCCTTGCAGTTATACTGACCATGACACTGGTCAGTATACTATATCCTTTCATGTACCAGTCCTCATGGAAAATTTATGTTGGGTCATTTTTTCTCCCATTTGTTGGCTTTGCTTTTGGCTACCTTGTGGCTCTGGTATTCAGGCAGGACCAGGTGCGATGTAGGACCATTGCCTTGGAAACAGGAATTCAGAATTTCCCCCTCAGCATGACATTGATTAGTTTGTCCTTCCCTCAACACATGATTCCGAAGATTGGTCTGTTTCCTTTGCTGTATGGTGTTTTTGTGCTGTTAAACAGTTGTCTGTTTGTCTTAGGATATAAATTCATCATTGGGTTCCAGAAAAGGAGAGCATCAAAGCAAGACAAGTTTATGAGTGTTCCTACTCAAGAAATGGATCATACAGACATAGTTAAGAATGGTCCCAGTGAGACTCATTTCTCAGTTTCATAAGCAATGAAAAGATCCATATGAAAGAAAATATCCAATGCAAGGAATGTCCATTGGGGGTGGGGTGGCAAATTAGACCTGTAATCAGCCGTCTATGGGTAAAATTTATTTTTTGCTGAGTAAACTAGTAACCAACCATGCTGATTATGGTATGCAACACTCAGTCTAGTGATAATTTGTAGTTTAGTAAATATTCATCAAAACATCTCATTAGTTCCAAAGTTGGTAAATATTCATCAAAATGTGTCCATTATTATAAAGTTGGTAAATATTCATCAAAACATCTCCATTAATTCCAAAGTTGGTAAATATTCATCAAAACATCTCATTAGTTCCAAAGTTGATAAATATTCGTCGAACATCTCCATGAATTCCAAAGTTGGTAAATATTCATCAAAACATCTCATTAGTTCCAAAGTTAATAAATATTCATAAAACATCTCCATTAATTCCAAAGTTGGTAAATATTCATCAAAACATCTCATTAGTTCCAAAGTTGATAAATATTCATAAAACATCTCCATTAATTCCAAAGTTTGTAAATATTCATCAAACATCTCCATTAATTCCAAAGTGGGTACATATTCATAAAACCATCTCCATTAGTTTTAAAGTTGGTAAATATTCATCAAACATCTCCATTAATTCCAAAGTTGGTAAATATTCATTAAAACATCTCCATTAATTCCAAAGTTGGTAAATATTCATAAAACCATCTCTATTAGTTCCAAAGTTGATAAATATTCATAAAACCATCTCCATTAGTTTTAAAGTTGGTAAATATTCATAAAACCATCTCCATTAATTCCAAAATTGGTAAATATTGATCAAAACATCTCCATTATTCTTAAGTTGGTAAATATTCATCAAAACATCTCCATTAATTCCAAAGTGGGCAAATATTCATCAAAACATCTCCATTAATTCCAAAGTTGGTAAATGTTCATAAAACCATCTCCATTAGTTTTAAAGTTGGTAAATATTTATCAAACATCTCCATTAATTCCAAAGTTGGTAAATATTCATTAGTTTTAAAGTTGGTAAATATTCATCAAAACATATCCATTATTCTAAAGTTGGTAAATATTTATCAGAACATCTCCATTAATTCTAAAGTTGGTAAATATTCATCAAAACATCTCATTAGTTCCAAAGTTGATAAATATTCATAAAACCATCTCCATTAATTCCAAAGTTGGTAAATTTTCATCAAAACATCTCATTAATTCCAAAGTTGGTAAATATTCGTAAAACCATCTCCGTTAATTCCTAAGTTGGTAAATATTCATCAAAACATCTCGATTATTTCCAAAGTTGATAAATATTCATAAAACCATCTCCATTAGTTTTAAAGTTGAAATATTCATAAAACATCTCCATTAATTCCAAAGTTGGTAAATATTCATCAAAACATCTCGATTATTTCCAAAGTTGATAAATATTCATAAAACCATCTCCATTAGTTTTAAAGTTGAAATATTCATAAAACATCTCCATTAATTCCAAAGTTGGTAAATATTCATAAAACCATCTCCATTAATTCCAAAGTTGGTAATTATTCATCAAAACATCTCCATTAATTCCAAAGTGGGTAAATATTCATCAAAACAATTCATTAGTTCCAAAGTTGGTAAGCAGCAGGGAGGGCGAACAGCCTCTAAATGGGTCACCCGTATTTTCGCAAAATAAGCCTTCCTGGAAGATTGCAAAAATCGTTAAAAAAATGCGATATCCAGCATAAGACAACTCCGTCGATGACAAATTGGCTTACCTGATTATCGCTGATAAGTTTTTTTCTTTGTTGTAACTTAAGGAAAATACACGATAGTGTCGGTGACAAGTTGAGAGCATCGCCCTCCCTGCTGCAATGAATTAAAAATTTATGTTATCAATAATGGCCAACATTGGAGAAGCATATACCACTAGATTAGCTCGAGAGCGATTAGAAGCAATCAAAAAATTTCTTCCTGTGAGAGATTCTGTAAGACAAATATTACAAGCGTGGCAAGAAGCACAAGTTGAATATGCTACAGGCACAGAACAATTATTTAAACCCGTTACAACAGCTACTGAAAAAGCTGCGGCGGTCACTGAAAGAGCTTTATTGGGAGATATTGAGGATGAGGAGGAAAGAAAAAAAGTAATCTTCCAATATTAAAACAGACCGCTGAGCAAGCTGAAAAAATTGCGAGGAGAACTAAACAAACAAAAAAGATTTTATGAGACCTTCCGGCTGGCGTAGCTGCAGCTCAACCTCCACCCGTTGGCGAAGAAATACTTAAAGGTATTGGACAAAAATCGTACTGAAGTTGCCGACGTGAAAAAAGAACTTGCGTCTAAACCAATAAAGGAAAATATTGGACTGATTGCAAAATTTAGGGAGGGTTTTGTCGAAGATATTAGAAGTACTAAAAGAGAAAAATTACCCGAAAAAATATTAATTAATATATTTAATAAATCTGGATCTTAAAACCCGGTTTTGAAAAAGTAATTGATGATAATCTTATTAAATGGATATATCGTATATATAAAAACAAAAAACAAGCCAGAGATGATGATTTAGAGTACAGAAGTCTTGATGAAGAAGTAAAGAGACTTTATAAAGAAACACTGAAACAACTAGAACAACAACAACTCTCCCAGCAGGAACCTTCATATCAACTTCCTCCACCTCTGCAACAGATAGAACAACAACAGTCTTCTTCACCACAGCAAGGGTCGATGTCGGAACTTAAAAGGTCTGATGAGCTACTTAAAAAAACAAAAGAAGAAAGATCACCCTTAAGACTATTTAAGAAAAGCACGAAAACATCAGAAGAAGGAGCTACTGGCCATTGTCTGGGAAGTGGTTTTATTCCCTGTCCTAACAGTTTCTTCAATGATGCACAACGGCTTGAAGTTCTCATTGGAGGAAAGCGAGCTGGAAATAACTCACCAGAAATAATTAATGAAGCAGCTGATAGCTGTCGGCGATTATTTCAAGGTGGTATCATGGATATCGATATTTACCGAGAGTTTATTAATGAGCTTGTTGATGACTATCATAGTGACTAGTTGTTAGATAAATGAATAATTAAATAAAATGATCGTACACAATTCTCATCGTGGGCCCGTACCAGTCAGGGTAATAAACTCGCGATTACCAACCTATAAAGCAACTTACGGAGATGGACTCGGTGATGTTGTTCAGGGTTTATTCAAAAGGATAGCTCCCAAAGCAATACCAATCGCAAAACAATTATCAATGAAAGCTATTGACCTTGTTCGTGATAAAGCTTCTGGCGCTATTAGTAACGTTGCCAGTAAAGCGTTTTTGGCAATCAAGGATAGACTAGCATGATTAATACGCAGACCGAAACCACAACGGTCAAATTACCAAGCACTGAAGTGATGCCTGCAGATGTCAGTAAAGTAATAAATCAAGCTGCAAATCAAAAACTAGCAGCGCTGATAAATCATGGGGCTGAACAAATAAATACGAGTCTGATATCAGAAAGTGGTTTTCGTTTTAGAAGATAACAAATTATAATAAAATGTTTAAACGTGTATCTGACCAAGCATTTGATATGGATGCACCAGTACTCAAGGATGAATCCGTGACTGATTATTATTATTATTCTTATGAGGCAGTATCGCCAAATCAACGTGGACGAATTGAATTACGAGTTCAGGATACAAGTAGATATTTGTTGCCCGCTGAAGCATTTATTGAAGTCACAGGTGAACTTGTAACAAACGTTGCCGCTGATACAGTTTATGGAGCTAATGTTAAAGCTGGATTTGTTAATAATGGGATCATGGTGTTATTTAAAAGTGCCACCTATATGATGGATGGAAAAGAAATTGAGACAATTCATGAAAATGTTGACATTGCTACAACGATTATAGGCCTTGCAAGATATTCAGATGATTATACTAGATCAGCTGGTCCGACTATGATGTTCACTAAGGATAATACTAACCATCCTGATACCAACCCGTTTCGTCACATGATGGTGACACGGGATACTGCAGCTAACCCGCAACCTGTTGGAGGGTTAGCTAGGCCAGAAGCTAATATTTTGATGCCTTATGATCCCAATCCAAATTACAACTTAGGATATAAAACGCATCAATTAATGTTAAAAGGTGATCATAGAAGATTTTCATGTGCAATTCCACTATCCCACATCTTTGGATTTTTCAGAATTGTCAGAAAGGTCATTTTTGGAGCCAAACACACAGTTGTTCTTCATCAAAAGGAAGATAATGATGCTATCTGGCGAGAAGCCGGCTCTCCTGAGGGTAAAGTAATATTATTTAAACTCGCGTTGTAGATGCCGGTAATGTCACCATCAATCGCTGAAGAACAGCGTCTACTTTCTTTTATGGATCAAGGCGATAAATCAATATTGTCGTGGTTAACGGTAACTACCGACAGTAATCAAAATCCTGTCAACGGTTTATTCACTTGGCATGTATCATCACAGCAAGGTGTTTCTGCACCGAGACACATCTTTATTGCTTTTCAACTGGCTGGACGATTAAACAATCAAGAAGCAAATCCAATGGTATTTGACAATCTTAACGTCTCTGAAGTATCTTTAAGAATAAACGGGCATCAAGAACCACCCGAGTATATAACGCTGAATTTTGAAAATAATCAAGTAGCACGTGCATATCATCGCTTGATGACATTTATGGGACGTGATCAAAACATAGATACTGGTTTACAAATATCACAACTGGATTTTACAATGACAGGTGAACTCAACATGAACGGAAACAAAATAGTGGTTTTAAGAGATCCAACATCCGACGAAGATGCCGCAACGAAAAAATATGTTGATGTTAACTACGGCGTCGTTGACTATAAAATATCCACGTTGCGGAACGAGTATGACGTTCACATAAACGCGTTTGCAAATCTTCGCAGAAACTTTAGAAAAATTAATGAAACCGCAGAAGAATTCTTTGCTACTCAGCTCACCGTTGACGCAAAACTTTCTGATATCAAAACCAATATTGACACGATCAAGCAAGCACAGCAAGATATCGTAAGTGGGATTCCTGAGATCGTTAATAAAACCAGTCTGATTAAAATCCCACCTGGAGTTACTCCCGGGCATATTACCAATATCGTATACACGGTGTCATCTGGATTTGCAACATGGTCAAAACAAAATAATACTATCAAATATACCGCAATAGTCACTGGAGTGTATAGACTGTCTGTGTTTGGTGCTGAAAAATTTGAGATTTTCACAACATATCCCTGGCAACATTCCACTGACAAGTTTTCTGGGATTGTTACTATCATATTAAACAAGGGAACTGAAGAAGAATTTATACTGGAGGCAGCCGATAAGACATTAAACGTAACATCTTACTCGTGGTGTTTGGAATTTGTAGCTGAAAAACCTCAATTGGTTACTGCATAAAATAATAAATGGTATTGACAAAGTCAACAACGAAGTCAATGACAGCATCAACGACAACATTAGATGCGCAGCAATATAGATATGATCAAGTGCGCGAATGGCAATCAGAGTTAAAAACCCTCATCGACAAATACACAACAAAAGTAGAGAAATACAAGCGACGAGCAGTCATTGTAGATGCTATAGTATACTCGGTATCCGCGTTAGTTGCATCCACCGGAGTAGTATTATCAGCGTTAATGCCAGTAACAACTGCAATCGCAGTAACAATATGTGTTTCATCATCAGCGGCAATTGCAGGTGTTTTTAATCTAATCGTGAAAAAAATATCAACATGCACGAGCACAAAATTGAACGATTATGTTATGCGGCTAAACACAGCAACAGCAGCATACTCAAAATTGTCGTCGTTGATATCATCAAGCCTCAATGATGAAACAATATCAGATTCCGAATTTGCACTAATGGTTAAGATATACGAAGACTGTACCCACCATTTAAAAACAACAAAGATAAATAATGACGGAATTACTTCAACAGATAGCCGAAAATACAAACCCAAAGAGAACTTCAATGATAACAGTAAGCTCGACTAAACCAGAATTTAGTATTAATTTTCCAACTGCGATTTCGGTAAGTGAAATCGCTCTGGCACAGTTGCGAGTATATCACAGTTGGCCCAATATCAGACCAAAATCATTTGGTGGATTACCAGCGAATAATTCATTTGTGTTTGCAAATAAAAACCGACCAGATGGTACACCCGACTGGAACGTCATTGGGATACCAACCGGGTCTTATCAAATCGAAGAAATCAATGACGAATTACAACGTCGAATAAAAAATATCACAGGAAAAGAATCCAAGATAGAAATAACTGTTCATGAACCAACGTTGTCTTCTGCAATCGAAATAAGCACCCCCGACTACGCCGTGGATATATATATATATATATATATATATATATATATATATATATATATATATATATATATATATATATATATATATATATATATATATATATATATATATAAAAGTTCGATCAGATCAGTGTTAGGATGGCCTGAAATTCTACCTGAATCACCACCGATACCACCAGAACCGAAAAAGTCTGATTATGTCACGGACAATAAATCATACCATGGGGTTTTACCATTATACGAGGAAAATTTAATTCAGCTAAAAAACGCAACGTTGGGTAGTATATTTGAATTTCACAGTAGGAATAATATCAAATGTTTTTTCGCTTACGAACGCGATCTCCACAGAGGAACAGCTAAATACATAACTATACGCCTAAATGAGATCAATGATTACTCCAAATTCATTGATCAAGAGCACAAAAGACAATTACAGCGACTACAGCAAAGTTTTCAAGAACATCTTTTTGATATAACTTTACGCAACGAAATTATTAAACAAATTGAGATAGTAAATCAGCTCGCATACGATATGGAATATTTTAACCAGCGATTAATTCAGGTGATAATCGATCATGTTGACGGCGTAACCAAATATAAGCAACAATTTTTAGACTTTTTTAGAATACCAGAGGCGAATCTACCGAATTTTAAACTTCCTTGGTATAACGCAACTGAGCTGAAAAAATCAGTCAATGACCTCATGGATGAGTTCTTCCCTGATATACTCGCAGAATGGAGAAAAACACTACCACCGGCAACTATTCTCCGGCACATCAATGACCCAGAAGGGCAAGGCCGACATGTATCCCCGGAAATCGTAAATATAACCCCTGTGGTCGCAGTGAATCTTGTGTGTGATGTCATTGATGGCAACTATAGCACGGACACGACAGGATCAAATCAAGCCCAGAAAGGATTTGTTCTTTATTCATTCACACCAAAAGAACCACCTGGATTTCTGATTGTGCAAGAGCCGATCAATCCGGTCTATCTACGATGTCATAACCCGCTGTTATCAAGAATAAATTTCAAACTAACAGACAAATCAGGCCACCTTCTGGATTTGAGGAATGAAATAGTTAATATTAATTTACTTGTGAAATCGTAAAGATCTCATCCTAAGGATTTTGTCATAAGGCTTTTATCCTAAGGATTTTGTCTTAAGATTTTTATCCTAAAAATCTACGATTAGATTTTCTTAGGTGGATGTACATTTTGCACGATTCGGAAAGTAATTACTAGTCAGAATCATGCACAAAACAAAAAAAGAAATCTGCAAGTGCGCAAAAATATTTATTTTTTACTGACAGACCCTGATTTCTAATTAATCGAGCGAGTAATATATAATGTACAAACACGTGAAGGTTTTCATACACGACAAGCAAGTACTTGAAAACTACTTCAAAAAAAATATTTACACAGTTTCTAGTCGGCCCAGTTGATCTGGTTATTGATGTGTACGGTAACGATGATTTTTTTATTGACACAATCGCAGCCGGATAAAATGCAGCGAGAACGTATTTCTATGGTCACGTGTGATAAAGATCAGATTCTAAATTACGCGCACTCTTGCATTAAATCCGATCGACTAGGGAAAATATTATCTAACTCATCAGATTGATGCAGGTCAGATTGATACAAGTAAAAAAAATATTATCTAACTCATCAGATTGATGCAGTTAAAAATATTTTTTTACTTTCGATTTCATTTCCACGTACTTGACTTCATTTCCAAGTACCCTTGATGAAATCACCTTGATTTCATCAAGGGGTCTAACTTTCGTTTTCGATAGTTTCACAATCTGACATAATTTTTCTGACTTGTCTTTCACGAGTATTAATTACCTTCCTGGCTTCATATTCTTGAGACAATGCTGATCTAATTTTTTCGATTACACGGCAGAGAGAGACAAATTCATTCAGTCGCTGTTCTTCTACTGCAGCCAGTGATTTATATAACTCCGTCTGGATTTTCTTTATAAATCTATACTGAGCCGGCAGTGTGTATGCTCTGTACTATTTTCTTTGTTGTAGTGTTTCAAAATCAGTAATGATTTTTTCAGGATTTAATTCGTCAGGTATATTAATTCCGCTTTCTTCTAACTTTTTAATAGCAGAAATTACATCATTGATATTTTAGTAATTCATTATATGATAATTATATATTTAAAAGAAAAATATTTTACATCATTATGTGAACTTCTAGGTTGTCTTATGATATCCTAGCAAGTCCAGAATGGTGTGGGGTTTTTTTTACACTAAAGACATATACATACACTATTTACCGTGCCCTCTCTAGATTGTCTTATGACATTCTAGTAGGTTTGACGGTTATGGACAGATAACATACTAAGGACAGCACAGACAGATACGGGGTTATATTCTACGCTCAACATCCCCCCAAGATCAAATGCCAGGGGTGAAAAACGTCACTCCCACGATTTGACGTTGGAGAGAGATGTACATGACGGCTTCGGCTGCCGCCCCAATTATAAAACATATTAATTGGTACCGTCGACAATATGCCTGTTACGAGACTCGAACCACTGGCATTCACAGAGTCGGGGACGAGAGTCAGCCGAACTACCACTGCACCATAGTCTAATCCAATGATATAGGATTTAAAAATTATCATATAGGTAACTGTTGACAGACAGTTAACAATTTGCAGCTGAATTTAAATTCTGAACTGGATTTTAATTCTAAACATTACCCGTGAAAATAACACCTACCTGTACTGACAATTTTTTATTTTATCAAACGCGGAAGTGTTAATGTATTGAAATAGACTGTGATGCAGTGAGTATACAATAAGACGGTTACGCCACGAACTGTATGGCTGTAAAAATAATAACTGTACACAGTTCTGCCGCGCTGGATAATATATTACCTGTAAAGGTAATGATATGTGTTGCGCAATCTCAGGGAGATAATTGCACCATTGACTTTTACACAATCGTTGCGGAGTTATCTCCGTTATCTGCATCTACATAAGAAAATAAAATCCAGCTTCCAAACTTGTATGAAAACGATGATTTGATGATTTCATCCGCAACACGTTTGACCGAACGCGAATGAATATCAAAATACTTGCCAGCCTCGGTCATTTACTGAAATATTTTCTCTTCACTGGTACTTATGTTGAGAGATCTGACAACTCTAGGAATTTTTACAAATCTACCAGTCCCTTCTCGTGCAGAATTCTCGCTCGGCGTGATAGCTTGTAGGTTAGATCATTTATTATTAAGTTTATTTTTATCTATATGATCGATCACAAGACCGTCTTCGATCTCTCCGAAGAAACACTCGTACGCAAAACGATGATTATAATAATTTCCCCCCCCCCCATCGTTGAACCTTAGATAACCAGAGTTATTAGCAACACCAACTGGTTTTTTCAACCTACAATTTCTAACTCCACCACTACGAGACGCTTCATAATCCTTGATGATAGGATGTGGGACAAATTCTTGATTCATTTATACAATAATAATGTCATTTGTATAATTTATAATTTGTCTGAAAACTTAGTTATATAATCGCGCTCACATTTCAGCGCATCATTGTTATTTTGTTTATCATAATATCTTTTAAGTTCACGATATCTTTTTCCGATACAACTCGCGCACAGCTGTGTTTTACCCCTGACTCCAATACCACATCGCAGACACGGTATTGGTCCTAAACCCCCCCTTCGGATATTTTGTGAATGTTCCCCGCAGAATTCTTTTCTACATGATTTGTTACAAGGAGTTACAGATCCCACTTTAAGCCACTTGCACTGATTGGTTTGAGGCATATATATATATATATATATATATATATATATATATATATATATATATATATATATATATATATATATATATATATATATATATATATATATATATGTATGCATGTATATGTATATATATATATATATTTTATTTAAATGTTTGTCTTAAATATATTATGGAGGAGTTTGAGAGATTATCTACAATCAAGCCCTGGAAAACTTCCAGATTCGATCTTGACAGACTAACCCCTGATTCGCGGAGGCGAGCTCTGGCTGATCTGATTGATATTATCAGGGATGCCAAAAAAGAATTTCGTGATGATGGGGCATCTCACGTATGGTCTACATTCAAAATTGTACGCGACACTGACGAAGTCAGCTTTGACTCTGTCATTGATGCTACAATGAGCGATACACGAGCGAAAACAACTATCGATTACCTCAATCAGAAATATCATTTCAGAATAAAGTTTATTGTGCAAGTAGATTCCGATACGTGGATTATCCGAGACAAACGTGACCCTGTCCTTGCTAATGGAAAAACCGCTGTATTAAGTAAAGATTCCAATCCAGGAATGTTGACTGGGATTGACAGACCATATTACGCTCGATCGTATCCTGTGACCGCGGTTGTTTATGGAATTTATCAGCTAAATGATAGACCTAACATTAATGATCTTGCCCCGATGAGATTTTCAAAGCTGAATTGTGTAGCCGAGCGAGTAATGGAATATTTTACAAATGCGAAGCGTGGAAACGGTTTAACTGATCTGCGACGTGAAAAAATAGCGAAGTGGGCTGAATCGGTCAAGGATACAGGAGCGTCAATAAACGATGTCGCTGAGTTATCAAGTAAATTAAAATTTCCAATGGTAGTAAAAACGTTAATGGGAGAGGTTTTATATGAATCAGCCAGTAAGTCAAAGGGAACACCAAATGAAATTATTGACCATAACGCTCACGCTTGGACTAACGCAGTATCAATATTTCCACGAGATCGTGTTGTGAGATATTACTCGTCAGAGAACTCTTGGGGTGGAATGTTCGATGCTATCAGCCGGATAAGCAAAAACGACCCCGTGTCAGTGTGGTTGTTTAAAAGTTCCGAAGATGGCGAGTATGATCAATTTGTAAGACCTAACGGCGAATTATATCGTAAAGAATCTCTGCATGAAGAAATGAGAAAACTCGCACTCAGATATTCAGAAAATACTGAGCAATTATTAACTAATTGTTTTACAGTTGCATCAGTTGCTGCTTACGCCGTGAGAGAAAGAAATTCATGGAGACCAACACGCGCTGAGTTTCTCGCAGATGTTCAATTAAGTTGTATCGAATATGGACATGGCGGTTTGTGGAATACCGAATATAACCACAAGGATGTCATTTCCTTGGACATGGTCGCATGTTATCCGGGAAGTTTTCTCGGGATGGGCGAGTGTGCTGGATATTTTAAAAGATTTGGTCATCCTTGCCATGAAATGGTAAGAGTATCAATTAATGGTACATTACCCAATTTTGATCTGACAGGATTTGCTCGTGTAGTGTCGTTTGAATTCGCTGAAAATCTTCATGTTATTTGTTATGTTTGGTTTGGCAGACACTTCTCAGAGAAACGTTGGGCACCAATAGTGTTATTACGATATATGCTTGACAGTAAAATATTGATATCGTTGGTTGTCAGTGAAGCAATTATATCATATCGTTAGCAGACCTCGGTTTGGTTACCAACACCGGAGCGTATCAGTCTCGATGAAGTCATCGAAGAATATGCGCGGGAATGTCCAAACGTTTCTGCTGATGTCATTGTTAATGATGTTCCTAATATTCTTAAGATTAAACTCAGCAACAGTGAAAAAACAGCAAAAGGATCTCGGTAGAAGAATAATCGGTAAATTTACTCAAGGTGGTGCATATGATCATAAACGGCATCACGCAAGATTGATTATGGATGATGTTAAATTAGATTTTATAATTAATGATGCCACTGCGAGAAATACATTGTGTGATCGGGAAGACGTTTACTTGTCTGACGGAACACGGTTGGGCACAATTGTTAGATACGTTGATGGAGAATCACTTCAGTACACAGATTTCCTGACACTGCAGTTAGAGTTGCTACGGATTCATTTTATATCGATAAAAGATATTCAGAATTACTGGCTCGTTTTATAAGCAATGATGAATCATGGAGTTCGTGGAGAATAAAACAAGAAATGTTACATTATTATTGTGAATCCGCTGATGATGTGGTTAAAGATAGTTATTGCAAATCAGAATTATCAGAATTGTCGTTGGTGCCGTCTGTGTATGATCCAGTATCCAGACACAAAACCGTCTATTTGAACGGACCGGGAGGTTCTGGTAAGACAACTCGAGTGATCGAATTATTTCGACAGAATTCAGATATGATTGTGCTAACACCAACACACAGACTTGCCAGGGAGATGAAACAACGAAGAGTTAATTCTTGTACTTATCACAGCTTTTTCAAATACAGCGGTGGTGTGTGGACTCCTAACCGAATGGGAGAGAAATGTATTCCAAAGATTATTATTTGGGATGAAGTGTGCACAGTGCCCTTAGAAACATTAAAAACATTTCTTGATTGGCTATTAACAAAAAATACTGCAGTGGTTATGTGCGGCGATCACGGTCAGCCACCTCCGTTTGTTGGACCATCTCCACACGATTGGTTGAAGAATTTTGTTGATTATTATTCAGAGATAACTGATGATCACAGATCTCTTGATGCAGAATTAAAGGAATTTAAAACATTAATCAGACTACAACCGAATAAAATTCAATGTGAAATAATGCGCAAGGTGATTTCAGAAACTTCCTTGAACGACTTTTGGAAAACATGGAAACCAAACGATTTGATAGTGGCAAGTAGACAAATTGTCAGAGACACACTTCAACAGCAGTTATTTCAATTACACAAGAAAATATTTCCAACACTGCCAGTGCAATTGTGTTATAGACCAGCTGATTCGCGGTTACAGAATATCGACGTTGATGTACCAGGACCCTTGACAGAGTCAAGGAGGAAGCAGAATCTTGTGTTGAATGATAATGTCGCAGTTGATGTCAATGTTGTTGAAGATGCGCTGCACGCTGACCAATCTCCGTGGACGCTAGGATACGCAGTGACGATTCATTCATCTCAATGACTGACTATTACTGATACAGTCGTTTGGATTGTTGATGATCGCATCGAATGGTCGAACTTAGTTTACTTGGCTGTGCCTCGAGTTAGAAAAATATCTCAATTGCGGAGAATCGTCATGGACTTGTCAGAAACCATTAATAATGACATGGACAACGATATAATAAGAAAAAATTGGCTGGTTATAAACAAAGTGATAAAAAAATAGTCGCGACTTTGATCTTGACGTTGACTTTATCATGACACTGAAACAACAGCAGAATAATCACTGTGCGAGCTGTAATTGTGTAATGTTGTGGCAGTATTTGAGTAATAATCCAAGACAATTCACCGTAGATAGAAAAGATAATCGTCTTGGTCATACACGAGAAAATGTGATGCTGACCTGTCTTGAGTGTAATCGGCGTAGGGGTGCTAGTTAAGTGATCTGGGTGGTAATTGTGTGTCCTCGGGAATTACTTGTAATTGTTCACGTGTGAATCCACGTTGAGGAGCAGTTGAATCCAGTTTGTAGATTGCTGGTCTACCAGTAGATCTAGTTATACCAGATATCTTGTGTGCCTTGATGCTCCAGATAGGATCAGTCACTCTTTTTTTACCACCTTCAAGTTCACCTGGTTCATATAAATATCTCACAGTGACAACATTGCCCAGTATTGGTTGTGTTGAAAAATCACGTCGTTGTAAGGGTATATTTTTTTGGTAATTGCGTTAATAGGTTTCATGTTGGTTGTTCGAGTTATTTCATTATTTAATGCAGCTATCACACCTGGTAATCTTGCTACCCATTCTTGTGATCTCTTGTCCTGAATGAATTCCTTTGCGTGTTGATATCCAAATAACCGCTCAGCAAGTGTTTGATTAAATCGTTCAACAATTGCCTGATGACGATGAATTTCAGTATATCTTCATCTGATGGTGACGTTATGTTGCTTCATCAGCGATGATACTGCACCCTGAAATTCTTTGCCAGCATCAACCTGTAACAACTGTGGCAATTGTAGAGGTCCTGGTTGATAAATTCATTCAAACGCAGAAGCAATCTCAGATGCTGTTTTAGTCGTTAACGGTTCTGCATCCTTGTATCTACTTGCAACATCAACTACAGTTAACGCGTATTTATTTGTTATTTGACGTCTTCGGATTTTAATAGTATCATGTGGCAGAAATAATATATCAGCTTGATAAACTTCATTAGAAACACTAACATCAAAATGTGCAAAATGAATTTGTTTAGGCGGTGGTTGGTAAATTTGCCATATTGCCTGTTTGGATAACCAATTCTTAGCAGTAACGTGTGTAACTTTTGCTGCTTCAGTGAGTTTACTAATTGCTGTGCTACCCCTCCAGTATCCTTTTGGGGAATAATAAATTGACTCCATTTGTAATTAATTACCAGCACCTAGCACTAATTTACCTTTCATTGCGGATTTTATTAACCAACTAGCTAATGATTCTTTGAAAGATTTATTTGTAATAGAATTTAGCACGTGAATTAATTTCACATCTGCGATATGCCTATCTTGTAGATTTTTACTTTTATAAGCTACATCATGAGCATGACACGCCTTATCAATAGCGTTTATCGGATACTCACCTGGTTTTGGTTGATCTTGGTCATCAAATCTGATATCAAGTCTGGTTCCAGGGCCACAGTAATTATATCCTGGAAGATGTTTTTCTCCTGGGTATTTAGCCCACGGAGTTCCAGGTAGTTTTGTTAATTTTGCTGCGATGTCACCCCCGTGTTGCTTTTTTTTTTACTTGACTTTGGCTTTGGTTTTGGCTTTTGCTTTGGTTTTTCACCTGACTGCGTGGAGATAAATTAAAATTTCTTTGTACCGCATCGTTCGCACTTGCCCATAACCGCAGATCTGTTATTTTTTGTTGTAATGGTTGTTAGATCACTTGTTGGTGTGCGCGCCCTGTATTTCACACAATATAAATCCATATTTATTTTATATTATTCTAATGGAGATCACTGACTTTTCTGCTACAAGGAAACGAGAACCAGTTAAGCATCATACTGCTTCCAAATGATGTTCATATGATTATCATAGGACCATCTGGAAGCGGTAAGACACAGCTGTTGCTTAACTTGATAATGAAGTGGATGAAATGGGATAAGTTGTATCTGGTAGCACCATCAGTTGATGATCAACGATGCTATGATGTAATAAAAGATTTTAATGAAAACGCAAAATTGTTAAATGAAAACGGTGATGATGTTGTTGAATTTATCACTAATATCAATAATGCGCCGAATGTTGATGATTTAGACAAATCTATTAACAATTTGGTCGTATATGATGACGTAATGTTGGACAAACAATCAAACCCTGCTAGGATATTTTCTAGAGGCAGACACATAAACACTGATATGATTTATGTAACTCAGCGGTATACACAAATACCAAAAGTGATCAGAGATAACTGCAATATCCTTGCTGTGTTTAACAGAGTTGATACTTACACGTTACGAAATATTCATCAGACTTGGTGCAGCGGTGATATGGACATAAATAAGTTTAGAAACTTCTTTTCATGAGTGCAAGCTACTCCACACGGATTTATAACAATCTACACAATCCTTGAACACAGTATCCAGTTGGTCTTGATAATATTTTTGGATGATTAGCAGCAGGGAGGGTGAGCCTCCAAATTGTCACCAAATAATTGCGTATTTTCCTTAAGTTACAACAAAGAAAAGAATTATCAGCGATAATTGGGTAAGCCAATTTGTCATCAACATAGTTGTCTTACGCTGGATATCGCATTTGTTTTAATGATTTTTGCGATCTTCCAGGAAGGCTTATTTTGTGAAAATACGGGTGACCCATTTAGAGGCTGTTCGCCCTCCCTGCTGCTTTATAAATATTCATAAAACCATCTCCATTAATTACAAAGTTGGTAAATATTCAGCAAAACATCTCATTAATTCCAAAGTTGGTACATTTTCATAAAACCATCTCCATTACTTACAAAGTTGGTAAATATTTATCAAAACATCTCATTAGTTCCAATGCTGACAAATATTCATAAAACATCTCATTAATTCCAAAGTTGGTAAATATTCATCAAAACATCTCGATTAGTTCCAATGTTGATAAATATTCATAAAACCATCTCCATTAGTTTTAAAGTTGGTAAATATTCATAAAACATCTTCATTAATTCCAAAGTTGGTAAATATTCATAAAACCATCTCCATTAATTCCAAAGTTGGTAAATATTCATCTCATCAGTTCCAAAGTTGGTAAATATTCATCAAAACATCTCCATTAGTTCTAAAGCTGGTAAATATTCATCAAAACATCTCCATTACATGTAGTTCTAAAGCTGGTAAATATTCATCAAAAATCTCCATTAATTCCAAAGTTGGTAAATATTCATCAAAACATCATCATTAATCATCACATTCATCTACATACAACATACTTGTCACATTCATCCTCATACAGCAGACTTATATCACATTCATCCATGTACACTAGACTTGTGTCACATTCATCCACGTACACTAGACTTGTCACATTCATCCACATACACTAGACTTGTGTCACATTCATCATCATACACTAGACTTGTCACATTCATCATCATACACTAGACTTGTCACATTCATCCTCATACAGCAGACTTATATCACATTCATTCATATACAGCAGACTTGTATCACATTCATCCTCATACAGCAGACTTATATCACATTCATTCATATACAGCAGACTTGTATCACATTCATCCTCATACAGCAGACTTATATCACATTCATTCATATACAGCAGACTTGTATCACATTCATCCTCATACAGCAGACCTATATCACATTCATTCATATACAGCAGACTTGTATCACATTCATCCTCATACAGCAGACTTATATCACATTCATTCATATACAGCAGACTTGTATCACATTCATCCTCATACAGCAGACTTATATCACATTCATTCATATACAGCAGACTTGTATCACATTCATCCTCATACAGCAGACTTATATCACATTCATCCACTTACAGCAGATGTATGTCATAATTATCATGCCGGTGGCCTAGTGGTTAGAGTGTCCTTCTCGGAAGCGGAAGGTTGTGGGTTCGAACCCTGGCAGAGTCAAACCAAAGACTTACAAAAATGTTACTAACAGGTGCCTTGATAGGCACTCAGCATTAAGAGGTTAGTGTTAGGAATGGTCGGCCTGGTGTCAGGATAATGTGACTGAGTGGGACATCAAGCTACATGTCTGCGGCATGATGCTCCAGTGCTAGACATCACTATAATGTGCCACAATGCAGCGATATGACTGCAAAATTGTTAAAGCTGTGTTAAAAATCCTAAACACACACACACACACACATATCACATTCATCCTCATACAACAGACTTATATCACATTCATCCACATACATTAGATTTGTCACATTCATCCACATACATTAGACTTGTGCCGCATTCATCCACATACAACAGACTTGTCACATTCATCCACATACATTAGACTTGTGTCACATTCATCCACATACATTAGACTTGTGTCACATTCATCCACATACATTAGACTTGTATCACATTCATCCTCATACAACAGACCTATATCACATTCATCCACATACATTAGACTTGTGTCACATTCATCCACATACATTAGACTTGTGTCACATTCATCCACATACATTAGACTTGTGTCACATTCATCCACATACATTAGACTTGTCACATTCATCCTCACACAGCAGACATATCAGTCATCCTCATACAACAGGCTCATCACATTCATCCTCATACAGCAGACTTGTATCACATTCATCCACATACCTTAAATTTAATTATCCGTGAATTACAGATGTGCACACTCAACACGTTTACTAAACTACTGCTTATTTTTAAATAATTATATATTTTAGTAAAACAAAGTTTGCATTAGATATTTAATCTGCATTTTTTATATCATGAATACAGACATAAAAGCTATGTATCAAACTTCACCTAACTATAGATGACTAATAAGTGTCAATCATAATTTGAACCAAAGATGTGAAAAGTTCATTTGCAGTGTGAGTTGGGGATGTGTAAGAATTAACTGTTTGGCTGAGACTGTTACTGTGGGCTTATAAAAACTCAAATATGTTTCATTTCCCCAATTTAATTAATATGTATTATAGTCATTCAAATTATAACAGAGTAATATATACTATTATACTGAAATAAGATTATGAAATGAGAATTTAATGGACATAAAACATTACATAATATATAACAATTAAGCTACAATTGGTATTCAAAATTAATCACTTTTAAATCAGTTGTTTCCCCTTTCTGAAAATGACAAGTAGACGTAGATACTAAGACAATTTATAATTACAAGTTATATATACAAGTATGTTTTGTTTTATTTGTGTAAAATTTCTTTCTAATATGTATTAGTTAGTGTTTAGCAGTGTGTTAGCAAAGTTATAAGCTTGTAAATATCAAGTAAGGAAGAAAGAAGACAATGGTTTGATAATGCACAAATTGAACATTAAACAAAACTAAATGGCCAAATAATTACATATCACAATTTTTCACAAGAAAACAGCTTTGGGGACTTTAATGGGACAACTAAATTTGTGAACATTTTATTCTCACCACATTATATACAAAATGTAAATTGGCAATATTTCCTTTTCCTGTATACTCAATGACAGCATACAGCCCCTAGTTTCACTCAGCATTTTATATTTCCTACTTCACCTTGGGATTTTTTAACAGCTTTCTTATTACTTTCTTGGCATGATTGAATTTTTCACTAGCAGGCATCAAGAATTAAAATCCTGTCATATTCCTTTCTTACTCTTAATCTAAAGAATTCATGTATTACATTGCTTTTAAAACATTTTCATGTGCATAGTCTCATAAAAAGAATAAATTATCCTCCTTTCTTTTATTTCTTTTTCTAACAAAAATAACAATATTGTTTTGATGTAACAAAAGTTTGTGGATAATTTCCATTTAAATTTTTGGTAAATTTAGGCAAATTTTCAGAACTGAGTGAAAATGGGGCTTGGCTTAAGCATGTTTAAAACCGACTCCATGGACAAACTAATATTATTCTGTATGTGGATAACAAGAATAGACTCAATCATAGCATTGTCACTTCATCATTTAGCTAGCATCATCTAACGTATATAGTTGCTTATAAGACTAGTCCAACAGCAAACTGCACAGACCCATATCTGTCATCGCATAATGTGCCAGCAGATCTGCATCTGTGCAGTTTGTTATGAGTAATAATTAGTATAAAAAAACCCGCAGACCCTGAACTGCATCCGTATTATGCTATGGCAGATCAGGATCTTTGATCTTTGTAGTTTGACTCAACTTATAAGTGAGTATATACTGTAATTTGTGCTGATAGTGTATATGCTGGATGAACGATCCATTTTATTATATTCACAAATCCCATCCCACTGCAAACAACAGACCCTGATCTGCCATTGCATACTGTGCCTGCAGATCAGGGTCTTGAAAAAATAAAATGCAAAGCTATGATGTCTATCATGTGTCCAGTACTGGAAACATCAATTTTATGGATATTTTTGTTTTGTTTTGCTGATGTATGACTACAATTATACAGGAAAAGTAACATCTTTCAATATTAAAAAAAACCTCCTCCCTCAGTTTATAACTTACAGAATTCATTGTTATGTAGAATGAAATGGTCCTATAAATTGGCAATTGTTCTCCAGACAGAGCACATTTAATTAAGCATAGTAAAATGACTATCACAAAGGGCTGTGCCTTAACTGACCATACATTTTTTGTAGGTATGCAGTAATAAATGTCTCAGATAAGCAAAACCTGGTGGGGAGGGTGAGCTGTGATGGTCCTGGCAGAGTAGGGCTAGTTTGTGCATGTCATCCAAAAGCATAATTCCAAATCTATATTGCTTCAATATGTTCATAGTACTATCACCATAATGTTATATTTAATACAGTCTTAGATAAGCATGACCCAATTAAAACAAAAGGTTAACAAGTAACATAAACTAAAAGTAGATTACCCTGGAGATCAATGAAGCTAGGGATAAATTTAAAACAAATACATAAAAAACCTAAAACAAAGTGGAGGAATAAAGCAAAAGAAGAATAGCATACACAGGCTATTGATGAAAAAGTACCAAGGTACTGCAGAGGCACCTAAAAGAGCTGAACTTGTCCAAGAACAGTTCTTTCCACAGCTAGACTTAAAAAATAATGACATAATAACAGCTCTACAAGATATTGTTGAATTGTTCAATAATTTATTCACAAACCTCTCTTGTCTCTGTATTCAGAAACAGACTAAAACCATAACTGACTGTATTCAGAACAGACTAACACCCTAATAGACTGTATTCAGAACCAGACTAAAACCCCAGCAAGCTGTATTCAGAATCAGACTAACATCTCAACAGATTGTATTCAGAACCAGACTAACAACCCAACAGGCTGTATTCAGAATCAGACTAACAACCCAACAGATTGTATTCAGAACTAGACTAACACCCCAACTGACTGTATTCAGAATCAGACTAACAACCCAACAGACTGTATTCAGAATCAGACTAACATACCAACAGATTGTATTCAGAACCAGACTAGCACCCCAAACAGACTGTATTCAGAATCAGACTAACACCACAACAGACTTTTTTCGGAACTAGACTAACACACCAACAGATTGTATTCAGAACCAGACTAACACCCCAACAGACTGTATTCTGAACCAGACTAACACCCCAACAAACTGTATTCAGAACAGACTAACACAATAACTGCAACTATTCGGAACCAGACCAACACCCTAACTGCAACTATTCAGAACCAGACTAACACCCCAAATGAGCTTGATGCTATTCTATCATTTCAAATAGCTAAAATAATACCCACTTTAATATTTTTCAATAACTACGGTTTTTGACAAGCTCAGTAAGTTGAGTGCTAATAAATCCCCTGGTCTAGACAGCGTAGGTCCACGAGTTCATAAATTGCTGCACCAATAAGAATAGAGTCATTAACGCATAATTAAGTGTCCAGGCACCTTAAGATATGCAAAAGTTGCACCTATCTTTATTAAAAGAGACAAGGATCCAGGTAACTAAAGACCAATATCCATTCTACCAATATTTTGTAAATTGCTGTAGGAGTTATAATAAGGGCTCTTCCATTTAAACATACATGGTAACCATGGATGACAGTTTTTAAAAATATATGCCAGGGTACTCTGATTACTCAGAGTTTGTATGAAACTACAACATTCTAAATTGTTTATATGTATGGCTTTTCAAAAGTGCCATATGTGGGCCCCATGTGTGTTTTACAAGAACAGCCCTAAAGTCATTAACACATGTTATAAACTTAAGTATAATGTCTGGTAACTTTCCAGGTATCTTTGAAAGTACAAAGGTTAAGCTTATCTTTAAAAATGGAAAAAAGCATCCCAGGCACTAAAGACCTATATCATTGCAACCAATATTATCAAACTTATTTTGAAAAACTAGTAGCTAAGCATGTCTATGAATTTTTGAACTTACTTTCTACTTAATAAGGCACAATTAGGATTTAATAATATCACCCGTGCCAGATAGAACTCACCAAAATAACATATCTTTGTCTACAAGAAATGGATAATGGTTCTATAACTGGGATTGCTTTTCTTAACTTCAATATATGCTTTTTTCTAGCTGATTATAAAATTATGTTGCACAAGTTGAACTGTTATTTTTTGATAATTATGTTGCATAAGTTGAACTGTTAGACATTTGATAATTATGTTGCATAAGTTGAACTGTTAGACGTTTGATAATTATGTTACATAAGTTGAACTGTTAGAGGTTTGATAATTATGTTGCATAAGTTGAACTGTTAGAGGTTTGATATTTCATCTTTAATCTGATTCAGACTATATCCAGTTGCAATAATAGCTCACAAATGCATACCATTTATTTAGGAGTCCCCCAAAGCTTGCATTTGGGCCCTCTCCTCTTTTTTTATTTATAAATGAATTCCAAAATACAGATCTGTTAGCCGATATGCAACCGTGTACACATCTAGTTACTGAAGCTATCCAAAATATTATAGTATTTAAGAGGAGATATCGTGACCACGTACATGTTACCAACAGATTATAATACATTTTAGTATTTATAATGATATGTATGACTAACTAGCAGGTATTAATTTTTGAATAAAGTTAAATATTATACTTTCTTTTTAAGAGGGACTCGAGGGAGAATAGTCCTTGACTAAATGAGTCACCCTCTATAAATTATTATTACACAAGCAACTTGATATCACAGAACAGGGACCTGCAAATCTTAGGATTTCATCAAAAGGTTTACTGAAACCACCCTTAAATTATGGACTTGCAGAACAGCAGCAAAAATTACACAATGAAATCTGGATATATTTTTTGGTTTAGCTTTGGGGTACCTCAGATACTTTAATCTATCCATGTTATTCATGTAATACATGACCATGCTATTACTTTCGCTTTGTAAATGGCTGGAAATGTCAGGCAAGTGAAAATGCTACAGGTGATGGGGGATAATTGGCCTTGATAACAAAATCCAAACAAAGTATATAAAACCACTTTCAGATATCTGGCAAGAAAGGCAACAACTGTATTTATTATACATCATCTTGTGTTAATATGGGTCTTGCCCATGGCAGGAGAAATAGCTTTCACCAAGCTAAGAGATCAATCAAAAGAAAATTGACCTCCATGGGTTATGTGACAGATTGCCAACCAGAGAAATTACTAATTACTTTGTTATACTAAAAAATCTGCATTCATTTTAAAAAAGACATTATCCATTACTGTGTCGCAGTCTATAATGATCATGGCAGTAGTAATTCCGATCATAAGAAACCAATTAGTAGGTTTAGACAGATATAGTGACAACTTTTATGCAACTCTAGTAAATACCTGGTAAGAAAATCCAGATGTGGGCAATATATTATAACGGACTGGAAAGACTGTGTCAATGCAAGAAATGCTTATGTTAGGTGACACAAATAACAGTAAATCATAGGCATCACAGTGACTTACTGTATGAAATGCATACCTTAGGTACATGATAATGGTAAATCTCATCATGGGTATCACAGTAACTTCATGCATGAAATGCATACCTCGAGTGACACAATAATGGTAAATCTCATCGTGGGCATCACAGTGACCTAATGCATGAAATGCAAACCTTACGTGACACAATAACAGTTGATCTCTTTATAAGCATCACAGTGACCTAATGCATGAAATGCAAACCTTACGTGACACAATAACAGTTGATCTCTTTATAAGCATCACAGTGACCTAATGCATGAAATGCAAACCTTACGTGACACAATAACAGCTGATCTCTTTATAAGCATCACAGTGACCTAATGCATGAAATTTTAGGTCAATTTAAGCAACTATGCTTTTAGGCTACAAAAGAAAATTAAAACAAAGCAGACACTCTTGCAAATGAATCAGAAAATTCAGACCAACGGTAATTCTGGAAGCAATTTAAACTAAATATTACTACCACTTTCAACTCACAGGTTGGTGCCATGGCCAAAATAATATATGCACCATGTGGAAAAATTATTCTGAATCTGTATTCAGTATCATTAAAAATTATTCCAATAAGGATTATTTTGAATCTGTACTCAATAGCATTAAAAATTATTCCAATATGGATTATGTATAAAAATCCTCTTCTAGTTTTTCTGAACTTCTCTCAATGTCCGAGATTTAACATGCCATAGCTAAACAAATGGTTAAATGTTAAAGGTCCGATATTTTATATCTTGAATATTTAAAATGTTCTCTGATGGTTTTATTTGATTGTATACTTGTCCATAACTTTATACAAGATGATTTCAGAAAAGTGCCAATTTTATTTCTCTATTGAAAAGTAAAATTGATAACTTGGCTGACAAAAATAAGCCAACAACACAATTACTTTAGAAGTATTTGAATATATTGTACACAATAATAGGAAGTCTTGGTTTCTGAAAATCAGTTTGGTTGTAATAACACTCAATAGACTTATGGCTCTGGGCCTCTAAAGAAAACTGTAAACTATTATTTAGAACAAGGTAGCTCTGTAATAGCATTATGTTTTAGATGTTAGTAATCCATCTGATTGGATCAATCATTAAACACATTTTGACAATCAAAATATTTTCACAATCAAACATTCATTTATATAATGCATACCCTTGGTATGGAAATAGTTGAACTATGTGCATTGGATAAGTGCAGTGTCCAATTTATTCCATGTAATAAATGGAGTGAGGCAGGGAGGTGTTCTTTCCCTTACATATAAATTAACAATTTAAACTGTACTTATAGCCAGTGTCAAGTGGGACTAAATTTGCCACTAAATGGTTTATTTCTGAACAATTTTAGTTTGGCTGAAAATTAATCATTAATAAGTCATGCATCACAGGTTTAAGTTAATTATTAGATATGTATAGATTATGCACCAGAGAATAACATTGATGGATTATCAGTTGACACATTTTAAATTACCATTGCTTCCATCTGTACATTTCAATGGTCACACTCTTGCATATGTCATAGTTATATTTCTTTGGGTCATAACTGAAAATTTAATTTAACATAGAAAAAGATATAATAAGACACTACAGATTTTTTAAATATTCAACATGCTAAACTTATAATCTTTTCTTTGATTATTCTCATCTTTTTGCTACATAATGTATTGCATACCTCTATGGACAAAATTTAGTGAATGCATACAAAGAATATTAGTTATTTGTTATAAAAAATAGTCGTTGTTTACTATTAAGCTTTGATGATGGAACAATGTCTCTACCAAGTTATAAACTGTACTACTATTGACTTTTACAGAATTAATGAGAAAGTATATGCTTTCAATGATGACCAGAAATATCCAATTAAGAATTGTATCTTTAAATTTAGTGAAAGTGTGATATTCATTTTAATAGTTGGATTCTATATAGATGGGACAAATTATTATTTAAATGTCTCACAAAATGTTATTCCTAACAATGACTGCAGCACTGAATACACATCTCTATATTTCTACCTAATACTCCAGTGTTTCTTTATGTTTAAAATACATTTATATTTTAATTTAGTTGTATGGACCATGCAGTCTAAAATAAAGAATTCATATCTTATTTTACAAAGACATTTTGGTCTTGGGCTTTAAGTTACTGCATTACATAATTCAAGCTGGTGTTGAATTGCTATTTGCAAACTAAGCAAGTTACTTGGCAAACTGTAATCCTTTTTTACTAAAATCAATTCAGACCAGGAAAATGTCTGAACAAGAAAACTAGCAGAGATGCATGTAAAAGAAAGAAATAACTATTATGAAGGTTTAAAGACAGAATCTGAGAAATCAAACAATAAAATTTGGCACATCACTTCCACATATTTTGCCTTGGTATTGCATAGTATGAAATTCCCTTACTATAAGGTCCTCCTACATAACACCACACCACTTGGGTCTGGTAATGGATCCTATTACTTTGCTTTAATTTTGTTTTATCACTGCTACTTCAATTGTTTTAGTTAATTTTAGTGCACACTAACGAGAACTAATTATAATGTGATTTTAAATAATTAAATAGCCTAATTTTGTGCTTTTGTGCACTGTTATGACACAGCCTTGTTAAGCACCCCTCTCTATAAAGTTCCCTCATTTGCACACAACTTAATTATAAGACTCACATGAACACAGTGACTATACAGTGATACAGTTTCATATGAAAATTCACAAGCCTTCAAAGCAAGCCATTAAAGCATCAAAATAAAATTTCAATTAAAATAAACATGACTAAATGTTTATTAAAAAGATATTTTTCAGATTTTACGACATAATGTTTGACATCATGTGACGTAAGTTTCAGCAACAACATGTACCATTATTATAGAACAATACAAATTTCTTAATGCTATTTGATGAGCAGGATATCGTAGCATGGGATCATTTGATATTAAATTTATAAAACTTGTTGAATAATACAATAACTCACTGTAAGCATCTGTGGCATATAACATTATTCAACTCATTTAATAACTTTAATACAAAATGAATGCATATACAAAATCCTCTATTTATGACATCAATTCCTTTCAAAAACAATGAGACATACATCATAAGTTTGTTTTTTCCAGTAAAGTTAGACCCAAACAATTTGCCATTTTACTGAGAAACATGAGTCGAGTACCACATTCATCATATTATTAACAAAGAAGAATCAAGATACAAAAGATGAAGGTAATCTCTGCTTATACATATAGGCCAGAGATTTTGCAGCAAGGTAAAGAGATTCTCTACGGCTAATTCCAATAAGTGCCTTCTGCCAGTCCGCATGACCTATATGTGGTTGTGCTTCTTCAATCACGTATCCAATCGAAACAGCTAAACCTGACCAACGAAGTGGGTAGTCAGAAGGTGTGCGGTCCTGGGCTGTAAGAATGTACTCAGCTGGGATCAGGGTAGGCTGGGAGAAGACCTGAAGATCGATCCTGTGCTCTGGGTCTTTCAACACAAGGCAGCTCATTTCATACCATCTGAAACGTGCATACTGTATCTTACTCATAATAATATTTTAATATTATTAAGGTATTGCAAATTCTTTCATTTCGCCATTACATGTTTTGATAAATAATGGTCAGCAATAATATCTACCTTTCATGACAGATATTTTAGCAAAAATAGCTTCATAATTTGTGCTAGCTAAAAACTGTATCACTTAAGTACATAAATGAAATGCCTGAATGTGTACTGATAAAAGTCTAAAAGTCAATGCCATTGCAAACAACATTTGTAAATTCACAATTCATTTGCAAGGAAAAATAAACATGATATTTTACTATCCTAATATTAGGAACCATGTACAGATAATTTTACTTGATAGGTTTCTATAAGAAAAGACTTTCCCTTCATCTACATTAGCATTTTCCACCTGAGCATATTATTTGGCAATTTTACCCTTTCTCCTATGATTATGTAAAAAAATCTGTCATCACATAATTCTACCTTTCTATGGCATGTCCTGTATCTTGGACTTAGAAATTCATTAGAACCATAACAAATTTACAACTGGCATGCACATCTATGTTAATCAGATTCTAAGTTTTCATTTCTCCATCTCGAATGAAGCAATGCAAGGACAACAGGCATACCATACTACATTTACTCACTAAGTAAATAATGGCAGGAGTAAACAGATGAAAATGAAGTTGTAAAAATTAAAAGAAATTGATTAATTATTAATCTTATGCAACTTGATTACTATTTGTTCTGAAGCTTTAAAAAGGTTCCCAATATAAATATAAAAAAGTGGTGAACAAATGAATTTGACTGAAACAAGACCATGAATATTCTTGAACTATTTTTTCATTTTCATCTTTCACATCTCTACAAGACAGTGTAAAATAATGTAAATCAGAAAATTTTCCAGCATTCATTAAATGTTTTAAATTAGCAAGATGCAAATTTGCGAAAATATTTTGCTTCAATATATATATATATATATAAAAGTAAATTTCAAAAGATGTATTTGTACTTGAGTTGAATTTACATTTATTTTGCAAATATTTTATAATGCTAAAATTCAATACCTGTCTGGCAAGAGTTCAACGATAAAGCCCTCCACGGAAACCACTGGTTGACTTTCTGGTACATCACCTGTGCGGCGAAGATTCTGGATCCTTTCTTCTGCCCCTTTCAGACCAGCAGTAAACCCCACAGGCTGAGCTGCTGTAGTTGCCTGACTTTCCTGATAAAATTGAAAATATTCAATAAAAAATGTTTCAAACATATGTGTGTGTGTGTGATTTGGATTTTTAACCTAGCTTTAACAATGCTTCAGTCATATCGCTATGATGTCTGCAGTGTGACAGTTTATAGTGATGTCTAGCACTGGGGCATCATATTACAGATATGTAGCATGATGTCCCACCCGGTCACATTATCCTGACACCAGGCCAACCAGTCCTAACACTAACCTCTTAATACTGAGTGCCAAGCGAGGCACCTGTTAGTACCATTTTTTACGTCTTTGATACGACTCGGCTGGGGAACGAACCCAAAATCTCCTACAAAGAGGCAGACGCTCTAACTACTAGGCCATTGGAGCAGTTTTACACATATGGCTGCATGGTCAAAACGTGTAATTGGTCCTATTATAAACCAAAGAAACCCAACCTGCTAGTAAACCATAACAAAATGCATTTAATTCATCAAATGAAGGTATGCTAATAGCAAAATTAAAAAAAGGTTTGCGTGCAAGTTTAACAGATTGTCTAATAAAATTAATATTTAGCAGCAGTGAGTTACTGTAGATTATAATTAACTTTCCAATAATTATAGATTACTGTCTTTGCATGGGAAAATATGAAGGAGTTTTTTGGATTGAAATACTGCACGACCTTGGGAGTGCAGTATATCCATCCTACAAAATGAGTTCATATTTTCCCATACAAATGCAGTAACCTTTTTATTATATGCTCATTTTCTTATTCTACCTAAGGCTTAATTATATAAACAAAATACACTACATGAAACAAAGTGACTGAATGTATGCCATATTCCAAACTAAATACACAAGCGCAGATTCATCATTACACAATAACAACATTATTAATGCTCACATAAATCAGCCCAGATAAATCTGAACTTAGTTGCACACTGGACATAACTTGCGAAAGAAAATGGGGTTTTGGTCTACTTAAAATTGAAATCTGGAGTCATATTGTGAATGAATGCGCATTGCGACAACTTTTCCATTTGATCTGGAATGAATAGATTTTGGTACTTTTGTTGATGCTACAAAAAAGTCTTGATTATGGACTGGATTTATTTGTGACATTTCTACATGAAGTACATCAGATTTCAGCAGCATGTTGACATCTGCAAGTGTGTTTCTGTTCTTTCACTGAATGTTTGAGATCATAATGTGGGGAAAATATGCAATTATCAAAATGACGCTATGGAATATAATGTTTATTTCATTTTGAGTGCAGTAAGGAGGATGTAACTGCACTTGGAATATAGTCGAAATTGCAGTACAATTTCGAAATGTGTAATCAAACTTAAGAACCCATGACATGGCTCATGTATTTCGGATTTGCAGAAATAAGAAAGGAAATTCAGGATGTAAAACTAAGTACATTTTGAAGAAATGCAGGATGTTGTTGTTGTGGGGTTTAACGCCATTTTTTTAGGCACAAGATAGGCTTTACATGGTGGCCAGTATTAATGGTGGAGGAAGAACCTGGAAAAAACCCAGAAAGAACCACCAACCCATGAGAAGACACTGGCAAGTTTTCTCACATGCCAACATAGACCGAATCCAAGACTCGAAGCCACACAGACAGAAGTAATTCAGGATGTAAAACTATATTTTTGCAATTCTCATTACCAGCTAAAGAAGACAGTTTGTGCCTTGCCACTTGCATGTTATTTGTAGGGACCCAGCAATTTTATGAAATCTAGCATCTATCTTGCCTAAATCTGAAACACTGCATCAAGAAAGTTAACGCAGCATGTAGCAAAGTATCTGGTATGTGGCAGTCCACAAAACATCTGTTTTAGTTCATTATGAAACAAATTTAATCAACCAAACTGTAAAGCGCCTACTACGTGAGTGTACATGATTTGTTTACATAGTTCCCAATTCACTATTGGGCACATGTGAGTGCATGAGTGCAATATGAAATGCATGTGAGTGCAATATTGTAAAATACTGAATGAGTCTGACAATGTAAAGATAACGGAGAAAAAATGAGCATGTAACAAACCTGATTAACTCATATTAAATGCAGTTAATAACTCACATTAAAACCTTGAAAGCAAGTTAAAGTTTGAAGCATCTGCATGCAAATTGGTTATTTTAAAAAAAAATCATCAACAAATTGATAATAACTCCCCATTCAGAAGAAACCACTCCATGTATAATTTGTTTTAAAAAATTTTTTTAAAATATATATTACAATTTTATTGTGCTGTAAAAATTGTATATATATTTTTATATATATTACAATACAATATATTACAACTTTTTTATATATTAAAATTTTACTGTGCAGTAAAAAATTTGATATAATTATATTTTTTATATATATTACGATACTACTGTGCTGCAAAAATGTTATGCTTATAGATGATTTTTACTTACGTCATGTGTTTTAGAACCTTCTGAAAAGTTCATTTTAAATTAAATTTAAAATTACATTACTCAAGTAATCAAATCTGCAACATAAAAGCTATATATATAGATATTTTAAAATAAATTTTTGTAAATGTGTTTAAAAAAAGCCACATATGCCCAATACATAAAAAAAAATTAAAAAGGGGAAAGGGGGGGAATAGGCAACAGAGCATACAGTTTCTGCCAGAGTCCTCAGAAGATCAGAGCTTGAAGAAACACTTTTGCCATATCAATAATTTCCAATTTTAATGCGCTCGGTTAGAAAGAAGTAACACAATGCATAGTTTTCCTACCAATATCCTACGTATCTTCAAAATGTCGTCAGAATGCAAAATGGCTGACTCATAAAATTATACATGCTGACAAAACCCTAAACAGGAGTCCCTCATCTGCACTAGAACTGTCCTTGTATACACTACATAAAATTATACATTCTTGACACAACCCTAAGCAGGAGTCCCTCATCTGCACTAGAACTGTCCTTGTATACACTACATAAAATTATACGTTCTTGACACAACCCTAAACAGGAGTCCCTCATCTGCACTAGAACTGTCCTTGTATACACTACATAAAATTATACATTCTTGACACAACCCTAAACAGGAGTCCCTCATCTGCACTAGAACTGTCCTTGTATACACTACATGAAGTTATACATTCTTGACACAACCCTAAACAGGAGTCCCTCATCTGCACTAGAACTGTCCTTGTATACACTACATAAAATTATACATTCTTGACACAACCCTAAACACAGACAGATGCTTTACTCGATGAAAAGAATATCCAGAAATCCAAAATAAGATAATTTCTTCTTTTTTATCGTCTGAGTGCTCAAGCCATCTCTCATTTTCTTGAGTAATAAATAGATTTTCAAGATGGCCACCATGGCAAATGAAAAAACAGAAGTCTTTTGGAAAACACCCATGTTGACATCACTAAATAATTTTCAATCATGATGAATAACTTAATTGGAAAAAGTCTTGGGTAATGAGAATTTACATCTCTGAAATCATGATAGCCAAATTCTAAAGAACAGTATTGACTAATATATAGCCACATGAACGTACTCAATCTGTAATTGTTTCACCATTTTTGATAACTTACCACATCATTGAAAATAATTACATAAAATGCACATAATTGGATATCCTTAAAAAAGCATTTAATTCAGCCTAAATTACTGTTCAAAAAATTATATTTCACAGCCAACAACCTTACATAGGTAAAAAAATATTGAAATTCAGTGAAGTTATTGTTGTTGTTGTTGTTGGGTTTAACGCCATTTTTCAGCACAAGATAGGATACACATGGCGGCCAGTATTAATGATGGAGGAAGAACCCAGAAAAACCCCGGAAAGAACCACCAACCCACGAGAAGCTACAGGCAAGCTTTCTCACATAACCACATTAGCTGAATCCGAGACTCGAACCGACGCAGACAGAGGTGAGATGGCAGTTATCCAAAATGGTGAGCACTTTAGACCATTCGAGGCCCCAAATTCAGTGAAGTAAAATGAGAATAAATAGCACATAATAATGATCACAATAACTTCATAAAATGGAGTCAAATAATGAGTGGATAAATTATTTTATTAGCCTCAAACATTTTTAAAGGTTATCTTGTTAGAATATGCCCTTTAGCATCTGTGACAAATAAAAATATCATTACTTTATTTTTCTCCTTTCACTAAAATTTATATTCATGGACTAATTCTGTTATGCCTGCTACATTCTGTAAATCTTAAACCAGACACATTTTCTGGTATGCAAAATCATGAAACTGAAATTGAAATGATTAAACTGTCATACCTCACTATATTTTAATATCCCTGTAGTATGTACATTATTGTTGTTGAGTGAGTTATCCAGAAACCAATATCAAACTGATTTATCTTTTCTCTGTTTCCATTATTAATGAAAAATTACAATCTTAGCAAAGTTGCTGAAAATAGTTGTCAGACTTTCAAAATCTTAAAACCTGACAACCAGTTGTATTCTCATTTTCAATGCCAGAACAACCTGAAATGTGTTTTTGGGAGCAGAAATTAAATATTGCCACTGATTAAATATCAATGTTTAAGCAGATCTATGATAACTGGATTGGGTGGGTGGTCCGATTGAGCATGAAATCAGTATTAATGAGCCATATTTAGTATATTTAATACCTGTACTGGTTTTCAAAATGCAAAGTTCAGGGACTCACTATCTTGCATCAACTTTCATATGAATTTTAACAAAGTATCAGCTACAATGAATGAAAAAAAAATATTTAAATAACTTTTAAATGACATTTAAATAAAGATTTTAAAGTACTGAAGCACATTTCTCTAAGGACAAATCCTAAAATTTACCAAGATAAGCATGCACTGGATTAGAGGAATGTAGCAGAATTTGCTGTAACATGCAAGTAATGGTTTTTCCTTGTTTATAAAAGTAGATGAATATTGAAGTACATAATTTGTTATATTTTATGTCCTGATTAGTATTATAATTAGAGAGGAAATGGGTTTTTTAACATTGATAATCCATATTTTTTTAATAAAAAAGTGATTCTTGGTCGTATCTTTTAACTGAAATGATGGATATAAACTTAAGCAAGGAATACATATCAGTAAGGTATTTTAAGCTTGTAGCCTCGTTCCAAAGTTCAAAGTTTGCTCTAATCTTCCTCTATTTTGGAGAAACGGTGATAATAATTTCCTGGACTGCTTCAAAGAATGGTAGATCCCCATGTTTAACAACATAAATCTTTGAACTGTACTATTTAGACTTTGAAATGACTTACAGAGCAGACATTTACAATTGGCAGATATGATCTTAAATACAATGGATGAATGTTGATTGAACTGTGGCTTTATATTTATAGCCAAATAAATGATACTGATTGGTATTAAGACTTAAATTTGGTAATGATGGCTATCGTAATTGGATCTGTCATAAAAGGCATCAGAAAGCATAACTGTACAGTAAAGGGTTTGGTGTCAAAACACGTAATTGTGCATTAAAGAATTAAAGGACAGACTGTCTTCTGTCAACCATTATACATTATCAAAAATTTACTATTCCTTCCAAACAACACTGGATTTCCATGAAACTTTATACAGCGTTCCAAGATCTACTTGTCCTATATGAAAATGGTACTGGTCAGACATCCAGCATGGTACCCCTCTTTCAAACCTATCTTAAATTTTTATTTTGAATAACGTGGCTTTTAAAGTGTTGGTATAAAGTAATTAGCATTGTAATAAATAACAATAAAAATATTAATAACCTCCATCTTCTAAATGAATTAAACATAATTTCATCAAAATCTCTCTCACACTCTCTTTTTCTGTCTGTATGTCTCGCATGCATAAGGGAGATAATATGATGAAGTATGTGGAATGAGAAAAGAAAAGATAACTGAACTTGCACCAAGTAACCTACAAGACCTTGGGACTTTTGTATTGGTTAGGTTTAAATGTTCCATGGGATTTTAATACATAATATCTGTAATAAGGAATACTGTAATCTCTTTAAAGCTCTTTTTAAAAAAATTTCTTTCTTCATGTTTTATCAAACCCATTAATAAGGGTCTAAAATAAATTAATTAATAATAAAATGTCTGAAGGACGATCTACCTTCCTTCAACCTTTATCTATCATGTGTGAGTTGGTAAGGCAGCAGACTATTGAGCCAACAAAGAAACATATGGATGGTCAATGAATGAATGAATGCCTTTATGGTAAGTCTCCCCAAACCCACCATCACATCTCCCTCTCTGTCTCTCTCTTTGTCTCTCTCTCTCTCTGAATGAATGCCTTTATGGTATGTCTCCCCAAACCCACCACCATCTCTCTCTGTGAGGACCTGTGTAGAAAGATACCAGCAAAAATCCATTAAAAACAAAGTGTGGCAGATTTTCACCTGTCTGTCATGCAATGATGTCTCTGCATCTAAGAATGATGGATAAATGGAGTCAGACAAAGCAACGGAAAGGGAAAAGTTAGAAATGAAGGATATAAATAAATGTATGGTTGGTAGCAATGTTAATTAAATCATACTAATGACTTTTATGAACTGTAAATACATTTTAAAAAAGTCTGAATTACCTCTTACTGGTTCTTCAAGTTGCTTGGTTTATTTTCCAACTTGTTTAAATATGCTAGCCAGTATGTGAAAGCAACATGTTCAATGTTTAAGTAGTTAACCATGCTGTGTTTGTAGAGCTCAACTTTCTTCATATAAACCATGCTGTGTTTGTAGGGCTCAACTTTCTTTATATAAACCACGCTGTGTTTGTAGAGCTCTACTTTCTTCATTTAAACCATGCTGTGTTTGTAGGGCTCAACTTTCTTCATATAAACCATGCTGTGTTTGTAGAGCTCTACTTTCTTCATATAAACCATGCTGTGTTTGTAGAGCTCTACTTTCTTCATTTAAACCATGCTGTGTTTGTAGGGCTCTACTTTCTTCATTTAAACCATGCTGTGTTTGTAAAGCTCTACTTTCTTCATTTAAACCATCTTTCTTGTTTTATTCATGTCTTATATTTATTTAATCAATGTGAATGAAAATAAAAGTTCAAAAACTAAAAGATGCAACTTATCAATTTGCAAAGGAGACTGTGATTATTTGCAAAAGGTTAAGAACTACACTTTGTAGCAGACACACTGGACCGAGTTCATTCATTCTGTCAATACACCGTTGCTTGTAGTTAATCTTAACTACATTGGAAATGCAAGTATGTGTATTTGTATTCGATATAAATAAAATATATGTATAGTACGTACACTGTATCTTTGATATACCACTCGTATAAATTTTTCACTAAAAGGAAGCTTGGCAAGCCTTGTTTCCTTTTAATGAAAAATTGATTTATGGATCTCATGGTATATCAAAGATTATATTGAAACTACTATCAAATCTTGAGATGCAAATATCTTTTTCAGCAACTGATGCAAGTCAAGTTCTCTTCAGAACTGATGTTTGTTTTGTTTTTGTTTTTTTAAATATCAAAGTCAAAGGAGTAAATGATTAATTATTCTGTAGGTTTTCCAACTCATGAATATTAAAATTGTGTGCTACTAAATAAACTACTGTTATAATAATAATTGTATGTACATACATAATATTACTAGCTCACAGTTCAGTCTCACTGACAAAAAGTACAGTATTTTTACCAAGTTTGCTTATACCAAAAACAGTTGTTTATTTTTAGCTTTTGATTTACATTACTTAAAACTGCCAATTTATACACTTGTTTTCAAGCAATACATGCGATGTAGTTTCACCGTCTTTTAAAATCTCCATAAAGTTTGGATTTACATCTATCTAACAACAAGACTTCCTCCTATTTATTTGTTACATTTGTTTTAGAAGAAGGCATTGCAAATGTTGGATGCAGACAACAAAATCTTTACTGAAGCAGTCGTTCTAGAAATAAAAACAGTCAGTGAGCAGTCTGTTTTCTTGTTTACATTGGAATCTTCTGTTTGCGTTGAAATGCCAATAATTTGACAATGCTAGGGACCCCTTGGCAACAATCAGGTTAGAAATTATAAATCGATGAATGACATGACTAAGTTTTGTACATTTTTTATATCCTTGAGTTGTTTTCAAAATTGGTAGAGGAGTATAAAGAAATGAGAGGGTATGCAAATACTATAGGTCACATACTTTTCCCATCACAGTTGCCCTTCTGAAGACCTCCTGGAAAGCCTCTCTCACTGCTCCCACCTTGTTCTCCGCAGTTGATGTCACAATCACTGAGATGTCTCCACCAGAATCTGTTTAAATTAATTTGGAGTTTTTATATCACTTAACAACTACAAAGCAACCTGACATAAAGGCAAACTTTTCTGAGCAACCATCTCTCATATGAATCCATACAGGTTCTGACTTTCCTACCTTTTCATCTATACACTTCCTCAAAAGCAACCATCTTTATGCAAATAAATTTTATACACAGCTGAAGTCACAATCACTGAAATGTGGTAAAGAAAGGCTGTACAATAGAACTATGTTTATAATGTACTGTTTATAATGTATTATGGAACCGGCATAACACACTTCAAATATCTAAATACCTGCCAATTTCTGCTGTAAAATTTCAGGTACCAGTAGGTATCATCTCAACCTCCTGATATAAAATATTATGGTAAATACTTGAGATTTTTGTTAAGGCATCATTAACTTTTGGTTTTCCTAATGGCTGGATTATGCTAACTGAATTATTTCTGAAATAAGCAGATCTTAGAAAGTCTGTAAGAAGATTAAAAATTTGGCTCCAAGTGATGTGAGAGCCTCAGTAGCTAAATACCTGCCACATATAGGGGAAGGATGAGGGTATGGCTCAAAACCAACCAAATCAGCCAGTTTTTGGAATCATAACTGTGGTGTTAACCCTTTCTTTGAAATTATGAGCACCACCAAACTGAATACAAAACAAGCAATTCCAGGAATTACATCCCATGATTTTTGTTAGCCTCATTTATTTCAAGCTGCCAATAAAATCTGGTTGAAATCCAATAATAATTGAGTGAGTTACTCTACCAAACAGTAGGCTATACCTCCACTAAACGATGCAGAATGTGCATACAAAAATTTAGGCTCAAAGTGAATAATAATTAAAGGAGATAATGTGTTGTAACAAAGTAGGACGGTCTGAAAATCAGGAACTGCAATGCTCTAAATGATAATGCAATATGCTGACAATCAAACACAGCCAAGATCATACAGTAACGAGAAACATCTCAAATCTGGCTGAAGGCAAATAATCAAGGGATTTATGGCCAGGAAAAAAGGTGGGTGGGTCGGAAAATGTTGGTCTGTATCTCTGCCATACAATGACCTAGAGGGATGACAAATGAATTGAGTCACAGTCTCATCAATTTCAAGCAGCCTACCAAATTTGGATGAAATATAAAATATATGGTGTACAAAAAGTGGGTAGTTCTGATAACTCCACTCCAGCTACAACTCTGCTAAATAATCATGTAGAATGCTGGCAATCAAACTCTACCAAAGGTACTGTCAGTATCTAGCTGTGTACCAAATCAGGCTGAAATCTAATAACAAGTTATCGTGTTGAAACAAAAGTGGGCAGGTCTGACAATCACAGGTTATACGTCTGCTAAATGATGACACAGAACACAATCTAAATCACTCAACATCTTGTCAATATCTAGTTGCACACCAAACTTAACTGAAATCCAGTAATAATTAAGGGAGATTTTTATGTGTAAACAAAAGTGGTGGATCCAAAAATCAGGGGCTATAACTCTGCTATACAGTGACCTAAAAAAGCTAATATTCATGCTCACCCAAGGTCTCATCTGTATTTAACTGTAAGCCAAATTTGGTCAAAATCCAATAATAATCAAGGGTGTTGTTCTGTGTAAAATGGATGGAAGGAAGGAAGGATGGACAGGAAGACAGACCCATACACACATCCCCCAACACATACTTTTTCTACTAAAGGTAGGGGATACTTATATCATCTGAATTTTATAATCCTAATGCATGTTAGAAATTTGTGTGGACATTGCTGAAATATCATAGAACTCATCAACACTCATCAATTATCATGACATTAATTTAATTAATGGTAATAATTTTGCAGAATTCATCCTATCTCATGTGAATGGGTTATCTGTGCATGACACTTGTCAGAGAATCTATTACAACAGCCCAATTTCCTTCTTCCCTTCCCACTGAAAAAATATTATTAACAAACTCTTCCAGCATAGCCAAAACCAGGAACTACTCCATGTGTGCATGTCTAATTCAATCTTCCAGAACTCCAAAGAGATAAAGCCTCTGAAAATAATCCTATGTGGAGATGGGCTAGTAGATAAGTATAATGATTTAAGATCACAATCAAAACAATCCTGTGTGGAGATGGGAAGGAGTCTAGTAGATGAGCACAATGATTTTGAGATAACAATCAAAACAATCCTGTGTGGAGATGGGCAGGAGTCTAGTAGGAGTCTAGTAGATAAGTATGATGATTCGAGATAACAATCAAAACAATCCTGTGTGGGGATGGGCTTGTAGATGAGTATGATGATTTGAGATGACAATCAAAACAATCCTGTGTGGAGATGGGTTGGAGTCTAGTAGATAAGTATGATGATTTGAGATAGCCCTCTCTCATGAGAAATTATGCTGTCTTATTTGCATCATGCTTGCCAGCTGAAGAATCTACTGTGATAAGCTACTTCCTGAATACCAGGCTTGATAATCTACTATGATAAGTTACTTCCTGAATACCAGGCTTGATAATCTACTATGATAAGCTACTTCCTGAATACCAGGCTTGATAATCTACTATGATAAGCTACTTCCTGAATACCAGGCTTGATAATCTACTATGATAAGCTACTTCCTGAATACCAGGCTTGATAATCTACTATGATAAGCTACTTCCTGAATACCAGGCTGGATAATCTACTATGTTATGCTACTTCCTGAATCCCAGGCTGAAGGATCTATGATAAGCTACTTCCTGAATACCAGGCTGAAGAATCTACTGTGATAAGCTACTTCCTGAATACCAGGCTGAAGAATGTACTATGATAAGCTACTTCCTGAATACCAGGCTGAAGAATCTACTGTGATAAGCTACTTCCTGAATACCAGGCTTGATAATCTACTATGATAAGCTACTTCCTGAATACCAGGCTTGATAATCTACTATGATAAGCTACTTCCTGAATACCAGGCTGGATAATCTACTATGTTATGCTACTTCCTGAATACCAGGCTGAAGAATCTATGATAAGCTACTTCCTGAATACCAGGCTAAAGAATCTAATATGATAAGCTACTTCCTGAATACCAGGCTGAAGAATCTACAATGATAAGCTACTTCCTGAACACCAGGCTGAAGAATCTAATATGATAAGCTACTTCCTGAATACCAGGCTGAAGAATCTACTATGATAAGCTACTTCCTGAATACCAGTCTGAAGAATCTAATATGATAAGCTACTTCCTGAATACCAGACTGAACAATCTAATATGATAGGCTGCTTCCTGAATACCAGTCTGAAGAATCTACAATGATAGGATACTTCCTAAATACCAGGCTGAAGAATCTACTATGATAAGCTACTTCCTGAATACCAGGCTGGATAATCTACTATGTTATGCTACTTCCTGAATACCAGGCTGAAGAATCTATGATAAGCTACTTCCTGAATACCAGGCTAAAGAATCTAATATGATAAGCTACTTCCTGAATACCAGGCTGAAGAATCTACAATGATAAGCTACTTCCTGAACACCAGGCTGATGAATCTACAATGATAAGCTACTTCCTGAATACCAGGCTGAAGAATCTACTATGATAAGCTACTTCCTGAATACCAGGCTGAAGAATCTACTATGATAAGCTACTTCCTGAATACCAGGCTGAAGAATCTAATATGATAAGCTACTTCCTGAATACCAGTCTGAAGAATCTACAATGATAAGCTACTTCCTGAATACCAGACTGAAGAATCTAATATGATAAGCTACTTCCTGAATACCAGGCTGAAGAATCTAATATGATAAGCTACTTCCTGAATACCAGGCTGAAGAATCTAATATGATAAGCTACCTCCTGAATACCATTCTGAAGAATCTAATATGATAAGCTACTTCCTGAATATCAGGCTGAAGAATCTACAATGATAAGCTACTTCCTGAATACAGTCTGAAGAATCTAATATGATAAGCTACTTCCTGAATACCAAGCTGAAGAATCTACTATGATAAGCTACTTCCTGAATACCAGTCTGAAGAATCTAATATGATAAGCTACTTCCTGAATACCAGTCTGAAGAATTTAATATGATAAGCTACTTCCTGAATACCAAGCTGAAGAATCTACAATGATAAGCTACTTCCTGAATACAGTCTGAAGAATCTACTATGATAAGCTACTTCCTGAATACCAAGCTGAAGAATCTACTAAGATAAGCTACTTCCTGAATACCAGTCTGAAGAATCTAATATGATAAGCTACTTCCTGAATACCAGTCTGAAGAATCTAATATGATAAACTACTTCCTGAATACCAGGCTGAAGAATCTACAATGATAAGCTACTTCCTGAATACCAGGCTGAAGAATCTAATATAAGCTACTTCCTGAATACCAGTCTGAAGAATCTAATATGATAAGCTACTTCCTGAATACCAAGCTGAAGAATCTACAATGATAAGCTACTTCCTGAATACCAGGCTGAAGAATCTACTATGATAAGCTACTTCCTGAATACCAGGCTGAAGAATCTACTATGATAAGCTACTTCCTGAATACCAGTCTGAAGAATCTAATATCATAAGCTACTTCCTGAATACCAGTCTGAAGAATCTAATATAATAAGCTACTTACTGAATACCAAGCTGAAGAATCTACAATGATAAGCTACTTCCTGAATACCAGGCTGAAGAATCTAATATAAGCTACTTCCTGAATACCAGTCTGAAGAATCTAATATGATAAGCTACTTTATGAATACCAGGCTGAAGAATCTACAATGATAAGCTACGTCCTGAATACCAGTCTGAAGAATCTAATATGATAAGCTACTTCTTGAATACCAGTCTGAAGAATCTAATATGATAAGCTACTTCCTGAATACCAAGCTGAAGAATCTACAATAATAAGCTACTTCCTGAATACCAGGCTGAAGAATCTAATATGATAAGCTACTTCTTGAATACCAGTCTGAAGAATCTAATATGATAAGCTACTTCCTGAATACCAAGCTGAAGAATCTACAATAATAAGCTACTTCCTGAATACCAGGCTGAAGAATCTACTATGATAAGCTACTTCCTGAATACCAGTCTGAAGAATCTACAATGATAAGCTACTTCCTGAATACCAGTCTGAAGAATCTACTATGATAAGCTACTTCCTGAATACCAGGCTGAAGAATCTACTATGATAAGCTACTTCCTGAATACCAAGCTGAAGAATCTACAATGATAAGCTACTTCCTGAATACCAGGCTGAAGAATCTAATATGATAAGCTACTTCCTGAATACCAGGCTGAAGAATCTACTATGATAAGCTACTTCCTGAATACCAGGCTGAAGAATCTACTATGATATGCTACTTCCTGAATACCAGGCTGAAGAATCTACAATGATAAGCTACTTCCTGAATACCAGGCTGAAGAATCTAATATGATAAGCTACTTCCTGAATACCAGTCTGAAGAATCTAATATGATAAGCTACCTCCTGAATACCAGGCTGAAGAATCTAATATGATAAGCTACCTCCTGAATACCAGTCTGAAGAATCTACTATGATATGCTACTTCCTGAATACCAGGCTGAAGAATCTACAATGATAAGCTACTTCCTGAATATCAGTCTGAAGAATCTAATATGATAAGCTACTTCCTGAATACCAGGCTGAAGAATCTAATATGATAAGCTACCTCCTGAATACCAGTCTGAAGAATCTAATATGATAAGCTACTTCCTGAATACCAGGCTTCAAGGAGAATTATGTACAAATAAAGTAGAAGCCAAAACAGGATCACCTACCAGTGATCTGTGGGATATAGGACAATTTATCTCAGCTAATGTTCACATTTTGTTAATGGATAGGATACTTTTCATACATCATTAAATGATGCCGATATATCTTGCTAATTATTGTACAAATGTGTTGTGAATTAAACACTTATGATTACTGTATGTATTGTCTTCTGTGTGTACATAACAAGATGTTTATGCACTGCGTTTTCATCAGCCTGAACTCTGACTAAGGTTTTTTGTTTGTTTCCACCAACTAGTCCTCAACTTTGTCTTGGATAATACCTCAAGGAATTCAAAGGCACTGTGAGAGGAGACATAATCTACATGTTCCAAGATAGATTAAAATTTCACATTTGGAACATCAAACATCTTCTGAACAACTGAATAAAGATTTAACAAGTGGTATACATTCTTTTGCCAACCACAGTACTGCCTTCAGTGCCACCTGTTCCTGGTCAGATTGGACTTTCTGCGCTATTTTTGTTATGGTTTTCTTGAGATGTAATAATGACTAATGACAGCTTATGATCCGACATTTTAATATTATAACTAGCTAATTCTGAAGTTAGAACTAAAAGTGAATTGACCAGCTTGTACAAAACTTAAACATATCCCGATATTTTTCTGAGCATCATATCATACCCATGGACAAATCTTACTCCAATTATTTTTTAAAACTTATAATGTTGTTTCATTCTAATTTTCCAAATTCACACAATCATGCTTGATTCAGATTTAAGGCCACCTGACAGTAACATAATAATCTTCAACATTGATGATTTCGTCCTGTTCGCATCTGACTCTTGCTGATTCCTTCAAGATCAGAAATTTCATCAGAAGAATGATGCGTCCATCTCCAGTTAGTTTTAATTTCACTTTAGGTGGCATTTTATGCCAGCCTCTGTATCAACTGCATATGTAATGACACTGATGGCTATAATTAAATATATTTAATTAATTAAATATAAACCACCAGTGATAAATCTCCATTTTAAATTAATCTGCTATATTCCAGTCAGTTTTACCCTAACTTTAAAGAAAGATATGGTAGCACTGTACTGTATGATTTGAGAACAACTTAAAAGAATTTTGCATCATGCTGTAGGAATAGGTTGATCCAAACAGTAACAATGTAGTTAATAAAAACTGCAGACCAGGTTTATATTACAAGCCATACAGGTCATACATATAGCTGGGGTCCCTGCCAACAAAGAATATGCAAATGTAATATGGCTTGTTCTGAAAATGGCAATAAATATATTTACCTTTTGCATCTCCTCAAAATGTACTTTCTTAGTTATTTCAACTAAACTGAATTACATGGGTTCCAAATAATGATCCACAGTGACAAGCTTAGACTAAATTTCCAACACAAATCACATTCCAATGGAGAATTTACTGCACACCAAAATGAAATGAATTTGATATTCCCAAGCAAACAACATCTTGAGTGTTTCAATTAAAAGAATTTCATAATTTTTCCTCTTTATGATTCCAATCAATGACGGAACAAAAACACATGTGCCTTCATCAAGCCACTCCCTCCAGGCCCATGTACATTGTACAGAATTGATACAGCTAATTACTCCAGTCCATCACAAATAGAAACAGGGCTGACACAAGCTTAATACTGACAAACAATATTCCTGAAGAAAAAAAAATAATACCCTGTGATGACAAAATTACCTCAGATTACTCCTATGACCCATAATGACACCAAACCCTATAAAACTATATAAATCTCTTATCTAGTCCACATTTTGTGTGTGTGTGTGTGCTAACAAACACAGTGCTGTAGAAACCTCACCCGTGATTTCAGGACAATTCCCATATGGCCCTTTTCTCTATTAAGGACATCATTTCCTTAACGTAGCAGTGTATCCCCTGGGGGTGTAAAATTGAGGGTAAAAAATACCCTTGGTGTCAGAACTGGGGGGTCAAATAAAAAATGTGGGGATCAAAAATTAACTGACAAATTTTCATCAGACAACATAAACTCTCTCTCTCTCTAAACATACAAATAAACTAACATGCACAGTTATTATTCCAGTTTTCTTTCAAAGTCGTACCTTTAACAGTCTCCTTATAATTTTTTTGAAGCAATATTATAGACCAACACATTACATACAAGCCAAAAAAAAAAAGCCAAATAAATCTTTATAATCAAATGGGAGTTAATTTACTGCCTGTCGTTAAATGTGTACTATCATTAGTTTCATTGTACTTTGTCCTAGAATACATTTATAAAAAAATCAAGGAGGCTAATGATTCATCTTCTTTCTAATAAGTTACACTTGAACTTTAAGATCTTTCTTTTATTCCAGCAAAGTTAAAAACCAACAAAATCTGCAAAGACCCCCTGACTTTGTAATCCAAATAACACATTTGTCTTGGCAAGTTTTCCAAATTTTTAAAATTATTAAACCCTGTCATGAAAAGATTATTCACTCTAGCAGTCTTTACAGTTCAGTTAAGGGAATTATTTTCTCCATTTTTCATTAAAGTTAGATCCACAGTTACTTTTTTGTGTTCTACTTCTTTCACTTTTTCTCTAATACTTTTTAGTGCACGACATTTTAATCTGGAGATCACTTTCTAGTGCAACAAGCATTGAGGTTAAACACCTAGATGACAGCTTGCTGAGCTCGATGGAAATCGCGTAAGAGCTCATGAGATTAGGGGAAGCTACTCTGTCATAACATAGCCTATGCTAGTCTGGTTCCTTGTTTCATATGTTCCCTGCATTGCACTCTACTATACAAACAGAGGAGCGCAACACAGGGAGCAAACAAAGTGGGGAACCCATCGATGCCTATGCTCAAAGTATACATGATGTCATCCATCGTTCAATGCACTGGGCATTAAATAAATCCTGATCGCATTAGGCGAATCATTTGCATCCAAAAAAAACATGGCAACAAAATGTATGCATCAATGCGTCCCTGATGCACAAATGTGCATAAGGGGAAACATTGATGTAGATACATGTTTTCTGACGACTAAGTTTATTTTATTCAGTGGAAATGACAGTGGATGTGGTCAAATTCTATCAGATTGCCTTCTGACAAATCACTTGCAAAACAAACTAATCTCTTGTATTTTCATTCCATATGTCTCAAATGAGGCTTAGTCCACTGTGCAGGGAATATGGGAATCCTGTAGACTGAGGGTGTAGACCATATTTCTTTAAACTACAGCTCTCCTTTGAGAAAGTAAAGCGACAGAGACTGTCCTCTTTCAATCCCTTCCTACATGGGTATTTAGTCCAGAAAGACTGAAGTGGAACCTGGAGATTTCTATTTATTTTTATCGCTAATTCCACAACTCTTCTCTTACAGAGGTACCGGGTCTTCTGAGGGATGGTGGAATTTTTGCATGCAATTCAAACAAGTAGCTTCTGACACTCATCTAATGAGCTCTAAGGTAATATGCTGTAATGTGTTCTTAAACCACAAAATTACTAGTGGCAGGAATCATCAAGAACTTGAGACAAGTATTTTGTCCTCATCACTGGTACAATCCAAGCCGAGGCCACATAGACAAATCATTATAACTGGGGCAGTGTGAATGCTAAATCATTTAGTAAAATTCATCTAGAACTCTGTAATAATAAATACCCATAATCTTTAGATGGATGGGATATAGTTATCTACACAAGCTTTGATCAAAGTCACTCGGATGCAGATCATTTTAAAGATTGTGCTTCCCTAGTAGTACCTGCCTTTGATGAAATGAATGTTGATTCTGCTGGAACTTTTTTCTGAATAGGCATTAGGTCATTATCAGAATAGCAATACTAAAGCCTAAAGTCACTTTGAATCCTAGTATTTTTGGGGAACTATTCCATACTTAAAAAGGAATTTCACTGCTGGAAGAATGGGCCCTAAAGCTTTTGGGGTGTATTTAAAATACGTAAAGAGGATCTGGTTTCCCTTCTTTCTTCATTTGACTCTATATATAGGAAAATTTTAATGTGGAAAATAAATATTTCCTTCTTTATTTGATTCAGAATCCTCAGATTATATGACTGCTATTTGAGAATCTGAATCAATCCTTGCATGGGATAAAATATTTCAGGCCACTTCATATCAGGTTGGAAACGATTTCACCAATTGCCCTTTCTTCTGAAACCCAAGATCTATTGTCATCATAGTCCTCAAGATCCTTTACATCCTGTTTAATACTATTAGGGGGAGTAGGCAATCAGCATAACACAACATTTGTCCAATTTCCTTTCCAAACGATTCAAACTTTGAACACTTTCACCAAAGGCAGGATTGTGTATGCAATCTGGGATAGTTGTTGGTTTTGGCCATGTGGGGATGGTTTACACATTTTTCAGTGGGAAATAGAGAACTAGATGGAAAATAACCCATCATAATACAATCTCTAACAGGTAAGTGGTAACAGGTAAGATTATCACAGATTTGTCTTTTATCATTAAAAGCTTTAGTTGGCACAAGGAATATTTTACATTATATACATCTATGTTTATGACTGATTAGTTTTACATGTTGCAAAGAAAAGAATGTGTATATATCATGTCAGTATTATTTATATTATTCATTTATTTTCAAAGTACATCAACACAAAACTTTATATTAGCAAACTTCTGTAATTTCTTATTAACTCTGAATAAGTTTTCTTTACAGCTACAGATATACTCACAAATGATTTCCTTCATCCCAGGGTCAAGGGTTGTTATCATGCTTTCTACAGAGCTCTGCAATAAAAAAACACGAGAAAATCTTATAGTACATTATATTTCTCTGGGAATACTTACCCAATCACATTAACTTTTGGGATAAAAGCTTGCTACCGTCTGAATCCACCCTATTAAAAGAAGATCACTTTTTCTGTCTAAATCATGCAAAAGGCATTAGCTATTGCCCATTATCTCCCTTTGCCACCACTAGTTGTCTCCAGTTTTAACCTGAGTGAACTACTAAGAAGGATGCTCACAAAGCAGGGTCATTAGCAGGGTCTTTAAGTAATGTGATTGGGTAAGTATTCTTGGAGAAACATAATTTACTACAAAATATGCTTTCTCCTTTTGTTACGAGTATATGCTCTTAAAATAAGTAACAGAAATGAGTGAAAGACAACAAGCTTTGTAAAATTTTACAAAAAATTTATTTACCTAGAATACACAGTGAAAATGAAAAAAAAGAACTTACAGTATTGCGAATTAAATCCTAAAATAATCCAAGATTTACAAACACAAATCCATATAACATAAAGTCCTGAATAAAACTCAGTACAAGTCCCAAAAAGATTCAAAACTGAAGGCGATGGTGTGTCTGTTATAGTTTACGGAGTGCTGATGTGTCAACAGTCTTTTGTTGAATCACTGTAATATAATTCCTGGTCTAAATATATTCTAAATTCCAGTGAATGGCCTTATCCAAGAATTTTATCTCCGCAAACTTTGTATTTCCAGAGAAAATAATCACTTGAATTCAATAATCTGAAGAAAATAAAATTCAGCCCAAATTGGTCACAACATAGTTCAACTTGAAAGTGCTAGATGTTAAAGCATGAATGTCCAAGTCCTCACAATTACAATTTATATAGTTCTCTACTTGACCTCAGGTCACAATTAGCATTTTCTAAAAAAAAAAACATTACCTAATGGAAAATAACCTTCTAGAATGATCTAATGATCATTGTTTACCTACAACAAAATAACTTGTAAAATTCACTTAGGAAACTCCAAAACCTGACCCAAATAAACACATTTACTCCTTCTTGTTTACCTGAATAATAATCCTATTAAGCTCATACACACAGAGAACAATTTAGCTATGTATTAGTTGTTGACATAAAATGAAATGAATTTTAAAAAAATTAAAAGTCAATCAGGTCAAGCAGAAATGAACTCAATTTTGGACAAAGGACAAATCCAGCATACAATGTTACATTACAATAGCATGTATTGAAATATAAAAAAATTAAAACTAAAAACAAACAATTAAATTAAATAAACGTAACATTTGGAATACATTCTCTAATCTCAATAACATTAGGAATATAGGTTGGAGGTCATGCTAAGCATCTTAACTGACACACTGTGGAAGAAAGATTGGATTTATTGTGTGAATGATAACCCACTGTCCTGCTTAAAGGAGCACAGCCTATCGATAGTTCTATGATCTGTGACTGTTCACTGCAGGTAAGAAGATTATTTAAATCTTCAAAACAGTTATTTACAACTTCTTAAAACATTTTCAATGAATTTACACTTAATTTTACAGGAAGCATTCTGGCATCAATTTTTTTCAATTGATGCCAATCCATCATCAAATATGGTGATCACAACCTAAAAACATAACATTTAAACAACTTTATCTCAAGCAACAGAATTTTACCAACTTTGAAAGGAATCATCCTGTCATATAAAGGCATTTTAATATTGGACAAATGATTCTGGTTCGCCATGAATAAAAATACAAAAATCTGTGAACATAAAATTATAAAACCTTAAACCAATTGTTTAACATATTCACTCAACATCATTTAAAGTGACTGAACAGAAATCATCCTATAGACAAAGATTTCTAGACCAACTGTTCTTGTCTTTGGTTTTTAGGTAGATATCAGATAGGTAAATGACCTAAAACTCCTTGCTGTTGATAAAAGCACATACTAGACTGCAAACTGTCTAGGAAAAAATAAGCAACTAACGTTTCAGAATTTTGACTTAAAGTAGATCTATTATATTTGATTACCTTTGTTTTCTCCATCACCCTGGATACAAGCTTATTTCCGGATATCCAACCAAATAAACCCCTAGCTCCTGATGGGATGGGGCTTTGAGGTGTTGCTTCAACACTCTCCATGGGAACTGTTATGTCAGAACTTGCCTCATATGGACTCTGGATCGGGTCTGAAAAGAATCACTGAATATGAACTGATTTAAAGTTTAATATTTAGGTTACACAGGGTCTGATGAACTTTTAGATTTACAATTAGCTAAGATTTACAAATCAATGATATTTTTAGGATATATATTTGATCTACTACAGATTTCCAAAATAAAATATTTAACAAACACAATGCCGAGTTAAATAGGTTTTCTTATCTAAAGTCTTTATTTTACTGTCAGATGCCTTGTCTGACAATATCGGGAGAAAGAAACAAGACACATGTATAGAGATATTCAAGAATAACAAAAGACGCATGAAAAATCGGGATGAAATCAATCACATACAGATATTCAAGGATAACAAATGATGTATGATACATCTGTACATTCTTAGGTTGTTGTTGTTGTAGGGTTGAACGCCATTTTTCAGCACAAGATAGGCTACACATGGCGGCCAGTATTAATGGTGGAGGAAGAACCTGTGAAAACCCCAAAAGAACCACCGACCCACAAGAAGCTACTGGCAAGCTTTCTCACATAGCCACATTGGCCGAATCCGAGACTCGAACCCATGCAGACAGAGGTGAGATGGCATTGATCTGTAACGGACAGCGCTTTAGACCACTCAGCCACATATTCCTAGGTAAAGTCATGCTCTGAAATCAAAGGAGTACTGGCAATCGGGGTCCATAACTGTTCTAAATTAAAATGTGGAATGCTGGAAGGTCTTACCAGTATAAAATTGCATGACAAATTTAGCTGAAATCCACAAATCTATGGAAAGTAATGGTGCAGAAACCAAAGTGAGTACTATGTGCAATATCTCTATTTATTTAATTTAATGCTGGAAATCAAACTCAATCAAATATTTATCAGCATAAGTTCCAGAACCAAATTTGGCAAGAAACCAACAAACCATTGTAAAGTTAAGCTGTGGAAACCAAAGCGAAGAAGACAGGCAATCAAGGGTTTATAACTCCTGTAAACTAAGTTGCAGAACACTGGAAATTAAACACATTCAACTCATCTATATAAGGCACTCAACCAAATTTGATTGAAACCCAACAAACCTTGATAAAATTATGCTGCAGAAAGCAAAGTCAAGAGAAAAGAACATGGGAAACCATATCCACTGAAGGTCTCAGGACTTGTCGATATAAAGCCCCATGTCAGATTTGATTGAAATGCATCAAACCTTGGTAAAAATATGCTGTTAAAAACAAAGTCAAGAGATCAGCCAATGAGGAGACATAACTACAGTTGTACAAAGCTCAAAATAATTTTTTTTAAAAAGTTTCATTGATAAAGCTGCATATTAAATCTGACTGAAATCCAACAAACCTTGGTTAGGTTATTCTGTAGAAACTAAAGTCAGTAGGATGGTCATGGGGCATAACTCCTGTTAACGTCATTGAAAAATGCTTGAAATCAAGCCATGCAGGCCTCATCAGTATAAAGCTCCATACTAAATTTGAATAAAACAAACCTTGGAAAAGGTATGCAATGGAGAAGAAGAAAAAAACAGGAGGAAACTAAAGTCAGTAGGATGGTCATGGGGCATAACTCCTGTTAACAGGAGGCAATTATGGAACATAAGTCCTTCACATAATGCAGAAATCAAACTCCTTCAAGGTCTCATCATTACAGAGTTACAAACCAAATTTAGTTTTAGTCCATGTAGAAATGAAAGTTAGGGAAAAATGCAGTTTGGGGCCATAACTCCTCTTGATGACAGAAAAGGCTTTTGAGGTCTCATGAATAAATAGTTAGATATCTTTATCTATTTGCATGTGAATTAAAGCTATCCCTGAAGAACAAATTTCTTCCTTTGAGAAGATATACAAGTTACATCATTTTCATCAGGGTCAGGGATCATTCAATATTCAAAATGAGTCTGTAAAGGCAGGTCGAGTTACAATTCATGGGTCACTACGAATAGCCATATGAAGCTTCTTTTGATTTCCATATCATCACAGGTTTCTCATACAAGCCAACTGAGTCTTGATCTCAATGAGTTGAGCAATCGACTAATCCTGATATTGTCTTTAAAGCGTGAACAAACTAAGATCGGTATATATTTTTAAGTCAATGATTACATTTATAGGATGGATTAAAGTGAGCCGGATATGGTAATTTTGTGTTAAACATAAATTTGGAAGAGAACAACATATACCCATAATGAAGATTTTGTTGTACAGTGCACATACAACATTCTTGATAATAATAATAATAATAATATAACAATAATGATATTAACTGCACAGTACTTGTTCAAAAATCAATTTTAAAAGGTAAACATGTGTACAGCAGTAACGTGTATGCACTGACCAGGGTTTTTCCCCCATGAATGGCTGCTAGTGACAGGTTCGACTGTACTATGCAATTATCTTCTGAATATGTCATACATGCTGTGCAGAGCAAAATATGACTGACAAATAAGGTTATCAGGGTTTGTAAAAAGAATTTTAAGCATCTAATTAAAACCAAATTAAGTTATTTTGTTGTGTTATTTATCTGTATGCTAGCTTTTCTTCAAAAATGGTTGGAAGTACTGAACTTTGCTTTCTTTTTCATATATATGCTTAAGTGCATACATAATGTTGCATACACCATTTTATGTACAGACTTACTTTTAAATGTGCATAGGAATTCTGTTACATTTGACCCCTGAAAAAAATTATACTGTTTGGAATCAGGCAGATTCTAGATAAAAATGCCAACCAAATACCTACCTGACAAAATCTAAACTCACCTGGAGCCTTTACTTGTGAGACTATGGTAGGCTGGGCGGAAGAGACAGTATCAGTTGCTAATGTTGACGCCACAGTTGGATTAACCTGTACAAAAGGAATTAAGTAAACTAATTTAAAAACAATCTAAATGTATGAAACATGTATATACAAACATTAAAGGCCTGATATTCTATTGTCCCATGTGAATAAAACTTTCATGTGAGAGGAGTAGTAATAACTTGATTTTTAAGGAGGCTGCCATACTAGGTGTTATATTAGCACTATTTTCATTTAATAGTACTGACTAGCACATCATAAGAAAACCTAGTCTTGCAAAGGAGAATGAGATTTTCATGATGTGCATTGTGCTGATCTTGCAGGGTATCTGATTGGCACAGTTTTTATTAAACACTAACAAGAAAACCATATTCGTCATTTGGTGAAAACTTCATGCTCAAACAACTTTCCATTCAGGGAGTGCTCTACAGATATTATGAAGTTCTGAAATGGTAGTGGAAGTAAAGTGAAGTTGTTTACATTTGCAACATGCACAGTGGAGAGAACTTTGGTATACCACTATGTTACGTATATGCACTGTGGCTGAAATTTCTTTAGATATTGTACCTGTGTAAATTGTACATGATCTAATCACACAGCTACCTAATATGACTGCTCCCTTGTGCTCAACAAATCAGCCTGAAATAGTCCAAAGTACACTATCTTTAGCAGTTATTAAATTAGGGAAAATGAATTTTACCAGACCAAACAATACCAGCTTCTGAAAGGGCAATGAATGAATTAATGAATATATAAAATGTTAAAAAAGTTATCAGCTCTTTTTCTTTTTGTACAATTTACCTCTGAAGTCCAAGATGTGAAAATGACCAAGTGGAGCTAGCAGGTTTTTTAAAGGTGTACATCTGAAGTAAGTCCAAGCTGTATACTCTATAACACATATTACACCCATCAATCATTCATCAAAATAAAGGGAATTAAAGGTTCTTAGAAAAATGCCTAAGATATACAATGTCTATTTTAAACAGCCATCATAACCAGTGGGAAACCCCATGTAAATTATAACCCACTGCAAAATAGGAAACTGTGGAGTGCCACCTCAGGAGTAGTAGCAATAGCAAGATTTTCAAGATGGCTGCCATGGTGGTCATATTGGATGTCAGATCAGATAGGTACTATTCCAACTAACTAAAGATCATAACAAGTCTTTTAAGTCAAAATCCCATGCTGATATCACCATTTGAATGAGAAGAGGTAGCAATAAGATTTTCAAGATGACCAGTGTTGTGCCACAGTGGATGTTCAGTCAATAACATTTTTATTTAGAACCAATCATACACAAGAAATTTTCTGGTCAAAACCGTATGCTAATATGACTTTTTATTCAGTATGAGTAACATTAAAGACTTTCAAGATGGCTGCCATGGTGGCCATATTGAACATCAGATCAGCACAGTTTTATTTAAGACCAAAAATTTTTAAACTGCAATGTTGTTTTGGCCTTCCATTCAGCAATAACATGATTTTCAAGATGGCTGATATGGTAGCCATCTTGTCTGACCAACAGAAACAGTTTCATTATGACCAACTAGACATCACAATAAATCTTTTGGTGAAAACCCCATGTGTGTAAGACTTTCCAGTCATGAGGAGTAGCAATAAAACTTTCAAGATGGCTAATAAACTGACCAACTAATTTTCCATCAACTTTTTGCTCCAGCCATTCCCATTGCTTTACGTTTTTAAACCTTTATCTAAACTTTTTGTGTCATGCTCTCAACAACTCGGTACGTCATGTTTTGTAAGCATGCTTCTTCTTTTCATAGCCATCAGTTTCCATTACATAAAGATTCACTGGATGAATTTAAACCTTTGACCAATCAGAATACTCTTTACGAGAGTCGTATGCTAACTAATATATGAAACAAATAATTTACAAGGGTCATTGTGGAATGGGACTAGACAGACTGTTTTTAAAAGACCGAATTGGAGATGATATAAAAAATGGACTATATCAAGAAAAATCTGATTCAAGTCAGGAGAAAAGCAGAATTCCACTTTAAAACGGAGAAAAATCATGTCTGATAAGTTCAATTGGCTTCATGCCCAGGTGAACCAAAAGTCAACTGCTTCATTATTGCTACGAAAAGTGTAGAAGTTTGACCATCCAGTAGCATAAAATGTTCTTAATAATAAATTATCGATACCAAAAGTATAGATATTGCTACTAGGGGTGAAATGATACACCTGTGCCATGTATTGATATGATTCAGCATACACAGCCTGTGATATGATACATATCGATACACATATGAACTTTATAGTTTATCCATCTTTGGAATGTAGTTGGTAAAATTTTATGTATTTTGACATATTGGTTGTATTTCTAGTATGCAGATAAAAGATAGACATATAGTTATCATGTAATTATATGCAGTTCTCATCGATGACAAGGACACAAAATTACTTTCAACAGACTACCTGTTGGTTGTCAGTGAGTTTTATTGGAAGTTTTATGCATTTCAGGCAGGCTAAATTTAACTCACTTTAGCCACCAGACCCATTGTTTTGCACTGCATGAACACTTTAAAAACACTTTATTTCCAATTTCATGTCTCACTTAAACTTGGAAGACATAAACCAGGAAGACATTACAATGTTAACTGCTAAACTGAAGAAATAATGTGATTTACTTGTGCAAAGAAAATTTAATCTTGAAGAAGTACTTCCTGTGGATACAAGAAATTGCTGCAGCCACATGTATTTTTTGGGGTGTTTTTTTTTAAGTAAAGAAGGTAACCTTTGACAACACCTAGAACTTGAGCGGTTTGAAACTTGACCCTCGCTGATTCTGTGCTAATTTTATCTATTCCATAGGCACCTTCAGTCACTGTTTAAATATCTTTGAGTAAAGAGAGACATTCCAAATTTGCTCCAAATATATAATTTAAGGAGACATGCTGTTGTTGTTGTTGTTGTATGGTTTAACGACATTTTTCAGTACACTATAGTCTATACATGGCGGCCACTGTTAATGGTGGAGGAAGTACCCGGAAAAAGCCTGGAAAGAACCACCGACCCACGAGAAGCTACTGACAAGCTTTCTCACATACCCATATTAGCCGAATCCGAGACTTGAACCCACGCAGACAGAGGTGAGATGGCAGTGATCTGTAACGGAGATCGCTTTAGACCACTCGGCCACATGGGGCCCCAAGGAGAGATGCTCCCAGAATTATATCTCCCCCTTTGTCACCAAAATAAGGGGGGTGTAGAAAAAAGGATATGGAGGAGGAAAAGGCCAAAGTTCAATATTTACCTAACACTTCAACAGCTGTCTCTCTTTATTTCTGCTCACTTTGTTAGAGCTCTACTGGAATCAAAATCTTTTAAAGATGTCACAGCTAGTTGTATAAGCATTAACATGTTAACTGTTTCTGAGCATATTCCTTATATGTTGATGAATATTTTTCTGTGCTTCCTTCTGAAGGGGCATACACATGGCTAGGTTTGTAAGCTTGAATAGATTGGGAAACTGACCTTTATGACCGTTATTTACAATTTTCCTGAGCTCATAGATATTATAGTTTGGATACATCTGCTCCAAAATACAATTTTTCACTAACATAAACTCTGCCAAAGTTTCACTTTCTTGAATCAGTAATTTACTGACTTCTATGCCAGATTTCATATATATTCCATAATGCTGTATTAGGATTTTAGTCCATCAATTCCATAGTCTGTTACATAATGCTGTATTAGGATTTTAGTCCATCAATGCCATAGTCTGTTACATAATCCTGTATTAGGATTTTAGTCCATCAATGTCATAGTCTGTTACATAATGATGTATTAGGATTTTAGTCCATCAATGGCATAGTCTGTTACATAATGCTGTATTAGGATTTTAGTCCATCAATGTCATAGTCTGTTACATAATGATGTATTAGGATTTTAGTCCATCAATGCCATAGACTGTTACATAATGCTGTATTAGGATTTTAGTCCATCAATGTCATAATCTGTTAAATAATGATGTATTAGGATTTTAGTCCATCAATGCCATAGTCTGTTACATAATGATGTATTAGGATTTTAGTCCATCAATGCCATAGACTGTTACATAATGATGTATTAGGATTTTAGTCCATCAATGCCATAGTCTGTTACATAATGATGTATTAGGATTTTAGTCCATCAATGCCATAGACTGTTACATAATGATGTATTAGGATTTTAGTCCATCAATGCCATAGTCTGTTACATAATGCTGTATTAGGATTTTAGTCCATTAATGCCATAGTCTGTTACATAATGCTGTATTAGGATTTTAGTCCATCAATGCCATAGCCTGTTACATAATGCTGTATTAGGATTTTAGTCCATCAATGCCTAAGTCTGTTACATAATCCTGTATTAGGATTTTAGTCCATCAATGCCATAGTCTGTTACATAATGCTATATTAGGATTTTAGTCCATCAATGCCATAGACTGTTACATAATGCTGTATTAGGATTTTAGTCCATCAATGCCATAGTCTGTTACATAATCCTGTATTAGGATTTTAGTCCATCAATGCCAGTCTGTTACATAATGCTGTATTAGGATTTTAGTCCATCAATGCCATAGTCTGTTACATAATGCTGTATTAGGATTTTAGTCCATCAATGCCATAGTCTGTTACATAATGCTGTATTAGGATTTTAGTCCATCAATGCCATAGTCTGTTACATAATCCTGTATTATGATTTTTAGTCCATCAATGCCCCAGTCTGCTTGTGCAGACAGAGGTATTCAAATACATATTTTTATTTCTTAATTTCATTTTTTCATTCTCATTTATCCAGTATATCTTAACCTTGATAGGGATATATGGTTTTGTAGCCTTGGATTCGCAGGGCTAAATTGCATTCAACTTTTAAATTGTCTGTATTTTAATTAAGCTGTGTGTTCTGCCCTTTCTACATTTCTAAATAATGCTGAAAGGGAGATTGACTGGCATGCTGTCTATTTTTATCCATCCAACATGTACATCTAGCTCGTATTTGACACCATTTTCAGTCTCAATATCACTCAGTGGTATCGCCATTTCACTTTCCCAGCTCCAATAATCCGAAATACTTCATAAATTTAAAAATTAATGTCACCATCACTATCATCATCCAGTATTTGCCGCATGAATAGTAATCTGAAGATGGACCATGTAGGTTCAAACTATGCCATAACGCTTACTCCATGGCACAATGCTTACTCCATGGCACAATATGCCAATCAAATTTAGTTTAACAACCATTCATTTCATTCTTGAAGAACCCAGATTTGTAAACAGTTGCCTACCCAAAAAACAGATGGCGCAACAAGAACGTTTTGATAAAAATTTTATACTTCAGCGAGTACATATTCATATGCAGGACTTTCAACCAATTTGCGGGAGTTCTGCAGTTTTGCATGATTAATGCAATCACACACCCTGGCAGTGTTTAACAACTTTACATATCAAATAATGAATTTTTGTGTGAAGTTTCTTTGTTGCTTTGTCAGTACTTTTGGTTTGTCATGCAGGGAATCAGCTACATTAATTTTTGATTGGTCTTATTGTTTAACCTGGACCGGAACAAGCACTAACCACCAATGAGAATTCAATCTTACACATTTCACCTTGTGACACAATGGTAGTGTAGCTTTGAAAACAATGAAAGTAGACATTAGATAAAACTCAACATAAAAGCTTCGCATAAACGTGGTTATTAAATGATGAGTAAAGTACTTCATTACACACATGGAACATATTTGGAATGTATCCTTTATCCTGAACATGCTGCTGGGTTAAGATAATTAGCATGGAATTGGGATGGGGTACAGATTATGAACCATGTCACTCTGTGTTAATTTGTAGATGACAAGTGATATTCTCAATAGTCTTTTTCAGTTTTACAAACAAAATGAGTTTCTGTTACTGCAAATGCTATTTCATATATATTCTAAATTTAAGAAATAACAAAGCCAACTAATAATAATTATTCATGATCAATTTGTATCAATTCTCAGTCTCTTTTGTGTATGGTTACAGCAAATGTATTGATGCATCAATATATCAATGAATCATTTCACCCCTAAGTGATATTAAATGTGGAGAATTTTGACCACAAAATGTTCCTAAAGCTACAGAACAAAAGTGTAGAAGTTTGACAACCCTAATGCACACAATACATACTTCTGCAGACATTACCACAACCAAATTATGTAAATGTGAAACTTGAGATTTTTTTTATTATGACAAAAAAAGCTTGAAATGACAACAAAAATAAACATTAAGTTCCAGGTAAAGGTTACTGTTTTCTATACAGAGACTATATGGCACCAATACGATTATGACAATCATTTGTTCCTATCAGAGAATAAGATTGAGGATTACCAACCGCTGACCCTTGTGCTTGTGGTGTGACTGGAACTTGAGCTACCCTTGCAGTTACTGTAGACGGGGGGCCACTCTGGAAGACTGGAAGAGGTGCAGGTGGCAGAATCGTAGATCCTGGTGTGCTACCTGGGATACCTGGAGAGATTACTGCAAAGTACAGTTTAAAGAATGTTCTAAAAAAAACATGTTTATGATAGATCAAAGTTCTTGACAAAAAATATTTAGAATAGGGAACCTTCATACATTACTACTCATGTCCTGCTATGGATAAGATGCAATCAACATACTGTATAAGTTTTATATTTTATTTTATTTTAAAAACCCATAAACTGATGAAAACAATTTTGTTATGTATATGTCAGTTCCCAGATCCTGAGTTGATTTAAAGTAAACAATGGAATGAACAAAGAATTTTCAGACAAAAAGTTTATATCAACACATGGTCAGTTTCTTTGTTATCTTTCTTTCCTAAATTTAACAACCATTTTTTTTTTACATTTTTATCTAAATGAACCAAAAGGCTATGAATGCTGTGTGATGGAAAGTTTAATGGCATAGCATTTCTCAATTTCTAGAGAAATCATGTCAAGCATCCATGCCAAATTGTATTAATTACTAGTAGGCATAATAAATTTGCATCCAGGATTTGGTAAATTTGGGCACTTTCCCTCTTAATGTTGGAAAATGGAGTGCCAATACGGTCATAGTTGGGGATTCTAAAAATAGAGCATCAACAAAGTAACTAAAAATAAAATCAGAACAGAAGTGAGTGCTATATTATGTAATGATTTTTCCCCACTGCTGTTAAATAAATAATGTAATGATTTTTCCCCATTTGTGTTAAATATCGAATGTAACGATTTTTCCCCACTAGTGTTAAATATATAATGTAATGATTTTTCCCCACTAGTGTTAAATATATAATGTAACGATTTTCCCCCACTAGTGTTAAATATTGAATGTAACGATTTTTCCCCACTAGTGTTAAATACATAATGTAACGATTTTTCCCCACTAGTGTTAAATATCGAATGTAACGATTTTTCCCCACTAGTGTTAAACGTAAAAATACTGATATTCTCATCTTATACTTCATGTTTCAAAGTTGTTTTTTCTTACAGCTGCATATAAAATTCATAACCAATCTGCAATACACCATAAAGTCAATCACTGGCTTTAAAGTTTTTTCTTGTGGCCGAGTGGTCTAAAGCGCTCTCCGTTACAGATCACTGCCATCTCATCTCTGTCTGCGTGGGTTCGAGTCTCGGATTCAGCCTATGTGGGTATGTGAGAAAGCTTGCCAGTAGCTTCTCGTGGGTCGGTGGTTCTTTCTGGGGTTTTCCCGGGTTCTTCCTCCACCATTAATACTGGCCGCCATGTATAGCCTATCGTGTGCTGAAAAATGGCATTAAACCCTAAAACAACAACAACAACAACAAAGTTTTTTCTTACAATTGCAAATAAAAATTCATAACTAATTTGCAATACATCATACAGTCAATCACTCATGTTTCAAAGTTTTTCTTACAATTTGCAATACCCCGTACATAAATACATACAGTACAAAACTTATTGCGTACAAAAATATAATAAAGAATTCTGAGTCAGCATAAGCTGAGTCAGCATAAGTATAATGTGCTGGCATTTCTATTATTACTGTCCTTATTGATCAAATTCATCAACAGAACAAAACAGCATAGATTATAATCTAATGGTACAATATGGTATGGTATTGCTATATTGAAAGCTGTCAACCCTGATATGTATGATGGGGGAGTGGATGTCAGACTGTTATAACAATTAGTCCTGTTTAGCTCTGTCTGAAGAGTATTAAGAGGGTTACTGGAGGCCAAATTTTCAAAGACATCTCACACAGTTAGCAGCCCATATTGACATGGTTACACAGATTTTAGTGTAATTGCTTTATTTTACCAGATCCTTACTCTGATGCCTTTTTCCTTCTTGCTTGTCGAGGTAAATCATGGCACAATGATGTGGTTGCATTTTTCCAAACCCAGCAGACCACAATATCAGTTGTTTGAAGAGTGATGATAGCTGAAAAATGCTGGTCAGTTAAACTAGGGGCAAATTTTTATTAAAAATGAATGTATAACCACATTCAGTTGAAAGTGACTGCAGTGGACATTCCATAGCTATCATCCCTTCTGAACCAAATGAAATGGTAGTCCAGAAAAGCAACACTGTATAGGAGCAAATCAGGTTAAGTTCTACATTTCTTGAAAATAATGTGTGAATGATTAATGGAAATTTGCATTTTTCTCTGTGTTTACGACTGCATAGATTTCAACATTTTAAAGTTTCAATTTTAGCATGATTTTCACAACTGAGCTTCCTTGATTCAACCTTATATGTAAGCCAAAATTTATTATTTTTTCAGTTTAAAATGTATCTGCCATATACTGTAATTGACATAATACTCACACTGTGTGCTCAAAAATTAGTACATTTGTAAATTTTATGAGGTTTAAAGGTCATCATAATAAGTACATGCTGACAATCTCATGTAGTTTTCCCAACATGTATATATACATGATAGAAGACAAGCTCACTTTGTGTATACTGGAACTTTCCACTCTGAAGGATCATTCTTTCCCTCTCAGGATGGTCACACCAAATAAAATACAAGATAGACTTCTGAGACTGAGTTGTTCCTCAAAGTTAAGTGGTAATGCTGCATCAGGCATCAATGATGATTAAGTTATGACAATGTTCATGGTGAATTTTACTAGTCACTTCTCTTGCTGCATGTTCTGACCGAGACACAGAACTAGAACAGGCTATCTCTATGCATTTCAGACCAAAAGAGGTGTGCATTCAATAAGGCATGTGCCGCTAAACCCTTTCAGAGACCGCCAGTCTTAAGAGACCCAAAATTCTGCATCAGGCTGCATATGTAGGTGCTCAGAACATACATGCAGACATTGAAAACAGTAAAGAGTAGAACATTCTCAGGAACCCCATTAAAGTAAATTGATCACAAATTTCCTTTCTGTTAATGAAATCAGTCAATCAACAACTGCTCAAAATCAAAATTTTAGATCCATGCCAACGACTTTCAAGTTCAGAGTTAATAGCCAACAAAAGTTGGAAATGTACACATATTTTACTTTATTCTACAAATATCAAACAAAAGTTTGATGCTTCCCTGTTAATGGTCTCTACCTGCACTTACTGTTAACAGAGACCACATAAGTGGATAGCATGTTTAGACAGGTATTACAGGGCCCCCGAGTGGCCGAGTGGTCTCAAGTGCTCACCGTTCCAGATTACTGCCATCTCACCTGTCTGCATGGTTCAAGTCCAAGGCTCGGCTAGCATGGGTACGTGGGAAAGCCTGCCAGTAGCTTCTCATGGGTTGGTGGTTCTTCCCTGGGTTTTCCAGGGTTCTTCCTCTACCAGTTACACTGGCTGCCATGTATAGCCTATCTTGTGCTGAAAAATGGCATTAAACCCTAGAACAACAACAACAACAGGTATTACATAGTTTTAATGCATAAAACGCATTAATCTTGGTTATATCGAAAATCAAATTTACTGTCCATCTGTTATCAATATCAAACGAATTCTGCAGAATGCTGTATCTTACATGCTTTAGTGAGACAATGAAAAGTTCCAGTACAGTTGATTTAGTGTGAAAAGATGGTTTTTACCTATGATAAATAGTAGTACCCTCCACAATGAATATACACATCAAATTTCATAACTGTAATCTGAAATCTTGGCATTGATGTCTAGACCAACAACAGTAGATGCTTTGAATGCAAGAAAAAAATATATGTATTGTTACCTGTTGGAGTTTTTATTTGTGCAATACACTTATGTAGAGTTACCTGTTGGAGTTTTTATTTGTGCAATACACTTATGTAGAGTTACCTGTTGGAGGTTTTATTTGTGCAATACACTTATGTAGAGTTACCTGTTGGAGTTTTTATTTGTGCAATACACTTATGTAGAGTTACCTGTTGGAGGTTTTATTTGTGCAATACACTTATGTAGAGTTACCTGTTGGAGTTTTTATTTGTGCAATACACTTATGTAGAGTTACCTGTTGGAGTTTTTATTTGTGCAATACACTTATGAAGAGTTACCTGTTGGAGTTTTTATTTGTGCAATACAGGTATGTAGAGTTACCTGTTGGAGCTTTTATTTGAGCAATGCAGGTATGTTGAGTTACCTGTTGGAGGTTTTATTTGTGCAGCCTGATGCTGCTGTTCTGCCTGTTCTGCTTCCTCCTTTGTGATGATTTCTGTTGACTCATCAGATGATTCTTCCATCATTTTGGCACCACTGACAGGAGTAATCACAGACAAATGTGACGCTGAAATATAACAGTATATTCTGTGGTCAATATAAAATATCAATTTAGACTATTACCAACATTACAAGCAATGTCTGCAGTCACCGAGTGCTAGAGATATAGAACATTCAAATTCCCTCAAAATGCAAATGTATGTAGCTATCTTTGCAGGTGGAATTAAGGAATCTAAATCTTCTGATCAGTTTATCTCAAGACCATGTCAGTAATCATGACAAAATGTTTAATAAACAAAATGAAAAAACAATAGGCCCAAACAACTTATGTGACAATTACATGAAGCACTGAATTTGAAGCCCAACTGAGTAGAATTTACATACCTACAGCCTGGAGGTCAAAACTTCACATACAAAAAAAGAAAAATATTGCTGTTCATCATTTCATACTTAGATAGAAACCACAGGCACTAAATATTGATTCTAAAATCTTTAAGTATGCAATATATTCCCAACCAGCCATAATGGACACTGTCAGAAAGTTGCATGCTATACTAACATAGCAACAGACACATATAGTGAGCTGTCGTTCAGCATTAAGACAATTTGAAGGAAAGGGTTAAGTTAGTTACAGAGGTTTGGAATGTTTGTAAACAAAACCATTTAGTGCACTGTCTTTATCAACACTTCGTAAGGTTTTCTTTTCTATTCTATTTGTTTACACTACCTTTGCAAGTTTTCCTGCATTTACTAGTTTTGTTGGTGAAATACAGTAAAGCCTGAAAGACATTAAAATACTGTGAAGTGTGGACCCATTTTTATTTTAATGAAATAGAGTAAAGCTTGGAAGATATTAAAATACTGTGAAGTGTGGACCCATTTTTATTTTAATGAAATAGAGTAAAACCTGAAAGACATTAAAATACTGTGAAGTGTGGACCCATTTTTATTTTAATGAAATAGAGTAAAGCTTGGAAGATATTAAAATACTGTGAAGTGTGGACCCATTTTTATTTTAATGAAATAGAGTAAAGCTTGGAAGATATTAAAATACTGTGAAGTGTGGACCCATTTTTATTTTAATGAAATAGAGTAAAACTTGGAAGATATTAAAATACTGTGAAGTGTGGACCCATTTTTATTTTAATGAAATAGAGTAAAGCTTGGAAGATATTAAAATACTGTGAAGTGTGGACCCATTTTTATTTTAATGAAATAGAGTAAACCCTGAAAGACATTAAAATACTGTGAAGTGCAGACCTATTATTATTTTAATGAAATAGAGTAAAGCCTGAAAGACATTAAATACTGTGAACTGTGGACCCATTTTTATTTTAATATTTTATAAGTTTAGTCTCTATTATGTATTATTTTTAAACATTCTAAGTTTATAAGAGACACCATACAATTAAATCACTAAAATATTTACATTCAATTTCTTTCAGATAATATCAAGCTGATTTTTCTACCACACAGTTAATTCTGACTTGTAATACTGCTAGACAGCATGACACTTAGCTCCCATTTCATCTGAACAATCTAACCTATGTGTTAAAAGTGCCCTTAAATCTAACAAATCCAAACCAATGTAAAATCAATAGGCATTTAAATGTAATTACATGCATTACAAGCCCAGTAAAACAACTGATCAAGGCACATGTTGTCTAGAATTAAAGTTATTATGAAAAAATTCTACTTGCACTCAGTGACATTTGCCTTTTGACCCCCAAACCATCAGGTTTCTTTTTCACTCAACATATAAACCATCCATTATATGTTAAGTTAAATAGTTTAAACTAAATTAAAATCGCAATATACATATTCTTTTTACCAATAATAGCTGACCTTTTGACCCAAAATTCAAAAGGCTTATACGTGATTCCATATGCAAGCCATTCACACAGTTTTGTCCAAGTCTGTCAACCAGGACCAATATCATTTGCAGAAACCACTTGTCTTGACCTTTTAAACCCAAACTAATAAGCTTCTTCCCCATCCCAAGTACAAGCTATCCACAACGTTTGATCAAGGAATGTCATGTAGAGATACGGTTACTCTGCTGAAACCTTCTATCAGTAAATTGTCTTCATTGATAGGATTCTTGCTAACACCAAATGAAAGCTATATAAAAGTTAAATGTGGTAAATGGCAGAGAACTCAAATTACTGTGTGGAGACTAAATAGGGAAAACACAAACAAAAGGGTAATGTCATAAAATGTGCTCCGCTTTATAGTGTAAAAAAGGTAACTAAGAACACGATTTACAAAAGCTTCAACAATTTCAAACTAGAACAGAAATAAGAACGCTTGTAAGAAAATGCTTGAAGTTGTCACCTATAACAATGTTGACTTGCCTGGTCACAAAGAGCACGTTACCCTCAGTTTCATGTATAGCAAATTCATGTGTAGCAGTTTCATGTATAGCAGTTTCATGTATAGCAATTTCATGTGTAGCAGACTAGGTATGAGACCACTCACTGTTCTTGACCCTGTGGTCTAGTAGTGTGTGTGTGTCTGGCTAAAATGCAGAAAACCGGAGTTTTAATTCAAATGACAGCTATACTTTTACCCTTTCCTAAAACAGTAGTAGGGGATGTGATGTTTTTTGACCCCACCCACCCAATGACCAGTTGCACACAGAAGCCATTAGATCAGACTGAGAAGTGAATCTGATCAACTTCAGAGGGCAAATATCAATGTCAAGGGGTCATTGAAATGAGCATTTTTCTTAGTCTTTAATTCAAAACCCAGCTATACCTTGCTCCCTTTTCATTACAGAAACAAAAGTTGATCAAAGGTGCAGTAACTAAAAATTTTGATCAAGAAAAGATCATAGGTTTTTTTTTTAATGTGAAATATATGCAAAATTTTCATTTCCTATTTTTACAAAATGATAACTGATGAAAAATGTACCAATCTATTACAATTCAATCCACCCATTATCCTATACCTATCAGAAATGCTACACTTAAAACCAGATTGTTGCAAATGTTCTTTAGTTGAACATATTTTTAAAAATCCCATTTGTTAAAATGTTTTATTACCATTCATTTCATCAGGTAACTAGCATCAGGTTCACAGACATGGTTATTGGCAAAAGCAACCAGATCAGAAATTTTATATTTTCTCAATACTTATTTCAAAAGTTAACTTCATTGTGATTTTGACCTATATTTGCTTTAGCAAACTGTACACAATGTAGGTTCAGCCCACTTCATTCAACAACCAATTCTGAGCTGTACAGCATGGACTTCCATTAAAGTTGGAGGGTGAGTCATCTAAGAAGGTGTCCAGTGCTAGGGACCTATGCCAATGGGGATAAAGTTTTCTTTTGTAAGTAGCCAGGTGTTAAGTAAAATTAGCCAGGCAAATCACCCAGCTCCCAGCTGATAACAAAAGACCTGTATACTGCTGGATTTATAGAAGTAACCATTTAAATTCTAAATTGGAATAATTAAAATGTAAAATTTAAAAATACAGGATTTAATGAAAATATTGTGTAACAAAATGCACTTTTTGTATCTGTATTAACGATTCAAAATGTTTATTATATACAGTTATCAAGGATATGTTTAGGATATACAGTTATCAAGGATATGTTTAGGATGTACAGTTATCAAGGAGATGGCTATATAGTTTTCAGATTAAAATTTTATGCCAGGGCAATCTGCTTTAGACACAACATATACAGTGTTTTCTCTAGCATTCCAATAAAATGGATCATAAAGACCAATGAGTGGAGTTCATGAGTGGAGATCATGAGTGGAGTTCATGGGACCCTTTGCACTTTCACTTTATTGCTTACTTATTACATCACCACTGCCATGTCCATTTATATTGGCTTTAAATTACAGCAGTACATTCTGTTAGTTCTTTTTATACTAAATTAATGTCTGATACTAAATTATTTCTCAATTTTTATTACATGTTCAATGTAAGAATTTGTACAATAGAGATATATTAGAATTGAAAGAAAGGTTCCTATATATAGAGTGATTAGTTTTCTTTTAAATTGCTGAACCAATGTTAAAATAAGATCTGGAGAAAACACTGCCAATATACTATATTAATAGAGACACGTGTCCTAAAGGCAGCTTGGTTCCAGAGGCAAAGGGGAAAACACTGCCAATATACTGTATTAATAGAGACACGTGTCCTAAAGGCAGCTTGGTTCCAGAGGCAAAGGAGAAAACACTGCCAATATACTGTATTAATAGAGACATGTGTCCTAAAGGCACATTGGTTCCATAAGCAAAGGAGAAAACACTGCCAATATACTGTATTCTCTATTTAATAGAGACATGTGTCCTAAAGGCACCTGGGTTCCATAAGCAAAGGAGAAAACACTGCCAATATACTGTATTCTGTATTTAATAGAGACGTGTGTCCTAAAGGCACCTTGGTTCCATAAGCAAAGGAGAAAACAATGCCAATATACTGTATTAATAGAGACATGTGTCCTAAAGGCACCTTGGTTCCAGAAGCAAAGGAGAAAATACAATTATATGTATTTGCATGTGTGTGGTCAGTCTTGGCTAGGCTAGGAAGTGGTTTTGTCTCACAGTGACATGGGGCAACTGTTTGGCAATCCAAGCCACAAAGAATACACGTGGTTAGATTATACATGAAAAACTTCACAAATTCTTCTGTAGTTACATACATGTAGACCAACAATTGTGTAATGAAACTTGACTACTATTACTCCTACTAGATTTTTAGTAAAACACTGGCAAACTAGCAATATGCTACTGGAAATGTTTGGAACTGCAAGCTGAAAAAATATGCATGGCAAATTCTTGTAAGTCCCAGTTAATTTACTTTATTTCTATGTTAGCAATATATATATATATATATATATATATATATATATATATATATATACTGGGCCATCATATGGGGATGATATGGACTACAACCACAATGAGTTTTGGTGATTTTTGCAGAATTGGCAGTATTTTATCTGGGGGGTGGAGGGGGGGGGGCACCTATGGTAATGATTGCTCATGGCACTCTTTTGTCCTGTGCAAACTTGCAACGGTCCTGCTGTGCATGTGTATGTGTGTGTGTTTATGAAATTTAATAAATATTTAAATATTGCAGTGAACCTGCAACATTAAAATGCTACTTATGTTTAGTTACTGCTAACAGAACAAATAGCAGATATCATCCCAAACTGTTTATTTTGCTGGTGAAATAACAAAACAATAGGAATACATTGCAAGTGACATATCAAGTCTAGTGGTACAATATGCAAGCCAATGACCCTCCCCAGCATAACAGTTTAGGAAAATAGCACAGTTGCTCGTATCATTGCTTACAATTTAACTATCAGTCGTACATTAGTATAAAATAGTATTATTTTATATTATATGTACGACTGTGATATAATCTGTAAGCAATGATACAAGCCTCTGTTGAAAACGAAAACTCGTCTGCACAAGTAGCCCATGTTATCAGATTAAACATTATACTGCAATAGAAACAAAATGAACAGTCCAATTCTACAACAACATATAGCCATGGATTTATAACCAGATTTTTAAAAAAGCAAGGGTCTTTATTAGTATGATTCTATCTATAGTTCGTTCCACACAGCATCGCAAATTTTATCCTAATCAGTAAATCGTTAGGTCAGTGTCATTAAATGTGGCTAGTAATACCCAATTCGTTTCAAATACTTCCTGTGAAACGAATTGGGTATTTTTAACTACATTTCATGATGCTGACCTGAAAATTTACTGAGTTACAAACTGGACAAAATTCGCGATGCTGTGTGGAACGAACTATCGCACCAACGAACAAAACGTTATAATCAATCCAATCCCACTGCACTGTGCAATGGAGTAGACCTCGCATTTTATCGTTCCATCCATTATATCGAAGGTGTTCGCCTTCCTGTTGCTTGGCTTAATATAATGTATCACTAGTCTGGATAATTTCCCATAACGTTAGCTGTTTTCTTCAATTACTACATTTTATACTACCTTGTAGATTCTTTGAGTGTTTACAGTTTACAATTTGCCAAGATGGCAACTCATGACGTCACGGCCACGTTTCCTGTCTTGGTGTAAGGGTGATTCCCATACTAAAAATAGACCCGTTACGCTTAGATGGGTAGTGCTAATAAAACCATAGGAAAGAGAATAAAATGGCGTTCGATATAAGCTCCTATTTAGCTGTAAATGTTGTTGTTCTTTTTCAAAACTTTCTGTGATGTTTACTTTTTACCACAGCATTCAATGAATTTCTAAAATATGCATGTTATATATATATATATATATATATATATATATATATATATATATATATATATATATATATATATATATATATGTCTGTGTGTTTTATTTTTATCTTATAGGTGTTGTATAATGTTGTAAAGCGCTTAGAGTTTCTAAAGATTAGGCGCTATACAAAGTCCTCATTATTATTATTATTATTATTAGATAGGAACGTTCTTTCATTGTTAAAGTCTTCAATATTCCCCTTGTTCCATCTGAATCTGATTTTAGTTGATTGTTTGTTGGAGTAATATTTTTTCAGAACTAATGTAATTTGTTGTAATATCAGATGTTAAATCCAGATATATTTTGTGATTAATGGATATTGCTATCCTTATAAAGGAATTACTTATATTTTATAGCAGTAGTCAATTGTAGCAGTTCTTGTAGCTGTTTTTGTGATGATGATTTTTTAGGTCAAAGGTTGCAAAGAACATGGATTTGCAATTAGAGGTAAATAGAACAAGGACCGCAACAAAACGACTTGTATGAATGTTGCTAAATGGGACAGTTATCAATTACTCCATCCATATTCAGACAATGTTGCTGTTATTGTTGTTTGGGGTTTAATTAATTTTTTCAGGACAATAAAAGGCTATACATGGCGGCCAGTATATCTGGTGGAGGAAGAACCAGAGAAATCATGAAAAGAACCATTGACCCACGGAATTCAGCTACTGACAAGCTTTCTCACATACCTATGATAGCCGAGCATGAGACTCGAACCAGCGCCACAGCCACAGGTAAAATGTAGGTGAACTGTAAAGGCGAGTACCTTAGACCACTCAGCCCCACTGGGCCTCTGCAGACATTGTATGGATGTTGTTAAATCGAAATATCATCTTGCCATATTCAAACACTGCATGTGTCACGTCTAGGGGCTACCTTAGACCACTCAGCCCCACTGGGCCTCTGCAGACATTGTATGGATGTTGTTAAATTGGAATATCATCATGCCGTATTCAAACATTGTATGTGCTACGTCTATGGGCTTAAACTAAGTAAAAAGATAAGGTGAAATCCAACAAGCATTCAATTTTCCAAAATATACATTTATTTATCTAAAATATGAAATCAGAGTAAAATAACTAAAAGTAATTTACACTGTATGAATTCCAAGAATAGTATCCTTAATTGGATTATCAATTTTACATTAATCCGGAAACTATCCAAAGTTATTCCGAATGAAGGTGCTTATGTGCTATGCTACCACCATTGAAGAATCATGGTTCAAATAATCAACTTTTTTTTTTTACTTGATCGTAAATTCCACGAAAGTAGAATATCACTAAGTCCGACACAATTATTTTAGTATTCAAGTTTTTTTTAAATAAATTCACATAATCCTCACGGTACTATCTGTTTTAGAACAAAAGGTTTTCATTCTGCTAGTCCAATGAACATGTTATAAATAAATAATGATTCTCTCTCTCTCTCTCTCTCTCTCTCTTATAGAACTGAATATAACTTGAAGAATGAATTGGTGCATATTTAATTCTCTTATATATCATATATGTGCACACCGAATCAACAAAGCCGGACTCACTTAAAGGTTCTATTAAATTAAATTAAGAGTCATTTTCTGACCTTATCAAATTACTAAACCAATCAACAACTAGGCCGTGCATAATATCACTAATTTTGTCAAAGAAAGTAATTAACTGTGAGGAAAATGGTGGTTCCATGAAGATTCTTGTAATGTCTATTCAGCAACTGCATGCATATACATGCTTACCTGGCCTAAAGAAGAGGTGTAAACCCTTTTTTCAGAGAAATGTTCATCATGAAACTGTTTATGGTTGTCATGTGTGTGCAATATCCATATGTGCCATATCTGCTTTCTTGCAATATTTCATCAGGAATGAACCAAATGTGTTATGTTTTAACTGACTATAAAATTTAGTTTTCTGCCTACATCTAAAAACAAAAAATAGGTTCAGCTTTTGTTTACCTATTTTTCACCTGTTTAGTGATGTTGTGACTGTTCATTATCTTGAAAGCTTTGCTTCAAGCTGAACATTGATTTCCTGCCATTTGCTTTGGTGCATAATATATCTGATATATGGACATGTTTGAACAGTATTTTATTTAAGAAAACATTTTTTATGATTAGGAATAAATCATTATTTAAGCTATTGTATTTGATTCTCAGTCGCGTATGCTGAACTTGATACATCCGATCACCAACAAAATAATACCAAGGAATTTTATGTTCGTCCTGATTCAGGAAAGTTTTACACTTTTGAATGAATGTGTTACTAAGTATTTCAAATGGCAACGTGTGCCACGGTTAAATTATGGAAGGCGGAAATAATTTTTTATAAAGTGTCGTTCAGCACAAAGGAGCTCGAAAAGTACTGGATGATCGAATGGTATCGGTATCATTGTTAACAACTAGCGGCTGAATTATACCTTGTGAGTGCTTTGGAGCCAAACCATGGTACATTTTGAACAGCTGCGTTAATTTATGCTTATAGCATCTATGATACAGGCTATCCCACCCGTTTGCTCATATAATAATGCCCGAGCCATACTTTTTGTAGTACCTGTTACTGTTCTCATAGCCTTCAAATTTATTTGTTCAAGTGATTCTTTGTCTTGCATATTACAGATACAATCAGTATAGTCAAGCATAGAATACAAGATTTATACATTTTTTTTCCAAAGACAGGCGATCCAATCTATATATAAAATTATTTGAAATATTTACTTTCTCCCAGGGCTTTTTAGACAAATGCTTGACATGAGCTCGCCATGCGGCATCAGCAGACAATTTAATACAAAAATGCTTATGTTGAAATCTTTCTTGTTTACTGGACATATGCAGTTTACGATGGTTATCTGAATTTTTCTTTCCTCTAATGACTCGGTTTTGTACGGGTTAAAGGTCACTAGCCAAAGACGGGACCAATGTCCAAATTTAGGATTTGGCTAGCCTCGTTTGGGTTATCTACAATTATAGTGTCAAACTTTACAAGTTCCTGTGTTATTTAGCAGCTATGGCACGGCGTGATATAGTGTAATATCATCTGCGAATAAATCTTAGTGATGACTGTGTATCATTTACGATGCAATTTATATATACTAAAAATAATAATGGTCCAAGGATGGATTCTTGAAGGACTCCTGAATTTATTAACTGAAAATCAGAAAATTGGGAATTCAAGACAACTTTTTGTTTTCTTAATGACAAATAATGTTTTAACCGCGACAGTAGACTACCTCGAAAGTTAAGTTTAAGAAGTAATTCGGAATGCCAAAGGTCTCACCAGGAGTTAATTCTCCTTGACTTTTCATTTCAATTCTTTGGCATACAAACATTAGTATAGATTCAAATTAGGTTACTAGTACCAAAGAAAAAGTAATTATTTACAAAAAATATATATTTTTGTCTACTGTTATGAACTTATAGCATCAATGACTTATTTTTCTTAAACCAATGCTGGTCAATTTTCGTACTATTGCCTCAAACTTTATGGAATTTCCCCACTTTTCTCTCTTGATTTAAATGTAAACATGACCAAAATATAGTATGCAGCTTAGGAAATGATCAGAATACATTATTTAAGGTTTAAATTGATAATTAAAACAAATACTTCATAGGCATTTACTCTTGAATGTCTTTTTTCAAGTAAAAATTAAAACATTTCCCAGTGACGTTAGAATACAGTTTTGACGTCATGAAGCTATATTCAAGCTACTTCAGATGGATATAGTAAATTAACTATATGGTTGTCATTTTGGAAGTAAATACCACGTATAATATATCAAAATCTTTGAAATTGACTGCAGAATATGGCAAGTTTTTCAATAAGTTGACAACACAGCTTCAGTGGTTCTTTAAGGTGGCGCTCTACAGTTTCGTATTTTGCATAGGGTTAGAATTTTCAAGAAAAAGAATTTCCCAGGATTTCTTCACTGGTTATACTGGCTATATAATAAAGAATTTGCATATCTTAGGTGTTGGTAACAGAACTTTTAATTCCCTTTATTTTGATCTATGATTGATGGGTGTAATTTAGGTTATAGAGTATACAGCTTGGGCTCACTTAAGATGTGCTCGTATGAAATAAAAAACTGCTAGCTCCGCATGGTCATTTTCACTTCCTGGATTCAGAGCCGATAACTTTTTTATTTTTCAGATATTTTATAATTCATTCATTGCACTTTCAGTAAATGCTATTGTCTACTTCAGCAAAATTCGTTTTCCCTATTTTAATAACTACTAAAGTTAGTGTACTTTTGATTAAATCTGGTTAATTTGTCAAGCACATGGGATCATCCATTGTGTTAAACCGTGTTCGTAGATCATGTACAATTTCCACAAGTACAGTATCCAAAGAAATGTCAGCCACATTACATAAAAGTTGCATAGAGGTATGCCAACATTATCTCTCTTGTGCATGTTACAAATGCAAACAACAGTAGTAAAGTGGGGCACCCTAGCGACAATGGGAATTAGCATTACAGAGACCCCTGGGTCACTCTAGCGACAATGGAAATTTAACATGGAGAAAAATCGTGGGTCACTCTGGCGACAAGGGGAATTTAACATGGAGAAAAATCGTGGGTCACTCTAGCGACAAGGGGAATTTAACATGGGAATAAATTGTGGGTCACTTTACGTACAAGGGAAATTTAACATGGGGAATAGATCGTGGGACTGTCTAGGGACAATGGGAAATTTAACATTACGGAAACCCCTGGGGGGATGTAGCCTCAAGGGAATTTAACATATGGAAATTGAACATGGTGGATCTGTATAGCGTCAAGGGGAATTGAACATGGTGGGACTATCTAGGGACAATGATGGTAGAGGGTCAAACACAACAGAGACAGAAACATACATAAACTAGTACAAGCGTGGGATTTATATATAAAGCATTACCAAGACCTGAAATCTTGCTGGGGTGTTCAAAAATTTGCATAATTGTAATGATGCTATAAATAGCTATAATCAAGGAAATGCTCAACGACAAAATGGATGTGACTAAAAGTAACGTTAAAATGACGAAATTGTCCCAGAATTTAAAGGAAAATAAACATATCCCCGAAAATTAAGTTACAATGGTTTAGACTAAAATGGATAAAATTAGTAACTACTTACAATATCAACTTCTGTGACGATCGTGGATAAATACCTATGTATCTATAATCAGCTGAAATTCCTATGAAATCCCACTATCTATTTATAGCTCCAACTTGTGGGTTTTTCCTTTGGAAAATCCCACTATCTTTTTATAGCCTCAGCTTGAGTGACGTTCCTGTTTATGAATTCTAGTATATATGTATAGCTACAAAATGTGGAAATCCCCAAGTCGATATTTATAGTCTCAAAATTTCCAGCGTCAGTGACGTCACTGTACTGAACACTAGGGGATAAATGGCAACAGTGTTGCAAGTGGCTGACCTGAATACGCGCTACTGTAGGTAGGTAGGTAGAGTGTATCTGATAGGGATAAAGTGAGTTTTATAGGGACAAACAGAGACCAATACACACACACACATACACACACACACAACATACGCGCGCAGACACACTCACACACACACACACACACACACACACACACACACACACACAGAGGGAAGAGGAAAAAACAAACCCCAAATATACTATCCACACTCGGGAGGAAGAAACAAAACAACCAAATATACGATCTACACAACGTACGCTAACACACACACACACACACACCACACGCGCACACACACACACACACGCGCGCGCGCGCGCACCACAGAGGGAAGAAGAATAAAACCATTATACACTATCCACACGGAGTGAAGAAATAACCCTTTACATATACTATCAACAGAGAGTGAAGAAAATAACCCATTATATTCCATCAACAAAGAGTGAAGAAGAAAAAGTTTTTTGAAAGCACCTAAGCCCTCACCTGCAATGACCAACTCTGCCAAACACCTACACCCCACCCCACCCCCACTCCCAACACTACAAAACCCATTTAACCCGTTATTTTATGGCATCAGTGTGTGCTTTAGGAAACATCAAGACACAAAAATGATGGATGAATAGACTGACTATTGTTTACGAACTTGCATGCCTAAAGAGCGTGCGTGAAGGAAAACATCCTTCCATTTCAATTCTAACTAAAACATGATCCAGAGGGATAGAGAGAGGTGAAAGAGCACAATTTCATAAAGTGTGAGTAAAAATAAAACACGCCATCCTTATTATACAATGTCAAGACCAAGAGACACTTACGTTTTCTTTCTGGTCTATTCTCTTTTAGAAGGTAGTATGAAATTTCACATCAGGGCCAACGCATCGGCTCACATTGTCAATTTTTCCATTTCCATGTCTTTACTGGCACAAGTTCTTCATCATCTTCAATTTCTTCTTCTTCTTCTTCTGAATCCCTCTTCTCTGTTTCGTCTTGTGTTTTGTTTCTTCTCTTTTCTCGTAGGGCACTCTGAATTACAGTGTCCTTTCCCCTGACAACGATATTAGGTATCTTGACTTTTGTCTCTCTTTCTTAGACGAAGCAGGTATTTTGGAGACAAATACCCATTTACCTTTGCAGATATAGCAAACTTCATTAGCACACACTTTCGTATGACTCTCATCAAATCAACGACCAAAAGAGTAAGTTTTGTTGCCACTTTCGCCTGTGAATTATGCTTTCGTATGACTTTTAGCAAATATTTGACCAGCAGGTCGATCTGTGCTGACTCTTCCATCTTCGTGATCGTTTGAGAGCGGAATGAATACTCTGACGCTAAGACACTCTCCTTATATACAGGGACCTGCTGCGTATGAAACCTAGTCAAATGTAATTTTGCAATAAGATGAAACGATTTCATTGAGGAAGTAAAAGGCAATGATGTACCGTATCGCCTCACACAAAACCTGAAGTGTTAGCTCAGATCCGTGTCAGCAATTTCGAAGACGACATAACTGAGCTTTCATCAATGTTCTCCAATTATGCCACAAAACCACGAGTCCTGATTCACGCCAAAAGAAATTTCGTTCGGTCCATAAAAAATAGTATCACATCTGAGAAACGCAAAAACGAACTTCCAGAAAACTGAGAACGACGGCTTACACCTACAACGTAAATGTATGAGTTCAAGTAGTGCGTAAAACTTAGTCAAATTAAATTTTTATAGTCAAGACGAAACGATCTCTTTTCGAACAAGAAAGCAGACACCAAGCGACAATGGCAATCCGTGTCACACAACACTTTTCAAAATGTATATGATCAGAGGTTTGTTCTAGCGATCTGCACGGTTAAATTAAATGTTGATGTATTTTGCAATAAGACGGACACAACTTCCATGGGATCGCCCATGGTACGATTGTTCGTGCATTAGTTTAATTTTTAAAAATATTTTTTATATAAATCGCCTATAGGATAGACCCAGTAAAGCATGGCCATTCTCGTCACTGTCTGAATAGCTACTCAAGTCAATTCGAAGTGAACGCGGTAAGAAAATAAGTATAGCCAATGAAATGGCTTACAACGGGTGATGCATTGTTTTGTTCTAGGACTGTGTAGCATAATAATCCCTATGTTCTTGCGTTGTTACCATTACAGTGCAGACAGACTGAAATGTGAACTTACAAGCCCTCTTTGTCTGTGTTGTACCATTTCTTCTTACCACATCAAAATACTGAGCGTCACAGTATTGGTTCGCGTTTTCAAGCTGACCATTTTTTTTTATATCTCACTTAAACATTTTAACATAAACACTCACACTCACATCGGTAGAGTCAGAACAGATGTGTTACAGTATTGAGGGGCATGTTATCTTTTTTTCAAACTAATAAATTTGGGGTTTGTATGAAGTAAAGAACCGAAAGTACAGTGAAACTCAAGGATGATGACCCAATCTGTCTGTCTATTGATGCGTGTATTTACTTAAGAAGAAATATGACCTCTAAAACACAAAGAGATACGGCAAGCATGATTAGAATGAACATAACGATGTTTTCCTTCCCGCCCGTGTAATTTAGAGCTTCAATCCTCTTTGAAGACAAACTTGGTCTCCTTTTGTAGGGCTTGAAATAATAAAAAACCTGAAAAAATCTTAAGCACTTTGCTATAGATAATTTCATCAACAGACTAAACAATATAAATACCGTTACAACACTAGAAAGCCTTAAATCTTCTATCAAAAAGAAATGCATCAAAAAATTAAAGATTAACGATAACTAACCAATGAAACCGAATTTAACAAAGGCAGTGACATGTGAAGAAATGGCTCTCACTTTGGAAAGGTAGGCGAATGTACTCTGTCATGCACCATCAACTTGAAAAAAAATTATAAACAGAGAGAAACCTGAATTCAAAATTCAGTTGTTTTTTCTTATACATTGTTTCGTTTCTTTTTTCTTTTTTGGAACAAATCTAAGCACTAATATAGAGTGGAAAAGGGAAAATGCACATACAAGCTTTGATATTTCTGAAAAAATGAAGGGATATTCCTAACGTCCATAACCACCTATGGACTTGGACTTGTCTGTGACTTATCCACAAAACAAGATGTACATATTTCTGGTCAAGCTGCAAGTGTGTGCGTGCTTTTGAAAATGGTAAAAATTGGATATACAATTTTCTCGTGACACTTATAAAGTGAAGAGTCTGTGCAAGTGTCAAAAGCCAAAGTCATATAAGTTTTGTATTTTGTACGGCTTGTAAAGATTTCCACTTTAGAAAATGTGAAGTATCACAAGTTATTATCACAAACAGAAGTGGAACATAGGGGCTTGCAAGAAAGAAAATAACCCAGACAGTTGGTGTCATCAAGAGTGCTAGAGACGGTACCCGAACTTGCTTGCTTGCTTACTTGAATTAAAGTGATTTTCGCTCTAATGGAGCATATATCACTGGTTTAATAACGCACCGCGTGATTTTTAATTACTCCTGGGGAAGGAAAGAGAGCCTCATCCCCCCAGGCTTTTATGTACTCACAGACTACTTTTAAATTTAGCCACTCAGGTGTAGGACTAACTAATCCTTAACAACCTGACTGAAAGGCTTTAAACATGAGTGGGAATAGTCTCACCACACACTCATTTTTCTGTCCGAGCGTGGTAAAGGAGGGAAAAGGTGCTCAGCAAGACAGCCATGGGTGTTAAGTACTCAACAAAACGCTAGCCCGTACTTATTTCAAATCAAGTCCCGTTTTTGCTAATGGACAGTAAAAAGTACCAGTAATGTGTTAACCACTTGTGCAATTAGTTCAAATCTAACGATTCTGTTAAATTTCCTACTTCCTAACATATCTATCTAATATTAGTACTTAGTGTACATAAAAATAGCCATACTGATCTTATTTAAATTATTATGTCTAAGCGACATATACCAGTTTGGTCACTGTTAGGTTTAAAAAGTTAAGTTTGTTGCGGTGTTCCAATGGGTCAAGTTTGTTTCGAGAATAGTTTAGTCAAGGAGGGATACCAAGCCAAATATGGTTCCCTAGTTAATAAAAAGCAATCTTTTGGAGCCCTAAAAAAGTCTGTTTTTTCTGTTAGAAGGTAACACGTCTCTCTTTTGCTTTCACGTTCTTTCCTGCACTCCTAGTCTCATGATTCTTGATATCAGGAAATGCGTAGCCATGATGGGCGGCAATGTAAGCAGCGGCTTCTACCAGTTGACTGAGGGGGTATCCAGTGTAGGTTTGTTTGTAGAATTGGGGAAGAACTCTGACCCTAATCCCCATTGAGAAGGTCTTGGTTTAAAGGTGTCTAAAGATTTGTAGGCAACGTATTGTATGGCTCTAATAAACTACCCTGCTTTGTTGACGTCATACAATGCTTGATCTAGTCCCATTTCGGTGTACTTCTCAACGAGTGTCAGCGTCCCCCTCCTCCTCCTCCTCAATCGCCTCAATTTCCTCTTCTGGTTCTGATACTAATTCTTTAGTTGAGGTAGATAGTTTCAAATCCGCTGTTATGGTGTCTGTCGCTGTTATTGTTGCTGTGGTTGTTCTTTCAGCTGAGATTGCCTGTAGTATCGGAGTGAGAAAAGAACGTTGTTGTTGTTGTAGGGTTTAACGCCATTTTTCAGCACGCGATAGGCTATACATGGGGGCCAGTATTAATGGTGGAGGAAGAACCCGGGAAAAACCCGGAAAGAACCACCGACCCACGAGAAGCTACTGGCAAGCTTTCTCACACACCCACATTAGCCGAATCCGAGACTCGAACCCACGCAGACAAAGGTGAGATGACAGTGATCCGTAACGGAGAGCGCTTTAGACCACTCGGCCACTCGGGGCCCCAGAAAAGAACGTAGTGCCTCCGATAATTACATTTGAGTTTGCCATACCGTTTGTCTAACATAATTGGCCCTTTGTTTTGCCACCACTCTTTAAGGGGCAGGTTGTTTGTTAGGTATAGTCGGCTTTTGACTAGATGTTATTTGTGTTCTCGAGGTGGGTGGAGTGCCAACTGGCTAGGTCTGCATTTCTTGCTCCCGCTACTGTTGCGTATATTTCTTCCCTCCACACCGAGTTCTGGGCCTAATTCTTTTAATTTCGTTGTACCCGAACTTACATTATCCATATTATCACCAACAAAAAAAAAAAAAAAACGCACAAACCTAAAAAAAAACACTCACTCACTTTTTTACAGAACATTACTATTTTTAAAATTTTGATAAGCGACGGAAACGAAGGACTTAGAGTCGCACTTTCTAACCAAGATAAAGAAATCATGTGCTGATAGACTCACTTCTGTATTTTTTCTTCTAACTGACTAACATATCATAGGCAATGGAATGTTATTTCTTTTCGAGAGTATGGGGTAGCCCTGAAATTTTTTTTTTTGAACTTGAAGCTATGGCGATCGCTTAGGTTATAAGATGGCGACCTCCTCTGACGACAGACTTTCTCACAGGATAAGGTCTCCTTCTTCGGAAAAGAGAAGAAGAACTCTTTGGTGTCGATACAACTGTTGACAAAGCCTCTGTCAGGTTCATGCTGCTGCTGTTGCTGCTCTCTCTGCTGTTTATGAAGTCTGTACTTCTCCATCCATTCTTCTTTCTCCTTCTTGAATTCCTCCTTGAAGAGCTCTTCTTTCAGGGCTTCAGTGACTTTTAGCATTCTCACATTTTCTATCTCTTCTGGCTTCGGTATCAGACTGTGTCTGACCCTATGCAAATTCACGTAGGCTTCGTTTAGCTTAGCTAGTTTGGAGCACATCTTCGTAGGAGGATGAGTTAACAATGGATGGGCAGACTGGAAACTTCCCCGGTTCTTAAAGTCAAAGCGCGGACGTGAAGGAAAACATTACTACACGGTTTTCTAGCCGGAACGTTCAAATAGTGTTATGGGAGGGATAGAGAGAAGTCAAAGAGCATGAATCAACATTCCTATAGCCAAACAAACCACAAAGGCATTTGTTTCTTCAAAACACAACATTTTTTTATTCATACTAACAAACAACTCTAACATTTTTTTAACAATAATCCAACACTATAACATCAAACATTTTTTTCAAATACCAAACATTTTTTTTTTCAATTCACACTCTACTTTAAACAGGGCTGACAACGTTGTGAATGAAATTGTGATTTCCACTGTTGGAAGTCATTAGGCCATTGATGGACACTACGTTTCCTAGTTAGAGACAAAAGATAAGCATACTGGTCACAAAACCATCGATCTACTTTCACATTGTTTCTAGAAGAATGACGAGGTTCAAAATGAGTCACTAAATGTTCTAAAGAATAGCCCAGGCTGCAATGATGCAGAAAATACACACAGTACTGTCCACACACCAAGGAATATGTGCCTTGTTATTTCACATTATTGAATCGTGTGGTCTGAGCATTTCTTCTCATAAAGTCAATGATATCGTCTTCCAAAGGGGGCAGTCCATAGGAATCAAAATATTCCACACATCCTTCTTGAGGAAAGTAGACGGCTACCCAGTGGGTTCCTGGGAGATGACTATCGTCCGTGTTGATCACATAAGCTTGATGGTTTTGAGGTGTGCAATGAGGGAGTTCATCTTTAGCACAGACGACAGGAATCCAAGAAGCAGTGTACAAACTGTGGTTCAAAAGGTAATAAAGTTCTCAGGTATCCATTTTTTGTTTTTTTTTTCTTCTTCACAGGTAATGATAAGTCATCAATTCGATCCTGACTTTTTGCTTGAAAATGTCTGACAAATAACCGTTTCTTCACCTTGTCTCCTCACTCTGATCCAACAGAGCTTCGATGCGATGGATCTCTTGAGTTGTTAATGGAGGACAATAACGTTCACGCAAGCCTTTATACCACTGTTGTAACACGTCTTCTTCCGAGATGAGACTCCAAGCTTCGTCCAGATATTCGTCCAATTTTTCTTCTTGACTCAGCATCAGGCATTTATCGTGTTGAATTTCACTGGGATGATCGTTATGACATCCATAGCAATCTTTCTTGATCAATTCCTTAATTTTTTTCTGTCAAGACTATAGCATAACAGGAAACTAAATGTGATTCTTGTTCTGGCCATCTAGACTTCATCATGATGACTTCTTCGTCTTTGTCTTGGGGTTCTCCTTCCTCAGGATCTTCACATTCCATGTCCAAAGAATCCCTACTATACAAACATTGATAAAAGTCTTCCATGACTTCTAATAGTCTGGAATGACTTTTCTCAAACTGTTGGTTTATATCGTATTGTCCAATTCAGCATATAGGATGACGTTCACCGTATTATCTGCGCGTAGATTTTCTGCAAACTGAAATTCCACACGCATCTGGCCGGATTTTATACGGTGAAAATGTCCCTCTTCGCTGTCTTGACTTACAATTCGTTAGAGAACCGTTTTCGAAAATGGAGTTTCACTGTAACTTTCCCTTTGGAGAATGGAATATTTTGTCCCAGATCTCCTTTTATAGCAATGTTGACAGTGTCTAAATACGACTTACTGACGGGCAAATAGTGAGGATGTACAAATTCACGGTGTACGTGATAGGTGTTTGCACCTTCCTGGTCATTGTTTGTGGTACTATCCACTTTGAAAGGAATGACACGCAGTAACGGCACAGAGGTGTGTCCCACCACGTTGTACTCCACCACATCGGAATACACAAAGATCAAATTAAGTCCTTGGTTCAGTTCTACCGGGTTTCCAAAAGCTCTGTAAAAATTCATGTTACTTTTGATCTTGGGGCTCATATTGTTTGCGACCATTTCTGCATGTCCACCCAAAATTTCAAACAAACTACCATTGAACCTGAGGGACAATGTGTTTGTATCTTGAAATTTGATCACGAGACGATGAGCCACTTTATGGTACTCAATCTTCACACTTTTTTTGGCTCTGTTCAGTGCTTTGCCAAAGGCTAAGTTGAACCTGTCCGCAATAGTGTCCACCAAATGTTCACCACTAAAATAATAACCTGAAGGAATTTTCAAGGTGTAGATAATGAAGACTGGATTGCTGGCTGGTCTTGTGTCCCCTAAACACCCGATTTTGTTGATTTCTTCCTCCAATTGGGCATTCAGGATTTCCACCTCGAAAGTGTTTTGCTTTTCGGTGATGTTTTTGATTTGTGTTGGGTGAATGATTTCCACTAAAGCCACTTCCCAATGGGCTTCGTGATCTAACTGGATGGTCTGAGGTAATTTGACCGTGTAACAGCACAACGTGTTCTTGGGAAACACCTCCATGGAACTGTCACTGGGTAAGGTTAAGTAAAATTGGTTGTTATTGCTCATAATTCCAGAGTTTTGTCGCTCTCCGAGGCGATACTGGAAGTTAGAGGAGTGTCTCCGCCCAAAATGGGTTGTTCTTGTTGTTGTGGTTGTTGTTGTTCGACTGGTGACTGGCACTGGCACTGGACACTAGGTTCCCGTTGTTCCCGTTCGAGGAGAATTTCAGGGAGGGATTAGGAAGCAGGTAACCTATGTAACTGCTCAGTACAATGGTCCACAAGTGTTTGTCTCCTTGTTGCAAACTCAAATTGGCAATGGCTGCATCGATGACACAATACACCACGAAGGTTTGGCAGAAAAAGACGATTTGCGTTTTAGGCACACGTTTTCCATACCACACCCACAAGGGTTGTGTTTGTAAATCTTGCAGAGAAGAATTGGGTGAAGGAGTGATCGCAGTAGCTGAATCTGTGTGAAAGGGCATGATGGTCACTTCTTTTTATAGTGCGAAGCGTCGATGCAAGAATCAAAACTGGGTGGATATCCTTTCCAACGTACTTTGACTTCTTCGACACGACGTTTGCCCACTTTACGGTTTCTGCGTTTGCCAATGCCTTTGATGTCGTACACGTCGTCTTTTTTGGTGACACGACTTGATTTGAAATAAGTACGGGCTAGCGTTTTGTTGAGTACTTAACACCCATGGCTGTCTTGCTGAGCACCTTTTCCCTCCTTTACCACGCTCGGACAGAAAAATGAGTGTGTGGTGAGACTATTCCCACTCATGTTTAAAGCCTTTCAGTCAGGTTGTTAAGGATTAGTTAGTCCTACACCTGAGTGGCTAAATTTAAAAGTAGTCTGTGAGTACATAAAAGCCTGGGGGGATGAGGCTCTCTTTCCTTCCCCAGGAGTAATTAAAAATCACGCGGTGCGTTATTAAACCAGTGATATATGCTCCATTAGAGCGAAAATCACTTTAATTCAAGTAAGCAAGCAAGCAAGTTCGGGTACCGTCTCTAGCACTCTTGATGACACCAACTGTCTGGGTTATTTTCTTTCTTGCAAGCCCCTATGTTCCACTTCTGTTTGTGATAATAACTTGTGATACTTCACATTTTCTAAAGTGGAAATCTTTACAAGCCGTACAAAATACAAAACTTATATGACTTTGGCTTTTGACACTTGCACAGACTCTTCACTTTATAAGTGTCACGAGAAAATTGTATATCCAATTTTTACCATTTTCAAAAGCACGCACACACTTGCAGCTTGACCAGAAATATGTACATCTTGTTTTGTGGATAAGTCACAGACAAGTCCAAGTCCATAGGTGGTTATGGACGTTAGGAATATCCCTTCATTTTTTCAGAAATATCAAAGCTTGTATGTGCATTTTCCCTTTTCCACTCTATATTAGTGCTTAGATTTGTTCCAAAAAAGAAAAAAGAAACGAAACAATGTATAAGAAAAAACAACTGAATTTTGAATTCAGGTTTCTCTCTGTTTATAATTTTTTTTCAAGTTGATGGTGCATGACAGAGTACATTCGCCTACCTTTCCAAAGTGAGAGCCATTTCTTCACATGTCACTGCCTTTGTTAAATTCGGTTTCATTGGTTAGTTATCGTTAATCTTTAATTTTTTGATGCATTTCTTTTTGATAGAAGATTTAAGGCTTTCTAGTGTTGTAACGGTATTTATATTGTTTAGTCTGTTGATGAAATTATCTATAGCAAAGTGCTTAAGATTTTTTCAGGTTTTTTATTATTTCAAGCCCTACAAAAGGAGACCAAGTTTGTCTTCAAAGAGGATTGAAGCTCTAAATTACACGGGCGGGAAGGAAAACATCGTTATGTTCATTCTAATCATGCTTGCCGTATCTCTTTGTGTTTTAGAGGTCATATTTCTTCTTAAGTAAATACACGCATCAATAGACAGACAGATTGGGTCATCATCCTTAAGTTTCACTGTACTTTCGGTTCTTTACTTCATACAAACCCCAAATTTATTAGTTTGAAAAAAAGATAACATGCCCCTCAATACTGTAACACATCTGTTCTGACTCTACCGATGTGAGTGTGAGTGTTTATGTTAAAATGTTTAAGTGAGATATAAAAAAAAATGGTCAGCTTGAAAACGCGAACCAATACTGTGACGCTCAGTATTTTGATGTGGTAAGAAGAAATGGTACAACACAGACAAAGAGGGCTTGTAAGTTCACATTTCAGTCTGTCTGCACTGTAATGGTAACAACGCAAGAACATAGGGATTATTATGCTACACAGTCCTAGAACAAAACAATGCATCACCCGTTGTAAGCCATTTCATTGGCTATACTTATTTTCTTACCGCGTTCACTTCGAATTGACTTGAGTAGCTATTCAGACAGTGACGAGAATGGCCATGCTTTACTGGGTCTATCCTATAGGCGATTTATATAAAAAATATTTTTAAAAATTAAACTAATGCACGAACAATCGTACCATGGGCGATCCCATGGAAGTTGTGTCCGTCTTATTGCAAAATACATCAACATTTAATTTAACCGTGCAGATCGCTAGAACAAACCTCTGATCATATACATTTTGAAAAGTGTTGTGTGACACGGATTGCCATTGTCGCTTGGTGTCTGCTTTCTTGTTCGAAAAGAGATCGTTTCGTCTTGACTATAAAAATTTAATTTGACTAAGTTTTACGCACTACTTGAACTCATACATTTACGTTGTAGGTGTAAGCCGTCGTTCTCAGTTTTCTGGAAGTTCGTTTTTGCGTTTCTCAGATGTGATACTATTTTTTATGGACCGAACGAAATTTCTTTTGGCGTGAATCAGGACTCGTGGTTTTGTGGCATAATTGGAGAACATTGATGAAAGCTCAGTTATGTCGTCTTCGAAATTGCTGACACGGATCTGAGCTAACACTTCAGGTTTTGTGTGAGGCGATACGGTACATCATTGCCTTTTACTTCCTCAATGAAATCGTTTCATCTTATTGCAAAATTACATTTGACTAGGTTTCATACGCAGCAGGTCCCTGTATATAAGGAGAGTGTCTTAGCGTCAGAGTATTCATTCCGCTCTCAAACGATCACGAAGATGGAAGAGTCAGCACAGATCGACCTGCTGGTCAAATATTTGCTAAAAGTCATACGAAAGCATAATTCACAGGCGAAAGTGGCAACAAAACTTACTCTTTTGGTCGTTGATTTGATGAGAGTCATACGAAAGTGTGTGCTAATGAAGTTTGCTATATCTGCAAAGGTAAATGGGTATTTGTCTCCAAAATACCTGCTTCGTCTAAGAAAGAGAGACAAAAGTCAAGATACCTAATATCGTTGTCAGGGGAAAGGACACTGTAATTCAGAGTGCCCTACGAGAAAAGAGAAGAAACAAAACACAAGACGAAACAGAGAAGAGGGATTCAGAAGAAGAAGAAGAAGAAATTGAAGATGATGAAGAACTTGTGCCAGTAAAGACATGGAAATGGAAAAATTGACAATGTGAGCCGATGCGTTGGCCCTGATGTGAAATTTCATACTACCTTCTAAAAGAGAATAGACCAGAAAGAAAACGTAAGTGTCTCTTGGTCTTGACATTGTATAATAAGGATGGCGTGTTTTATTTTTACTCACACTTTATGAAATTGTGCTCTTTCACCTCTCTCTATCCCTCTGGATCATGTTTTAGTTAGAATTGAAATGGAAGGATGTTTTCCTTCACGCACGCTCTTTAGGCATGCAAGTTCGTAAACAATAGTCAGTCTATTCATCCATCATTTTTGTGTCTTGATGTTTCCTAAAGCACACACTGATGCCATAAAATAACGGGTTAAATGGGTTTTGTAGTGTTGGGAGTGGGGGTGGGGTGGGGTGTAGGTGTTTGGCAGAGTTGGTCATTGCAGGTGAGGGCTTAGGTGCTTTCAAAAAACTTTTTCTTCTTCACTCTTTGTTGATGGAATATAATGGGTTATTTTCTTCACTCTCTGTTGATAGTATATGTAAAGGGTTATTTCTTCACTCCGTGTGGATAGTGTATAATGGTTTTATTCTTCTTCCCTCTGTGGTGCGCGCGCGCGCGCGCGTGTGTGTGTGTGCGCGCGTGTGGTGTGTGTGTGTGTGTGTTAGCGTACGTTGTGTAGATCGTATATTTGGTTGTTTTGTTTCTTCCTCCCGAGTGTGGATAGTATATTTGGGGTTTGTTTTTTCCTCTTCCCTCTGTGTGTGTGTGTGTGTGTGTGTGTGTGAGTGTGTCTGCGCGCGTATGTTGTGTGTGTGTGTATGTGTTTGTGTGTATTGGTCTCTGTTTGTCCCTATAAAACTCACTTTATCCCTATCAGATACACTCTACCTACCTACCTACAGTAGCGCGTATTCAGGTCAGCCACTTGCAACACTGTTGCCATTTATGCCCTAGTGTTCAGTACAGTGACGTCACTGACGCTGGAAATTTTGAGACTATAAATATCGACTTGGGGATTTCCACATTTTGTAGCTATACATATATACTAGAATTCATAAACAGGAACGTCACTCAAGCTGAGGCTATAAAAAGATAGTGGGATTTTCCAAAGGAAAAACCCACAAGTTGGAGCTATAAATAGATAGTGGGATTTCATAGGAATTTCAGCTGATTATAGATACATAGGTATTTATCCACGATCGTCACAGAAGTTGATATTGTAAGTAGTTACTAATTTTATCCATTTTAGTCTAAACCATTGTAACTTAATTTTCGGGGATATGTTTATTTTCCTTTAAATTCTAGGACAATTTCGTCATTTTAACGTTACTTTTAGTCACATCCATTTTGTCGTTGAGCATTTCCTTGATTATAGCTATTTATAGCATCATTACAATTATGCAAATTTTTGAACACCCCAGCAAGATTTCAGGTCTTGGTAATGCTTTATATATAAATCCCACGCTTGTACTAGTTTATGTATGTTTCTGTCTCTGTTGTGTTTGACCCTCTACCATCATTGTCCCTAGATAGTCCCACCATGTTCAATTCCCCTTGACGCTATACAGATCCACCATGTTCAATTTCCATATGTTAAATTCCCTTGAGGCTACATCCCCCCAGGGGTTTCCGTAATGTTAAATTTCCCATTGTCCCTAGACAGTCCCACGATCTATTCCCCATGTTAAATTTCCCTTGTACGTAAAGTGACCCACAATTTATTCCCATGTTAAATTCCCCTTGTCGCTAGAGTGACCCACGATTTTTCTCCATGTTAAATTCCCCTTGTCGCCAGAGTGACCCACGATTTTTCTCCATGTTAAATTTCCATTGTCGCTAGAGTGACCCAGGGGTCTCTGTAATGCTAATTCCCATTGTCGCTAGGGTGCCCCACTTTACTACTAACAACTTCACCGTACCTACGTCACTCTCTGAAAAGTACATAATAACTGATGAGCGACCCCAAACATGTTCAAACACTTTACTAATGTCAAAGAAAACAGTTCTAACTTCCTTTCCATGGTCTAGAGCTTAACAAATCATATTATAAATATATGCACTTTGTAATGTTTTGTATATTTGATTTAATTTATATTTGATTTAATTTATTTGTTTGTAAGTTTTAACTTTTTATTCCATTACATGCTAGTGTAATATAACTTTATTTACTGGATAATTATTATTATTATTATTATTATTATTATTATTGTGTTTTTGTACTCTCTCTTAATATTGAATTGACATAGCACATATTTTTGAATAAGTCGTACATTTGGTGAACATATATGCAACTAAAATTGGTTGTAATAAGTCAGTTTATATAGTTCTGGTCTGAGTTCAATTTTAAATTAAAATGATATAAATTTTATTTGTAACCAGTTATTTAACATCACATTGGTCTCTCATGTGGTTTTGTTCTATCTGTCAGAAAACAACACACAAACATACACATATTCACACACACAAACACTCACATATATATATATATATATATATATATATATATATATATATATATATATATATATATATATATATATATGAAAAAAATTACAAAACTTGTATGCTGTGGAAAAACAAATGAAATACATACATACATACACACACACACACACACACACACACACATATATATATATATATATATATATATATATATATATATATATATATATATATATATATATATATATATATATATATATATATATATATATATATATATATATAGTGACTTTCTCCGTACACGTGTGATGGGTTGTCATTCCACAGGTGTGTTCAGCATGAAATGTATCGGCATGTCAGATGATTTAATAGGGGTTTCTTTTACATTGTGATCTTGCATTCTCTTGCACGTACTTGTGTGCAGTTTCGAAAATAATGTTAATCCCTGACAGAAAGCCATGTGACCTGTTATTATTACATTGCTATCACTTTTCTCGGTGATAGTCCCCTGTCCAAAGTGAATTCCCTTCTACAGATAGTAGCTAGAGTCCTTGATGAAAATGAACATAGTCTCATTATGATGACTTGCCTTAGTCGCTTCCTTCATGCGAAATATTGTCCTTCTTTTTGTTGGACTCCTTGTGTTTGTCACTTGTCTCTTGGTGCTCAAGCATTTGGTTATTTCTAGTGTTTTCTGTGATCATTACCAGCAACGGTATCCATTTCTGTATTGCATTTTAACTTTCTTCCCCAGTCATTTCATGGTTGGCTTCTATTGTTTTTTCTCATTTTGTTTAATTTCAGAGCGTCAATGCACACACTAGCTAAACAGTGTTCCTACATAGCATCTTCTCATTGGTAAGTGCAGTTGGGATATGTGTATATTCTATTGCTTGCTAGTGTATTTCCTTTAAGCACGGCAAATGAGTTGGCTAATGTCATCATGAGAATGCTGTGTCATCTGATCAGATGAAGTGTCTGATTTGGCAGAAACCCGCCACTGCTTTTGTGGGAAGAAGCCCTCCTCCAATCCTGGTAGAGATCAGTGACACTTTCCAGTTCAAGGAAATCACTTGCACCAAAGAGCGAGTCCTTCCTTTCCACGACTCTTCTGCATCTTCAACTCACTGTGGTAGACTTGCTCCTTAAACAAGAGGAGCTAGATAATTAGATGACTCAAGTTCCAGGTCTTTGTTAACTAACTCATCAGGGGCTGGTAACAAGGCAAGGATGCAAATGCCAGTCACCAGATTAAGGAAATGGGCTCCATTCACCGGGCATATGATCCAATGAATGAGGTTTCAGTTTACCGGTCGGCTAACCAGACCAAGCAGGTCACTGGCCATCCAATGTCCTTTCCTTTAGTTTCATTATCAAAGGAACTAAATGGGGAACATGACTTCTTTCATCCTGCATTGACAGAGATCACCAATGCCCTTCTCCAGAGAGAGAAAGAGATTGACAGTCCTGCATCGCGCATCAGCAGAGAATATATATATATATGAACTAGATTTGCCACATATGAATTCAAGCTGTACCAAATTGCACTGGGACTTACTCATCCTCTAGTCCTTCTATCTCCATTGTACTATAATGGTCGATTAATGGAAGATGAAACATATGGACGACATTTGATATGACAGCAAAGGACCACATTTTCTCTTGCACATGTGTCCATAACCTTCCAGGTCTTTTAGGTACCAGGCTCTTCACAAATTTAATGTTATTTTCAGGGGCTTAGAATAAAAAAGGAATGTGTCACTCTATTCAAAGACATTGACTTGTCTTTGGTTAATCTCCAACCAGGACAAAGTCAGATATGACAACTCGAATGTTGGTTTGCATGGAGATGAATTTCTTTGCTAATCAAAGGACAGTTCATGTTTCCCGAGAAAAGATCTCACAGATACAGGCCAGCTTCATAACAAAAATATTCCAGAATTTGTAGTCTGATAAAATCTGCCTCTCTGTCCTGGTGACCCTGAATGCAACAGCAGATTTAATGTCCATAGAAGGCTTAACAAAAGGCCTCTACAATGTTTGCTACTAGAAAAATGGATAACTCTCTCACCCACAAGCACAGTCAGCTAGAATTTTTCTGTGGTCCAGATTTCATCAGTTCTTGGTTTGGTGAAACAGGAGTTAGAAATGTAATTCTGCAAATAAACGTAAACTAAAATCATGTTGTTACAAAAGAAAATAAATGTTGTAAAAGTATGACATAATGTTCTCCGATATAAATACATGTAATGCGCATATATTTAAACAAAAGTGATGGTGGACATTTGGCTTATTATTACATATCAGAAGTCACTGCTGATGAAAGGTTTAAATGTAGATATGTTAGGATTATGAATTTGATTTTTTTAAATCATAAAAAACGTATGTGGAGCAAAAAAATGCTGGAGGTGAACAATGTTGTTTCCTATTGCTACTGAACTAAATTGCATTCTCTACGACAGTCATCCCTTTAGAAGTTAAAAATAGTACATAAAATTAATTTTAAAAAATCAGGAATTACAATAAAATTTATTACCTGCATATAGTTCTGAAAGTCAGCCCAAAATTCATAAAACCTGATGATAAAAAAAAAACCCACTGTTTCAAGGACATTTTGTCCTTTTTAGACATGTCAGTAACTTTTATTTATAAAGTGTTTGACCATTCAGAGCATATTCTACATTATTCTGGGTTGAAAATGAAGCACAAGTTGAACTATCTCTATACTGATCTCTTTGAATGGTCGTTAAATCTATCTCTTTACCAAAGAAAGTCAATTGTTGGAAGACCAGACATTTTCAACGTAGTATTTCTTTGCCTGTAAAACTAAAACTTTTGCTGAAGGAGATATCTAGACAGATGTCTTTGGTTTATTATTCTTTATTTGTAGGTTCTTCTTTCTTTAGCATTTACTTTGTTCCCTTCAGTTCTTCATGTACACCTTTGTTATCATTTATGTCGTGCACATTTTGACGAAGTTGGCAGTCAGTGCCATTGTTGTTGAACTAAACTAAAATAACTAACCAGTTAATTTTTTGGAATGTTTTATTAACAATGGTCATCGTGCCATACAAAGTCAATTAACACTAAAAAATAAAACTTTTGATGTAAAAAAATCAAGTCATACAATGCTCTCATTAAATGACATCTTTTGAATTTCCAAAACTTAACAAATGTGAAAAATGTTATATATAAACAAATTTTGTAAATAAATAAAATTGCAAGGTTGAATTTCTTTGTCTTTTAAAAAAAATTGTATTGCTCAATAGCACTGAATACATAAATATATTTAAATAGATGGTATAAATCAGAGCTTATACCAGAAATATAAATATGAGAAAACGAATGTAAGACACTTAAAATATATATATATTCAATCACTTTGTCATTTTTCACAGATTGATGAAGTTTTTAGGCGTATTCCCTTTGCATGACTGGTATTTAAAACAATTTTTAAATAAAATTTGTATGAGAAGAAAAAGCTGCTTTAAGCAACGATGAAATATATCTAAAATACACCTAACAGAAGCAAAATATTTTCCATAATTTAGCATACGTTTAGAATTTACCCATGATGCATTGGTTTTATGATTTAGGAGGCTGATTATGGTTCCATTCTGTTTCCATGCATGGAAGACATATTTGTACCCAGAATTCACCATCACCCAAACGATGGGTATCAACTTTTAAGAGAAACCAGCTAACTCCGCATCATTCACTCTTTGATGACAGGAATTCTAGTTCAAAGGTAACAAATTAATTTGAACATTTTTATATAAATTACTTCTAAAATGAAGTTTCACATAAGAATAAATTTCTGTCTATTCAAACTATGGCAATGAAACAATGTAATCTAAACTTTTGACCGGTATCTTGGCCTCTCCAACATAAATAAACCAACTAATCAACTTCGAAATAACCAGAATTATAATAATGGATGATTTTTTAAAAAGGGACAATTTATTTTACAAATACATTTTAGTAATTATTTGAATACAAAAACATAAAAGACTCTAAAAGAAGACTGAACTAAGCTGAGGTTAGTATATTGTTGTTGAATATGCATAATAGTTTATCTTCATCTTTAAAACCTTTTAAGTTTCCTTAAAACCCTTATCACCAAAATTGTTAAATTTAATTTTAAAAGACAAAACCCGTTTTTAATTTCGTTTTTTTTTTTTTGTTTTTTGTTAATGATGATTTTTTATTCATTTACCGAAAGGAATTTCATCACAAAATTTAAAAAGTTTACAAAACAACTGTTGATAGATGATATTCATGAATGATTTTAGAAATGGACCGGTCATGTTTATAGAAGATCAAATTTATGAATTCACGATCTGCAAATATATTTTCTGTCTAAAATATAATTTATTTGTATTACTAGAAAATAACGTAAATAGAGAAGATTTATTGCAAGTTACTGTGAAAATCACTCGCAGAAGAACACAAAGCTGACAATTGAAGGGCTACCAGTTTTGGACAAAAACTGGCTATCATCCTTTATTGTCCAATTACTTGAACAACTAACGACTGCCTTCACCATGATGAATTAATTAAAAACCGATTGCTAAAAAATGTACCCATCCACCCTCGACAAAATTTTTATCTATGATTTCTAACTCTAACGAAGAAAATGTTAGGTGGGATGGAATGGATAGGGGATTCACAGACAGAAAATGAATGTCAAAATGTTGCACGAGGGGTCCCCAGTTTGTATAAATGGACCATTTTTGGAAGAAAACTACATCAAAATAATTAGGATGGAAAATAGAATCAAGTGTCCTGAAAATTAACACCATCCAACTCAAATCTTGAATACGTTATGTAAACAAACAAAAATGGGAGACCAATGCAGTAATTCCAAAATTAGTAGATTTCATCTAGAATTCATTATTCGTGTATCTCTTCAACACAACAGTAAGCAGTTTTCTAAAAAATAGCTTTATCTATAGATATTTAACGTAAAAACTAGAACTGTATTAATATACAATATTAATATGTGTAATTATTGTTTATCTTTTATTAAAATAAACTAGAGACAAACAGTCATACATATAATTATTTTGTTATAAAGGATATACAATATATCAATTTAAATTATACAATTTTATATAGTGGATTAGCATTAAGTCCGTTAGGATACAGAGTATCTAACTTATGAATCCAATAAGTTTCTTTTATGAGTCTATTCATGTCACCATGCACAATATCTATTGGCATGAAGAAAAATCAAGTAGAGAGTGATTATTGGTGTTAAAGTGTGTTGAAACAGAGAAAAACTGAGGATCTCTATAATTTTTTATATGAAAGCGATGATTATTCATTCTCTTAGAAACTTGTTGTAGTGTTTGTCCAACATATTGCATGCTACATTTTTTACAGGTTATTAAATAAATCACATCAGTTGATATGCAGTTAGTGTTATCGCGTAGAGAAAATACCTCTTTTGTATTAGCACTACTGAAAGAAGTACTTTCTCTTATGTTTGCACATTGAGAACACCGGTGTCTGTTACATTTAGATGACGAAAAGTGTATTTTTTATTTTCTGTCTGTTTAGTTCTGATTAAAAAATCTTGCAAATTCTTGGGTCTTCTATAAGCGAGAACTGGTTTAATTTTGAAAAGTGATTTGACGCTAGTTTTATTGGATAAATTTAGGAGACTATAATATTTATTAATTATACGACCTATATTAGGTAATGAAGGATTATATTGTATTGTGAAAGGAATTACATCTCTCTGTTTTACATTCTGCTGTGTTTAAAGCCTCATGTTGAGTAAGATTAAAGGCTGTGTTCAGTGCAGAATCAATTATGTATGTAGGATAATTTCTATTTTATAAATAAGTTCGTAATTTATTCAAAGAATTTTGTAATTGACAATCATCTGAAATAATGCGTCAGTATCTTTTGGCCTGGCTATATGGTATACCGTTTTTACATGACATGGGATGACATGAAGAATATTCTACATATTGGTGGATATTAGTTTCCTTGATATGAATATTTGTAGAGATAGTGTTATCAATATTTTTTATTACATTTACATCTAAAAATGAAACATGCGTACTTGATGCAGTATAAGTAAATTTAATTGTCGGATGAAAATGATTCAGGCGATCAAAACATTTTTTCAGTTCTTCATTTGAATGGTTCCAGATCATAAATATGTCATCTAAAAATCTAAACCAGACAGATGGATTAAACTTTTCATTTTGAAGAAAATCTTTTTCTAATTTTCCCATGAAAAGGGAAGCGTATGAAGGAGCCATGGGACTACCCTTTGCTGTACCCATTATTTGTATGTAATTCATATTATTGAATTGAAAATAATTGTTTTCCAAGATAAGTTTTATTATTTTACATATATCTTCACTAGATAGTGTGCTATTATTAAGATTGTTATCAATAAAATATTTACATGCTTCAATACCATCTGCATGCGGAATGTTGGTATATAGTGACGTTACGTCTAATGATACAAGGATTGAGTTATCAGATAGCTGTGGAATAGACCTCAACTTTTTAATGAAATCAGTGGTATCTTTAATGTATGAAGGAAGTGATTTCATTAAAGGTTGTAAAACACTATCAAGAAATTTACAACCTTTAATGAAGGAATTATGAGAACTTCGTGTGTTGTCATCGGACAACGATTAGATTCGTCACATGTAGCTTCTGTCATGCCAGATATATACGGGCCACATTTTGGGGCGCCCTACACATATCACACACCTCAGAGAGTGAGAGGTGTAATGTTAGTGTGTTTCCATTTGTTACACGCACAATAGAGAGAATGATGACGTACATCTATGTGACTTTCATGTACTGTGGCTGACAATTCTTTGGATATTGTACTTGTGGAAATTGTACCTGATACGATCTAAGCACACAACTAACCAAAGTGGTTTCTCCCGTGTATTCCACAGCCTGCATTAGTCGAAGCTACACTATCTTTATCAATTATTAAAATATGCGAAAATAGTTTTCCTGAACTAGACAAAAGCAGCTTCTGCAAGTGCAGTGAATGAATTACAATATATATAAATAAAACAACACACACACACACACACACACACACACACACACACACACACACACACACACACACACACACACACACACATACATTCATACATACATACATACATACATACATACATACAACCATATAACCCAAATAATACCCAACAATCATACACTAAAATAAAAGGAATTTAAAGTTCTTCTAAGAATAAGATATAAATGGAATTTAGAAATAGCCAGGAGAAATAATAAGGAAAACCTGGCAAGTTCTTTATCTTGAAAAATCTAACCCTAAGCAAAATACGAAACTGTAGAGCGCCACCTTAAAACATATATGGAAATTGGTAGTTTTTTTCTCTTATTTTCTTGTGATTGTGTCTGATCATCAAATCGGTACAGAGTTCTTATGCATGAAAATAAGCTAATTATGATAGTTTTGATTTTGCTTGCAAAAATATATGTTGTGACAGTATTTGGTGCAATGACATTAATTATGGAAAAGTTAGAAGTCTTAGAATTCAGGAGTGAAGTCAGATTAATTTAAAACTGTTGTATTATCTGAAAGAAAAGAAATAGTGAACAAATAAACGTTTATTTTCATCCATTTGAAATGAAATTAAAGGAAAGCATAACTGGTCCATCCCTGTTCAAACTATGACATCTATTAGTGACATCTCAGGAATACATGTGGCATGTTTATGTTCCTATCTGTCAGCTAAACATTAGTTCATATGTCGAAATAATGCAATGTGCATTTTTATAATAGATCACTTTACATCATGGATGCCGGTGGGTGGGTGCAAGGCTTATGTGGGATATGCAGCTAACGAATACTGTTGTGTGGGGACACACAGTATGAGAATTATTCAGAAGGACTTATTTGGTGTTTGCGACTTAAATGTTTCCTCTATGCAACCAATATTAAAACATATAATAATGATACATATATGGGGCGCCCTGTAGAGATTATGTATTGCGCTGGGACTGTCAGGTGTAAGATGAAGTTATCTGCACTTGCAACACGCACAATGGAGAAAATGTTGGCATTCCTACATGTTCCTTTAATGTGTTGTTACTGAAATTTATTTTAATACTTTTAATTAGTTTAAACAAAAATCCTTTCGGGGAGTCTAATAGAATTTAACCGTTACTGCATTACAAGAAATTTTAATATAGAAAGATAAGTAGTAAGGTGGGATACATTAGCGACAATGGGAATTAGCATTACAGAGACCCCTGGGTCAGATTAGCGACAATGGAAATTTAACATGGCGAAAAATCGTGGGTCAGATTAGCGACAAGGGAAATTAACATGGGGAATAAATCGTGGGTCACTCTAGCGACAAGGGGAATTTAACATGGAACTATAGTGTGGGTCTGTCTAGCGACAAGGGGAAATTAACATGGGGAATAGAGTTTGGGCTTTTGGGATTTTTTTTTTTTTTTTTTTTTTAAATTTTTTTTAAAAAAGGGGTAGGCAATTGAAAGGCTATATCTTTTCGAGAAATATGGCTGGCCCTGAAAAGGGCCTTTGGGTTTTCTTCTTCTTTTTCTGCTTCTAATTTCTTCTTTTTCTCCACCAAGTTCTTATTTTATCTCCTACACTCTTTCTCTTCTTCTCTTTCTTTTTTATCTCCTGCTCTTCTTTCTTCTTCTCTTCCTCCTCTTCTTTCTTCCTCTTCTCATTTTCTTCTTCTTTTTCAATTTTTTCGTTCCATTTGCTTATTCTTTTTCTTTCCTCTTCATCCTCCTTCTCCTCCTTTATCTCTTTCATGACACCACTAATCTTGTCCTTTACCTTTTTTAAGTTATTAATTTCCATCTTTACACGATGGGGACTATAGGAATAATGGTCTTCAACGAGTCTTATTAACATCTGTTCCATCATTCCTAAGTTGTCTAAAACGTCTTGCAATGTTTGTATTTTGTCCATTTGGTTAGAAGCCATCTTCTTTGTAGAATGGTTTGAACGACGATTACTGTGGGTTCTTATAGTGAAAGCGCGGACGTGAAGGAAAACATCCCCCTAAAACATAAAATTGATCTTACCTAGATCATGACCAAAGAAACAGCAACGCGCGGACGTGAAGGAAAACATCTCCTACTTTTCTCATTTCATATAATAAAACCCAAACTATACTCTCCACATACGCTAAGAAACAATAAACAAAATCCATAATCTACTATCCACACAATCGTACGTGAGCGGTTACAAAACCCAAACTATACTCTCCACATACGCTAAGAAACAATAAACAAAATCCATAATCTACTATCCACACAATCGTACGTGAGCAGTTACAAACACAAACACACAAACACATACCCTCGCACTATGAAAAAAGAGTTAGTGTTTATAATCACACTACTCTACCTACACACACACACACACACACACACACACACACACACACACATTGGCAAATCGATAGTTATTTCTTTTCTAGAGTATTGGGTAGCCCTTAAAAGGGCTGTTTTTTTTTAACTCCAGATGCACCTATCTAATGGTTGCACCTTCCTGGCCTGGCGCCACACACGCATCTTCTTCCCCAGTCTCCTTTCACCTTTCTGCTGGGGAGCGCAGAGGGAGGATGATTCGCTTCAACACCTCAATCCTCTGTCTCGGGAATATTGTACGACATCCTCTCTTCTAGTTTCTTTTCCTCCTCTTCCCTCTGTCTTCTCTCCTCCTCTTCGTTCTTTATTCTTTCCTCTTCTACTATAGCCTCCGCGGCCAGTTCATTTAACAGGCGCCTGACATATTCCAGATGTATCTGGAGTTCAAGAAGTTTGCTTATTCTGCTATTCATTCTTGTGTTGATCAATCAACAAGGGTAGCTAGACTGCCCAGCGAGTTTCAATTTATAGTGAAAGCGCGGACGTGATGGAAAACATCCCCCAAAACATAAAATTGATCTTACCTAGATCATAACCAAAAAACAACAACGCGCGGACCTAAAAGAAACACTCACTCACTTTTTTATGCTACCCATCACTATTTTAAATTTTTTTTATAAATCACTTCAATAGACTATCCACATACCCAAAGCAATCCAATCTAACCCCAAATTTACACCTCAAACACCAAAAAAAAAAAAGACATCATTTTAATCTACTATCCATACCAACTTACTTAACCACTTACAAACACAAACACACAAACACATACCCTTACATTTTTTTAAAAAAGAGTTAGTGTTTATATTCACACTACTCTACCTACACACATTGGCAAATGGATTGTTATTTCTTTTCTAGAGTATTGGGTAGCCCTGAAAAGGGCTGTTTTTTTGTTTGCTATGGCATTCTTTTTTAGTTTCTAAGAATGCGATGTCCTCTGAGGATAGACTTTCTGGCGATAGGTCTGCTTCTTCGAAAAGAGAAGAAGAACTCTTTGGTGTCGATACGACAATCGACAAAGCCTCTGTCAGCTTCAGGTTGCTGCTGTTGTTGTTGTTGTTGCTGCTGTTGCTGCTGTCTCTGAAGTCTGTACTTCTCTGTCCATTCTTCTTTTTCCCTGTTCATTTCTTCTCTGAAGAGCTCTTCTATCAGGTCTTCAGTGATTTTTAACATTCTCACATTCTCTATTTCTTCTGGCTTCGGTATCAGACTGTGTCTGACCCTATGCAAATTCACGTAGGCTTCGTTGAGCTTAGCTAGTTTGGAGCACATCTTCGTAGGAGGATGAGTCGACAATGGATGGTTAGACTGGAAACAACCCCGGTTCTTAAAGTCAAAGCGCGGACGTGAAGGAAAACATCCCCCACACGGTTTTTGAGTCGCAACGTTTAGTGAGTGTCATGAGAGGGATAGTAAGAAATGAAAGAGCATCAATCCAACATTCTTATAGCTAAACAAAAGACAAAGGCATCTTTTTCAAAACACAACATTTTTTATTCAAAAATCACTTAACACTAAACAACAACTCTAACATTTTTAACAATAATCCAACAATATAATATCAAACAATTTTTTCAAAACACAACATTTTTTATTCAAAAATCACTTAACACTAAACAACAAGAACTCTAACATTTTTTAACAATAATCCAACACTAAAAGTTTCTCCACTAGGTAAAGAGGGATAACAGTCTTCCATGGTTTCTAGTAATCTAGGATGACTTCTCTCAAACTGTTGATTTCTATGGTATTATCGAATTCTGCATATAGGATGACGTTCACCGTTTCATCAGGGTCTCGGTCTTTAAACTGAATTTCCACACGAATCTGGCCGGATTTTATAGGGTGGAAATGTCCCTCGTCGCTGCCTTGGTCTGGAGTGAAATCGAAAGCCCACAAAGCGTAGCCTCCTGCATAATCCTCGTACGTAATACCGTGACTGGTATTGGTTCCTAACTGTCCGGTGGCTTCGTACAGGGACAAGTACGATCTCAAGTAATTCTTCTTGGTAAAGTCAGGTTCGAAAGGTCGGGTACACAAGGTCTTGCCATCGCGACTGACTTCGATTTTGGACACGCCAAAGTGTTGAAAGTAGAAAGGATTTTTTCGGCAGCTCCGTTGAAGGCTGTATTCTCGACGATACCAACGATCAAACGTTTGGGTAACTGTCCTTGGAACAGATGATCTTCGATCATGGATCGCTGTCCCTTGGGAATGGTGAAGGTTTTCACTTCCACGCGTCGTATGGGATACTTGGCGGTCGTTCTGCTCAACGTCTGACTGATGTCGTTTCCCACTTTAGGTAACACTTCCACACGGCGTACGTAGAGTCTGGCTTCTAGGATTTTGGTTTTGTAACCGTCACTATCAGCCATCAAATGGAAAGCGGCACTGCTACGATTCAGTCTCAGGCGGACATCCACCCCGTTCAGCAAATACTTTTCTTGCAACCACATGTCCAAATGCAAACGATCCATCAGTTCTAAACTTCTGTCGGCTCCCGTGATTCTCTTTCTTCGTTCTACAAATCCATCATTGTTGTCTTTCTTTTCATCAGTTTCCAATATTTCAAACTTGGTAGGTTCGTCAGCTTCCCATACCACACAGGCATTGAGATGAGTGTTCTTGGCATCTATTCCGTACGTCAAGAGATTTTCCAGGTAGGCACGATAAGGGTAAGTATCCATGCTGCTACTGACCAGTTTGTTATTCAAGTACAAGTCCACTCCTCTGAACAAGGAATGCATGAAATTGTTGACGGGAGCTACTGCTTCATCGTCTATAGCACCTCCAGTCTTATCTAGAATTTTGACTTTCAGGTACAAGTAACTGCTATTCAGATCGATGTAATCTTCGGGCTGTCCTTTGATTTCAAACTCGATGGGAGCGGAATCGGTCAGTGAGGAGACGGGGTGAAATTTCACCCACTGGGATTCTTGCATCGTCATCATCGTGGGGGGCATGGCAAACAGATCCAGTTCCGTCTTGGAACAAGCGCAAGATTCTCGGTGCATCATTTTTTTGTCTCTTTTCTCAATAAACGAAAACGTCTAAGTCTCGAACGGTTCTTCTTTTCTTGGCCTTTCTCGCTTGAAGTCTGGTGAAAGGGTGTTTTCTTCGTCGTCTCTTTCTGCCTTGTCCTTGCTGAATGCCTGACTCGGTAGCGTGCAGGGCATTTATAGGTGTTTCTCGTTGGCCTAAAATGTCTTTGCCCGTTTGCAGCAAGACATTTTTGCCTGCCCTCATGAAGGCTTCTTTAGGGTTTTGTTTGTCGATGATGACATTTTGGAGAAATTCTTTGCCTTGCGTCAGTGCCGCATCTTTCAAGGCGTGCAATCCGCGTGTCACCATCGGTTTCAACACCGGGGCCACCGAACGAAAGGCCGATTTTAACATGTCTCCTAAACCGTGTCCTCGCTGTCGAGCAACCCCTCGGTACACTGGATACATGACTTACTTACGAGTCGTGAGAGAACCGTTTTCGAAAATGGAGTTTCACCGTGACTTTTCCTTTGGTGAATGGAATATTTTGTCCCAGATCTCCTTTTATAGCAATGTTGACCGTGTCCAAATACGACTTACTGACAGGCAAATAGTGAGGATGTACAAATTCGCGGTGGACTTGGTAAGTGTTTCCACCTTCCTCGTCAGCGTTCGTGACAGAATCCACTTTGAAAGGAATGACACGCAGTAACGGTACGGAGGTGTGTCCCACCACGTTGTACTCCACCACATCGGAATACACAAACATCAAATTCAGTCCTTGGTTCAGTTCTACCGGGGCACGAAATAATTTGCTAAAAGACTCGTTGTCGTAAACGATGGGTAATTCGTTTTTCTTGAGCATGGTCTTTCTCATGTCCATGTCTCCGCCCAACATGTCAAACAATTCAGGACAAAATAAAATGGACATGATTTTACTTCGTTCAAATTTCATCAAGAAGCGACGAGCTGCTTTGTGGTACTCCATGGTGACACTTTTGTTGACATGCTCCAAAGCTTTCAGAAACACGACATTAAACCTGGAGGTTATGGTGCTGACCAAATGTTGACCACTAAAATAATAGCCTGGGGGAATGAACAAGTGATAGGTGGTGTACTTTTGTGTACGGGTTTTCTTGTCATATTTGACATTGCTATCCATCCACTGTTGCATTTGCTCGTCATGAACTTCCACATCAAAAAAATTTTGATTGGGAAGGACATTGAGGACTTGGGTCGGGTGAATCATTTCTACTAAAGCCACTTCCCAATGGGCTTCGTGATCTAACTGGATGGCTTGAGGTAATTTGGCCGTGTAACAGCACAACGTGTTCTTGGGAAACACCTCCATGGAACTGACACTGGGTAAAGTTAAGTAAAATTGGTTTTGGTGACTCATAATTCCAGAGTTCTGTGGCTGTCCGAGGGGTTAGTGGACGTCAGAGGCATGTCTCCGCCCAAAATGGGGTTCTGGTTGTGGTTGGAGTGGTGACTGGCACTGGCACTGGACACAAGGTTCCCGGGGTTCCCGTTCGAGGTGAATTTCAGGGAGGGATTAGGAAGCAGATAACCGAAGCAACTGCTCAATAAAATGGTCCACAATTGTTTGTCTCCTTGTTGCAAACTCAAATTGGCGATGGCTGCCCCGATGACACAATACACCACGAAGATTTGGCAGAAAAAGACGATTTGCGTTTTAGGCACACGTTCTCCACACCACACCCACAAGGGTTGTTTTTGTAAATCTTGCACAGAAGAACTGGGTGAAGGAGGAGTGGTCGACGTAGCTGCGTCTGTGTGAAAAGGCATGATGGTCACTTCTTTTTATAGTCGATGACTTGCGAAGCGTCGATCCAAGAATCAAAACTGGGCGGATATCCTTTCCAACGTACTTTGACTTCTTTGACACGTCGTTTGCCCACTTTACGGGTTCTGCGTTCGAGAATGCTTTCGATGTCGTACACGTCGTCTTCTTTTTTGGTGACACGTTGTAACTCGGGCAAATAAAACGTTCCTTTGAGCACTTCTCCGTTCATGTCTTCCAATTTATAGACGGCAGGATGACGGCCATGCACTCGTCCAGTGACGCGAAACAGTTCGGTCGTCCAGTTAGGTAAGTAACCTTTGTCAAAAGTGCGCTTAGTCTTGCCAATGCACACCCAATCTCCTACGGCCAACTCTCCACTTTTCTCGGGGACAGCCCTTGTCGGGGACGTACCAAACAGACGCTCAAACACCAGCACTTCGTTGTCGGGAGTCACGTCTTGCGGGGCACGTCCGATGCTTCGATGGTAAGATTGGTTGTACGCTTGCACCAGGTGCGGTAAGATGTCGATGTACTTCAGAGTGTGGTGATGCGTAAAATATTTCCACATGCGTTCTTTCAAAGTGCGTTGAAAACGTTCCACGATGCTGGCTTTGGTTTCGGGATTCTCGGTGGTAAAAAGATGAATGTCACGTTTCTTTAATTCTTTTTGGAAAGCTTGGTTCAGAAATTCGGTACCTTTGTCCGTTTGCCATCGAAGAGGGTGACGACCGCTTTGTTTCAACACCTGTTGCAGGGCTCGCACTAACTCGCTGCTCGATTTGGAAGTCAAGGGTACGACCCAAGCAAATTTGGAAAAGACGTCGATGGCACAAAACAAATATTTGTAGCCACGATTGTAGCTGGCCAAATGAGAGACATCGGCTAAATCGGCTTGCCATTGATGATCGATGCCTTCCACTCGGGTGCGACTTCTGGCAAACTTGCGTCGAATGGGTTTGTGTAAAGTGTAGGTAGCTTGTTCTTGTAACCATCGTTGCACTTGAGGTAAACGGAGACTTTTCAGTCGCGTTTTGGCAGCACGATACAATTTTTGAACTCCTGCGTAACCTGCAGGATGGGAGGGATCGTAGCAAATGCTGGCTAAGACTTTTTCCATTTTTTTGTGTTGGTTGGTGTGTTAATAAGGCACCCACTCTTGGAGGATGCTACTCTTTTTCTCTTGGGGTATTTTCTTGGATTGCAATGCTTTGCGTGTGCGACCGGCAATAGGTGTTGAAGAGGAGGAGGATGTCTGAGCGGGGGATATCGGTTCTTGTTTCACTTCTGTCTTCACTTCTGTCTTCACTTTCTTTTTCTCTTGTGATGAAGAAGGGGTGGCCATCATCTTTTTAATCCATCCAATTCTGGAGGTAGGTGGTGTTGTAAACTTGCGTACTTTTTCGGGTGGAGTTTGAAACCCTTCTTCTTCTTCTTCTTTTCCTTTTTCTGTCTTGGTCACTGCTACTTGTGGTACTGGTACTGGTACTGGTGATGGTGCTGGACTTTTCATCAAGGTCTTAAAATCTTTCAGAGTGGGTAGAGCTGTTTCGTCTAAAGCTTTCTGGTGAAAGAGTTGCAGTCGTTGCAAGAGTTGACCGTACTTTTGCGATTTTTCTGTTTCGGACAAATCTTGGCGATCCATCAAGGACTGCAATTCGTGTTGTAACTGGGACATCTCGCTCAAATTGGGATTGGGAGGTAAATGCGGGGTGTGTTGTTCTTGCCACCGATGGTATTCCATCCATCGTTTGTAAGGCACTAAAGCTAGTTTTCGTCCTTCCATGGGGTTGTCAGGGGTCGATTCTGAGATCTTGGAACTTCCGAGGCCTTTTTATCTTGCTCCCACCAGTCCTCCCAACATGGTTCCCAAGACTCCTTTCAGTATGGGGCCTAACAAGAGAGATAAAATACCTCCACGTTGCACTAACATCTTCTTTTTTTGACGAATGGGAATTTTCTTTTGAACCATTTGGCGAAGAACGTGACGATGTTTGCCTAAGCATTGTTTCTGGTGTTTGGACAAAGGGATCGTGCCTTTCAAAACGTTCAAACAACATTCGCACACGGTATCGATGACCTCTTTGGAGACCGTTTGAATGAGTTTTTTTCGTAGGGGTGAAGAAGCTTTGGACAGGACAGATAACATGTCCCCATGTTTGTCTAAACGTGGTGGCAGTCCTTTCCTTTTCTTTCCTTGGGATTTTCTGGAGGGTGACATCTTTGAGTCTTCAGGAGCACCAAAAAACACTGATACCCTACTTGGTCACAGGCCTTTTTTATACTGGAACGCGTCGCCACTGATTGTCTTGACGTCGTATTAGTTTGAGGACAGGCATGACACGTCGTGCAGGGGTACGTAACGGACTAAATCGAGCCAGTTCTTGCTTGGACAAATCCAGTAAACTTTGTAACATGCCCGATCTTTCTTGAACTTTGATTTTGGGAGAAGGTACTTTGTGAGCAGCAGCCACTGCCACTAAATTGGAAGGTCCTGCGACTGGGGAAGTTCTTTTGGGGGTCATCAACGGAGAAGTTCTTGGTGTGATCAACGTCTCCATGTACTCTTCAGTTCTGGGTGTCATTAACGGAGAAGTGGACAAACGTGAGGCTGCCGGAGACGCAGTCACCGCCGTGGCAGGTCGTGGTTTGCGAGTGTAAGGTTGCGTCCTGGCCGAAGTGCCTCTCTTGCGACAAGTTTTCTGTGGACTTTTCTTTTTCTGGGGACTTTATCTCTGTTTCTTTTTCTGGGGGCTTCTTTTCTTTTTCCGGGGTGGTGGTGTCTGGTCAGAGGAGGGTCCTGCCACTGGAGAAGTTCTCCTTGGGGACCTGGTCTTTTTCTTCTTGGGGCTTCGTTGGACTTTTGTCTTGGGTATAACTTTGGGGGCATTAGGATCCCATCTTAAGAGTGAGCGAATGATGACCCCTCCTAGAGTACCGCTCCCTCCAGGTTTCAAAATGATTTGTTTTTTGGTTTGAGTGTCGATGCGGGGATCGGCCAGTTGGACCAAAGCGACTTTGTTTCGATCAAAAAAGCGTTTGGTTTGATGAGGAATCTGAATGATTCCTTGGAGTAATTGACGTGCCGTCACCGTGAACCATCGTAAGACTTCTTTGAGACTAGCTTCTAAGACACGAGCTCGTGTTTGTGGATCTTTTTCTCGACTGATGCCATACAAGGCACGAATCAATTTGACGGGAAGATGCGACTGAAGGGACGTCATGTTCGCACTGAGAGTGAGACAGACGAAAAAGGGTCTGAGGTTTTTATAGATTTTTTTTATGTGGAGTGAAATGAAGTCGAGGACGGAGACGTGTACAGGACAGGCCCTCCGTCTTGGCACCAGTGGTGAAACAAGTGGGTACGAAATCGCAAATCCTCGGGAGTCGTAGGTTTCAAATCGACGAGTAAATAGGCGTGTGGCGTTTGAGTGGCATCGTCGTACGCCTGAGTCAGCCAAGGCGTTCCTAACTGTTTGGCTAAGACTTGCACTTGCGATTTATCTCGAGGGCTTTTAAACAAGACCACGTAATGCGCATTGAGACTGATGGTGCGATGGGCTTTACTTTGTTGAAACAAATTTTGGGTGATGTAAACGACACTGGCATTACGGTGATGCCCTTTGCGCGTGAACCACAGTTTAATTTCTTCTTCGTCTTCTCCTAACATGTCGTCGAAAATGACCAAATGGGTTTGACGGGAGTCAGAGACGATGCCGTCGTCTTCTTTAGGAATGCCTTCCACAAACACGATGGAATCGCCTTGACTTTCTCGCAAGAGGCTGTACGCCGATTGCCACTCTTTGTAACACCACACGATTCGTTGAGGGGGTCAATCGATCAAATGATGTTTAAGTTCGATCAAACGTTTGACGAATTCGGTTTTGCCTGAACCGCTAGGTCCAGCAATGAGCATGTTAAAGGGATGGCGAAGATACAATGCCTCCCAACTGGCACGATCTAAGTGTTCGTCGATGACTTTGACAGTAGAGGAAGAGGGAGCAGAGACAGCAGAGGTAGCCATAGTGTGAGAAATGTCACTTGTGACACGAAAACAAACAAGACAAGAGTTTATATACTTTTTTTCAGAACACGTTTATTGAATGTTTTTTTTCAAACATGAATACGAAAGACAAAAATACATAAAAGCCAAAGGCTTAAGTACAAGAATAAAAGGCACATGATAACCATGAACGTGTAATAAACACAAGTGTCTGTACAACATGTTTTGGGTAATGTTCTAACCAGTTCTATAGTAGGGGGTAAGGTCACACAAGTGTCCTCCCGAAAGGGTCTTTCAGGCCTGTCCACGACAGTCCCGTCCTGGGTGACGGGTTCTTCTGGCACCGTCACTAACACGGGTTGAAAAGTAACCTTTTTCCTTGAATAACTCTCGTGCATACTGGGCCACCTCTCGGGTCCAAGCCAAACCAATCTGGTTTCTTCTTCGTCAACGACATGGTAAGTTACTTCAATGAACAATGAACTATCGATCTTGCCTAGGGTTCCTTTTTATATACAGACCAATACCGACGTGACCGTACGGCAACGTAAAGTGATTGGGAAGTCGCACTCGCTTCTGGTATACAATTTGATAGACTTTTTCCAAGGGTCGACTGACGATGTGGTGAGTGGGTAAACGTACAATCTTGTTCGGTTGATAAGTGGTCACTTTAAAGTTTCCATCCTCTCCCGATTGCAAGGCTTATTTCAATACCCCAAAGTTGACCACTCGACTGGTACGATGATTCAGAGTCAGTCCTTTCACTTTGCACGTCGTGTGCACTTCTCCTTGTTTGTCCCGGTATTCGTAGCCGTAATTTTTGGGGCCGCCACTGACGAAACTTAGAATCTTGTCGTCGGGATGCTCGTCTGTCCAGGCTCCTAAACGGTCTCCTTCGATGTCAGGGTGATGTTGAATCGGGTGATGGATGTAAATGCAACTGTCCGTGTCAAAGTACAGGACGCGTTCTTCTAACAGTTCTAAAGCTTCGTACAATTTTAAGCGAGCATGAGCTGTCACGTAAGCCGCAATGATGACATTTCCAAAAGGGTCGTCTTGTACAAAGTCCAGATCTTCTTCATAATTGACCAAGATCAAATCCTCTCGAACGACGTCCACGTGTTTCATGTATTTGGTTTTGTCGTGAATCATCTGGAAGTAGTGGGAAGGTTCTGTCAAATATTCTGTCTTGTGTAAACACGGTCGTTGTGCCATTTTACCCCACAAGCAATTTAACATCACTTTGGCAAACGATCGCCTGCCTTCGTTTTTTTCGATGTGTTCTAAAGAGATGCCTTCTTGTGCGTAGTATTTCTCTTTGAATTGTATTTGGTCTTCGTAAGTGTGACACCAGGAAGGATAGCCGCTGGCTTCTTGTTTCAGTTTCAAAAAGGCATCCACGTAGTCGGCGAAAATGCCTTTCTGAGTAGGGTCACCCTTGTGGTACTGTTGTGTCTTGGGAAAGTGGCAAATTTCGTACACTTCTAACAGTTGGTATCCCATGTCCAGAGCTTTGAACAATTCCACGCTGACCCAGGTTCCCGTCAAGGCACGTTCTTCCTGGCTGTGATGGCAAGGTTGGTCCTGGTTGCACGTTTCGGCACAAGTACGGCACAAGGGAAACATCAGTTTGCCTTGACAATGGTGAGGTAAGACGGGATGGTATAGGTTCGTGGGAGGCAAAACTTTACACTTGATCAAGCCTTCGTATTGTCGAATGTTTTTCAGGTCGATGTGTTCCGTCAGCAATTGCGGGTGCCCTACAGGAAAGCGACAATATTTGCACACGTAGGGATACAGCGAACACACGTCCAAGTATTTGATTTCTTCTCCTTTCTCTTCGTCGGCTTGGTACAGCAAACAGGTGGCATTGGTCCTTCCTCCGTACAAACTATCCCTCGGGTTCAGCGGGTCCATGAACTGGTAACTTTCCACGAGGCGTTTAAACTCGGGATCGGTTTTCATACGGTGATCGTACTCGTGTTCCCACATTTCCACCACTTGGTATCCTTCCTGTTCTAACTTTAGGCGTCGCTGACAAGTGTCCTGGTACAAGTCTTCCATGGTTCGTTGCAAAAACTGATTTTTAGTGTCACGGTCAGGGTAACAGACGGGACATCCATGAAATAAGCAACCGTTAAACTCGTACACGATCTTGGGGTTTTCTAAGTCCCAGCCATCGACCGAATACGTTCCGATGGTCTTTTCGCCTCCTCCGTTGCGGGCATGCTGAATCCATTTGTCTTCCTTGTCGCACAAGTAATGTAACCAGCGTAGGGCTTTGACCGAGTATTGACGTTTGACGAAGTGGGTCGTTTGAGGACTGATGACAGCCACAGTGTTTTCAGGCATGAATCGTTGGCGGTACACTAAGGAACACGCTTTGGCAATGGTGCAAGCTTCTTTCAAAGGATCGACCCCTCCGTGTTCCAGGAACAGTTCTCGAAATTTTCCACAGCAACGTCGTAAAATGTCCACGTCGGAACGACAATACTTTAACATTTCTTCCTGAAAGTCGAAGGGGTCAGAGGCATGAGCCTGGTACCAAGCGTAGAAAGCTTCTCGTTGTTCGGTACGCATGTTGTCGGGGTCGTAATAGTGAGCCTCAGGCAAATGGGGTAGAACGGCATGTTGATTGGTTTCCGTATTGAAAAAGTGTGGAAAGTACCCTTTAGCCATTTCTGTCATTCCAAACGTTTTAGGCATTCGGCTCAAAGGCATGGCCAAGTAACTCATCGAATCTTTAAACTGCACTTGTCCCACTTGCATGAAAATGATTTTGGCTCCGTTCAAAGTCACTTTAGGACGTTCGGTGCCTTGTTCCGTATAGTATCTGAGAAGAAACTGTCCATCGTATCCGGAGAAATTGTGAGCCATCACCGTGGCATGACGATGACAATCTCCGTAACGTTCGATGTCCTCTTGGCTCCACGTCTTGTCGATGGGGTCTAAGACCCATTGGGCAAAATCGGCTAACGTGTTCGGTCCCCGAAAGATTTTTTCACGTCCTCCAGGAATCTTGCTGCAGTGAGGGCAATGACTGAAGATAGGTTCTTGAATGCACTTCTCGCACGCTCGATGAGCCACGCAGAAATTAGGAATGTGAATGCCGGTCTCTTGCATGCATTCGAAATCGAAAAAGATGAAATTGCCTTTCTTCTTGTGACCGTCCTCTTTCTCTGGTGGGGGTTGGTATTTTTGCACGTAGCATTGGTGTTCCAAGTCCACGCTGTGATGACAAATGTGACATTTTTTCTTTCCTCGACATACGTGTGCCTTGGCATTATTGGTAAGTATGCCTTGTCCACAGGTAGGGCACAATCTCAGGAGTTGACAAGCACATTTCTTCTGTGAACCTTGTGTTTTCAAATGTTGTTGGTAACAGGTAGGGCTGACAAACGTGCGCAAACAAGTCGAACAAGGCACTGGTCCTTCGCTCAGACAGGGTGGAGAGGCCAAACATCCTGGGCATTTCATTCCACAATGCTTGTGTTGCTCTCGATTGTTATAACCATAGTCACATTTCTCACAATAATAACCGTATCCCAGGAATCCAGTGATACTGGTAATGGTATCGAAATGGTCATCGTGATGATAAAGGTGAATGTATTTTCCGTCCTTAAAATCTTGGCCTCGAAACAACAGAGTTCCACGCATTTCTTGAGGGTGCACTTTCAAGGTGTAGCGTGGAGCTAGGGCATCTTGCAATTTTTGCATCTCAGGAATGCCACAGGGTGTGTCTTTGGACAGTCCGGCTTGTTGTAACAGGAGTTCTGCTTCGTTTCGTTGTTTGGCTCGATCGCATCGTTGAATAGTTTTCCAGGTTCTTTTCCATTCTACCGTGTCGTTCTTGTTGGCATAGGTTCGTCCCACCACGATGGCACGGGCTAAACACATCTGGTCTTGAGGGTTGTTAATTCGGACGAGACTCTTTTTGGTGTTGCGTAGGTCGTCCACCAATAACATCTTTTTGCATCCAGTTCCTTGAGGAGGAGAGACGTGGGCCATTTTCAGTGTGGCTTTACCATCGGTGATGTCAAACTGGTCATTAGATTGTTGCACCTGTTGTATCTTGTCCATGACTTTGGAAGGGGTCAGTTCTGCGGGTCTGCTAAACTCGATCCAAACAGGGGATTTCAAACCGTCGTGATCTATGGATAGTGTCAAGCGATCGTCTTCTTTGGGTTGACATTGTCGCTTGAGTGCGGTGAGCAAAGAATCCCACATCTCGGTGATAAACCCTTCTGCTTTCTCCAAGGGTACGTCGGACTTGAAATCTTTAAACTTCACCGTGTAGGTGTAAGCCGTGGTTCTAAATTTTCTAGAGGAGCGCTTTTCCGTCTCTCGAATGGAATAGTACTTTTCAGGGTTGACTAAGGGTGGTGAACTTGGTTTAGAGGTTTCAAATTCTGGTTCACTCATGTCCTCTTCAAAATCACTGGCATGAATTTGTGCCAAGATTTCAGCCCTGGTACGAGGCGATAGATCACGTTTCTGCCTCTTACTTTCTTCTTCTTCTTCTTTCTTCTCAAATGAATAGGATCGTTTCATCTTGAGTGCAAAACGTCAAATGACTCAAGTTTAAACACCATAGACTAATTTATAGTCATGGCAAACCAGCGTATATAAAAAGGGTGTGTGTCTTGTCCTTTCACTATTCATTTCACTCTCAAGCCGAGCACAACGATGGAAGAGACTACCCAGATGGAACGTTTCGTCAGAGCTTTGCGAGGGGTCATTAGAAAATTCTCTTCAGACCAGCCGACGGACTACTCTCCTTCCTTTCGAGATAAAAGTCAAGATACTTGCTATATCTGTCAGAAGAAAGGGCATTGGTCTTCAGAGTGTCCAGACCGTCAAAAAAGAAAAAAAACAGGGGCTAAAAAAGACAAAAGTCAAGATACCTGTTATTATTGTAAAGAAAAAGGACATTGGTCTCCAGATTGCCCAAAAAAGAAACAAGAGGAGTCAGAAGAAAAGAAGGATTCTTCAGAAGAAGAGAGGGATTCTTCGGAAGAAGAGAGGGATTCTTCGAAAGAAGAGAGGGATTCTTCAGAGGAAGAAGAGGAAGAAAGAAGACAATTCTATTTAAAAGAAGCAAAGAAACAGGAGAAGAAAAGAAGAAGGGAAGAAAATGAGGAAAAAACGGTGAAGAAATTTAAAAAACAGAGAGACTAAACAAGGAGAAAGAAGAAGTCAATGAACTTTTAATTAAAGTGTTCTGTGGTGAATTGTGAATTGGATTGTAAAAAATGGATAAAAGAATACATGAATGATATAAGGTAAGTGTCTTTGAGTTTTGATTTTAAAATAAGAAGCTACTCTCACGCACTCATACACAGACACGTACTATAAGGGTAAAATGGGTGGGGTTTATTTCTGAGTTATTGGCAAATTGAAATTGTATTTCTTTTCGAGAAATGTGGGTGGCCCTGAAAAGGGCCTTTTTTCTTTATGGTGTAGGAGTGAGTGTAACCAATCAACTTTGACTGCCTTAAGCCTTTGCCACGGCCAAGGCCTACTTCTGATGATTGGGTTGAAATCACTAAGGGTGGTACGACAGGCTTAGTCACAGGGTTGGCGTGTTTAGCTCGGGAAGGTCGTATTCTCTTCGGTCGTGATAAAGAAGTCTGATACATTTGTTTCAGACTTCTTAACTCTGCTAAAATGTCCAACAGTACCGTAGCCGTTTGATTTTCACCCTCTTGTTTCTTTGCTGCTACTTCTTCTTGCTGTTGTTGCTGTTGTTTTTTTCTTACCTCTTCTTGTTGCTGTTGCTGTAGGAGAAAAGCTTGTTCCGCTTCCTTTTGTCGTTGCATAAATTTCTCCAATTCTTCTTTCTGTCTCTGTCTAAAATTCTCCACTTGCGGTAATGAAGAAGGTAACGAAGGTTCCGGAACAAATTCTTGCGAGGTAAGAAAATCCACAAAATCCCAATGTACCTCTTCTGAAAGTAAGTCCGGGTTCCCTTGGGCAGTTTCCCCTTTTGGTGCACCCCAATGGATCGTTTTCTGAGTTTCCGTCATGTTGAATCACTGTCACATAGATTGACTGCACACAAGCGCTAACGAATCTGTATAGACCACGTGACGTCACAGACTGCTCTCTTTGGATTGGATGCGAGCTGACTGAATTTTGTAACGCGTGTTCGGATTGGTGAATGAATTCAATCCTTTTCAATCCTTCCTGTACCTATAAATAAGCGCAGTTCACTGCATTGATTCACCTATTCTCGTCGCTTCAAGATGTGGACCACAGTTGAGTCATCCACCCTTGTGTCTTCCATGATGTTTAGGACGGACATGCTCATGTATGTCAGGTCCAAGTGGACTGTTGTTGATAGGACAGATACTAGTCAATGGATGAGGAGAGTTTACATAGAAAGACAAGGATGTCTCAAGAGGGTACTTGTGTATGGACCGGCAGTTAGAAGGAGTTTAAGAAGAAGAAGAAGAAGATGTGACAGATGCCATCTATGTTAACATTAATATTAACATAAACCCAAAGGCCCTTTTCAGGGCCAGCCATATTTCTCGAAAAGAGATAGCCTTTCAATTGCCTACCCCTTTTTTAAAAAAAAGTTTAAAAAAAAAAAAAAAAAAAATCCCAAAAGCCCAAACTCTATTCCCCATGTTAATTTCCCCTTGTCGCTAGACAGACCCACACTATAGTTCCATGTTAAATTCCCCTTGTCGCTAGAGTGACCCACGATTTATTCCCCATGTTAATTTCCCTTGTCGCTAATCTGACCCACGATTTTTCGCCATGTTAAATTTCCATTGTCGCCTATCTGACCCAGGGGTCTCTGTAATGCTAATTCCCATTGTCGCTAATGTATCCCACCTTACTACTAAGATAGTACTTTACTGCAAAGCATTTGAATGAAATTTGTTACGTTTCTATATTGCAGAGACTATTCTCTCTGGATGAACAGTATAAACATTGAAACTGTAACTGGTCAGGACCTCTCCTTCCCTCACTCTCTCTCTCTCTGACCATATATTACCAGGTGAGTTCTTCCAAATGCATGTCGTGGTTCGAAAGAAAACGTGCAAGATAAATCTTTTGCGAAATCGTATTAACTTTCGTGTAGCACAGAGATGAAGCCGTAGAGATCGGTACGAAACTCATATTGTAGACATGTAATTTATGCCACCAGTAAAATACATGTACAGAGGAACATTTGATCAGTTCAGCTATGGAAAAAGTAAGGGTGTTTATGAATGCTGTTCTTTTTCACATTTTGTTGTACGTGTTTCGATTGCAAATTCGATATGGAAATCGTACTGAAAATTTAACACATGTAACAATACTGTTTGAAATAATTACAATTGTCTTGGACAAAAGTCTTATTTGTGTTATCCCAGGCTTGAAACAATGGAGAAAATTGTCAGCCACTTTCGATTGGGGGTGGGGGGTATTTTGTCAAATCAGCACAGATTTACAAAGAGGCGGCTGATACCGTGAGAGGGTATGTACAAGGTGACCTTCCCAATATGCTGTGATTTATGATTGTGTCTGCATTATTCCAAAATGAAATGATACACATAATGTAATATGTAAACGTCTAAAACAATGTATGCCAGAAGTTTGTCAAGAAATGCAAATAAAGTGGTCGGTTGTTTGAAAATTGTAGAGATTGGATCCATACCATAGTTTTTATTTGCTTACCAATGTCCAGCATTATGCTCATATTTCATTTATTCTGACTAAAATCTTGGTGAAACCAATAAAACATTCATTTATATGTTTGTTTTATGTTTATTAGCTATAATTAGATGATGTTGGATGAATTATTGAAAAGCATAGATAACAATGTTCTTTTAATTCACACACACGAAAACACCCGCATGTTTAATGGTACACATACTACAAGGCTGTTATTGGATATTTTTTTGGTATCTGTTTCGATGTCCAATTTGACACGGAAAGTCGATAAATGAACATAAGATTCAGGAATTATTCTTGACATAATTGTGTCTAATATCGCTCTTTTACAGGCTGGTTTCCACCAATCAAATGAAGTCAACTGACCTTTTAGAATGCAGAGAGGCATTAAATCGAGAAAAAAAGTTATTACCTCTGATGCAAGGCCAACATGTAAAAGCAAATAAAGTAACTATATTGTATTTGTCATATTTTTTATATATAAAAAAACATCAATAGCAACAACAAGAACTACTTAGGAACCACCCCTATCAAGAAACCATATTTCTTTTACCACTAATAGGTGGCTGTATAATAGAGGTTTGACTGTGAAATGTACTGTGTTCCGAGATTAGTATTTTATTATTTTGCAATATTACAGAAGGTGAAGGATAGAGCCCTAGAATGCCTTAATTTACTTGCAGGTGAAATGAAAAAGAAAGAACCAAACGAATGACAAAAGAGGGCTACAAAAAATCCCAATCTGTTATCCAGAAATATCGAGTCCTAATCCAGACAGAAGAGGCAATGTGGGAAAATTTGCTCTCAGTATGCATTTTTGAACACTTCTCATTTACTAAAGTAATAAAACGTTCTCATTTACTAAAGTCATAACTTTTGGGCTGGTATCCGTCCTAGACTCTTGCTCTGTTCTCCATTTTCTTTTCTCATGAGTCTTTCACACTGCTCTATATAATTTGATTAAACTGGTACAAATGCCTGAAACTAAGATTATTTGCCATGACAGTAGTTCTATTGAAAGACTCCTTTTTAATAATAAAAATACATGTTATTACCTTTCTCAAATGAACTATATCTCGTCCGTATAATTTTCAGATCACATTCCATTTACACGTGACTGTTACCCTTCCATTGCCCCGTACCCCATACAATTCTTGCCATGTCAGTTTCTCCGATACAGCATATATAGTACTTTCCAGGCTTTGTCTTTGCGTTATATGCCTGAGCTTTCAAGTTGGTCAACATACTGCATCTCTTCTTTTAATTCAAACTTATATACTCATGTAGTACAATTTTTGTTTTAAATATATCAAGTGATGTTGTGGCATGCATTCATCTAATGCATTCCCTCATAAAAGAATCATGGCCTGTTGCTTTTAGTTGCAATCAGTTTTGTTACTCCACTGCTCGCAGAAGAAGGGTATCTTGATTTTGGTCCTGTCATTTTGCAGGTGCACACATCTAGTAAAATTATTTAGCACAAAAAGCACTCAACATAAAAAAGTTAGCTTGCATATTTGTGTACATACAGAGATGACCTAGTTAGCTAGCATATTTGTGTACATACATAGATGACCTAGTTAGCTTGCATATTTTTGTAAATATATAGATGACCTAGTTAGCTTGCATATTTTTGTACATACATAGATGACCTATTTAGCTTGCATATTTATGTACATACATAGATGACCTATTTAGTTTGCATATTTGTGTACATACAAAGATGACCTAGTCAGCTTGCATATTTATGTACATACATAGATGACCTATTTAGCTTGCATATTTGTGTACATACATATATGACCTAGTTAGCTTGCATATTTGTGTACATACATAGATGACCTAGTTAGCTTGCATATTTGTGTACATACATATATGACCTAGTTAGCTTGCATATTTGTGTACATAGATGACCTAGTTAGCTTGCATATTTTTGTACATAGATGACCTATTTAGCTTGCATATTTGTGTACATACATAGATGACCTATTTAGCTTGCATATTTGTGTACATACATAGATGACCTAGTCAGCTTGCATATTTTTGTACATACATAGATTACCTAGTTAGCTTGCATATTTTTGTACATATATAGATGACCTATTTAGCTTGCATATTTGTGTACATACATAGAGGACCTAGTTAGCTTGCATATTTGTGTACATACATATATGACCTAGTTAGCTTGCATATTTGTGTACACACATAGATGACCTAGTCAGCTTGCATATTTGTGTACATACATAGATGACCTAGTCAGCTTGCATATTTGTGTACATACATAGATGACCTAGTCAGCTTGCATATTTATGTACATACATAGATGACCTAGTTAGCTTGCATATTTATGTACATACATCCTAGTCAGTTTGCATATTTGTGTACATACATCCTAGTCAGTTTGCATAAGTGTGTACATACATCCTAGTAAGTTTGCATATTTAAGTACATACATCCTAGTCAGTTTGCATATTTGTGTACATAAATCCTAGTCAGTTTGCATATTTATGTACATACATCCTAGTCAGTTTGCATATTTGTGTACATACATCCTAGTCAGTTTGCATATTTGTGTACATACATCCTAGTCAGTTTGCATATTTGTGTACATACATCCGTCAGTTTGCATATTTATGTACATACATATATGACCTAGTTAGCTTGCATATTTGTGTACATACATATATGACCTAGTTAGCTTGCATATTTATGTACATACATAGATGACCTAGTTAGATTATCAGACCATTACCACAATTTTACAAATTGTGAACTTATTGAACTTTTGTCAAAAACCTTGGGTCTCTTTTTTTTGAAAAGCAAACATCACTCTAGGTAGGCAATTGAAATTTTGTATTTTTATGCATAGATTGCATTACTTGATTTTCAGACCTTTACATAATTGTGCTATTTTATATTCTAAAAACAATTTTTAACCGAAACTTGTTGGTTATCGAATATCTTCTCAGCACAAATAAGCAAAACCCATTTGATGTAGACACAGTCTATGTATACAGTAGAGATGCTTGTGTAGAAGGCATCATTAAATTTGTATTCCTGTATAGAAAGAATTACAAATCTTCAAGTTTGTTTATGAAGCTAGTGTTACTATGTTTGCATGGTTTGTCAGGGTTTCCCAATTCATTATATATGATGGATAATTGCATTTTGTACTTGATCTTGTCCAAAATAAAGTTCACTGTCTTCCTGATTAGAAGATGTTTTTATCCTGTAATAAAACATATTTATTAGGGTCTGGATCATGGCTATTGGAATTCCACCCCCACCTAAAAATAACTAGCCTTCATGATGTTTACCACATTCTGCATTATACCTTGAGTAACAGATTGTTCTAGACTGGAAGATTCCAATAAGTTATATTATTTCCAGAAAATGCTAATTGTGACTTAGGTCAAATAGAGGGTTTTATTATCTTGTTTACACTTTCCAAGAATATGCTACATTGCCAAATCAACTGAGACTTTTATTATGCAAACTGAATCAAGCTAAACAAACTAAACTACTGATTATTTTTCTCTACTTTTACTTAATCTGTATGCACTGCCATGAATTTAGATGGAGTATTTGGTGACACCCTTGTCCTACCATCCTTAGTTTCTTCTCTTGTTCATTAAGCTTGCATTTAGGTCATCGTCTTGTGCACTGATGGTATACAGTCATGCAGCTTTATGCATGGATGACTCATTGACAACAATAGTCATTGTGACCTACTTTTCACAATGACTTCACTTCAGGTGAGACATTTAGAAACCCAACATTTAATTGTGGGTGGGTGGGATTTGTTTTCAAACCCAGATACTTTTTTCATCTATCTCAAAAGATAATTTCTTCAGTTAATACAATGGATAGATTAAGTTCTATTTCTTTATATATCAGAGCAAGAATTTTTCAAACTATTTGGGACCAGAAATTTGTTTTTTTTTATAAATAAAAAAACAAATGTTAGCTCATCTCCCACAAAAATAAATGGTTGGTCCCTTACTAGTATATTTGTAAATTATCTCATGTGCCATTGTGTGTGAAAATGTTTTATTGACTGCATGACACTCAAAGGAAGTTGCTGTTGTTATGTATATCTATATTTTCTGTAACTCTTGGTACATGATTGTATCTGTCTGTAATTCTTGGTACATGATTGTATCTGTCTGTAACTCTTGGTACATGATTGTATGTCTGTAACTCTTGGTACATGATTGTATCTGTCTGTAACTCTTGGTACATGATTGTATCTGTCTGTAACTCTTGGTACATGATTGTATCTGTCTGTAACATTTGTTCATGACTGTAAATTGTAATGATCATCTATAGTTAAGATGTTAGATTGCTAATTTTTGTCCATGGGTATAAAATTATATTTTAACTTATTAAGAGTGTAGATTGCATTAAATCTTTTAATAGTTGTTCATGTAGGTATTTACAGTCATTAAGACAGTGCAATAATGCTAATAACAATAGAACCTGCTGACAACTTTGGGGTTAATTTTTCATTCGCTGGTGGAATCAAGTGGGTTTTTAGAAGAATTAAGTTATTTTCCATTGGATGGGTTAGGTCAAGCAGGTTGTTAGAATAATTAGGTCATTTTCCATTGGTGTATTTGAATGAAAGGTATTTGTACAAGCATAGACCGGCAGTGGAAAATTGCTTATTTATGAGTTCACTTAAGTTGTGTGCTCCCCTTGTCTCGCTCATGTAGGAACAGTGTTCAAATTTGGAAAACTTAATTTTCATTGGATGCAGAGGCTTGCCACTGCATCCAATTAAATTCACTAACCTGAAGCACAGAAATATCTGCTCGACATGCCAAGGTGTAGATAGGGTTAACATATTGGAACCTTTGCTAGCAAAGATGTTTCTTCTCTACTATATATGTCTACACAAGGTCTATGATACTGACTTTCTACAATGCAAAAATTGGTGCAAAGTTTGAATAATGAGACAAAATTACTCTGCACTGACCAAAATAATCAAATAGAAAAATTGTATTCACATAGGCCTTAGCATTTCTATTGTGCTTTCTGACACATAATGTTTACAAAGTGTTACTGAATTCTTCCAATGTGTTTTGTAGACATTTCTTTACCAACCCAGTGGTTCATCTGAATGACATTTGTTTTGTCTTTTGTCAGTAACTTTGCCTAAAAATGAAAGTGCTACAAACCAAAGAGACCTATTTTGATTAAGTTAAAAAGATTGTAACTGGCATATCAAACAACTTTAATCCTAAAACCTAACAAACCAATTTGGAAAAGACATATTAATTAGTTGATAGACTACAAGCCATCACATAAGCTCTTCTGGGCTATGACAAGTACAGTTTTAAAAAAAGAAGAAACAATGAAAGCTAAGAGTTAAACTGCTTTGAGTGTGAGTGATGCAAAGTTTCACTATGGCTGTGAGTGTGAGTGATGCAAGGTTTCACAATGACAGTGAGTCATGCAAGGTTTCAATATGTCTGTGAGTGACACAAGGTTTCCTTATGGTTGTGAGCGAGTGATGCAAGGTTTCCCTATGGCTGCGAGTGTGAGTGATGCAAGGTTTCACTATGACTGAGTGTGAATGATGCAAGGTTTTACTATCATAGCTGTGAGTGTGAGTGATAAAAGGTTTCAATACGGCTGTGAGTGATGCAAGGTTTCACTATGACTGTGAGTGTGAGTGATGCAAAGTTTTGAATATGTCTGTGAGTGATGCAAGGTTTCCCTATGGCTGTGAGTTATGCAAGGTTTCACTATGACCATGAGTGTGAGTGATGCAAGGTTTCAATATGACTGTTAGTGTGAGTGATAAAAGATTTCCCTATGTCTGTGATTGTAACTGATGCAAGGTTTCACTATGGCTTCAAGAGTTACTGACCATAATTATTAAACTTTGAATAAAATATTGTATACAATTCATGTTACTAATAACATCAACTACATTTAAGTGGAGATCGTTGTTGTTGTTGTAGGGTTTAACGCCTTTTTCAGCACAAGATAGGCTATAACTGGTGGAGGAAGAACCCTGGAAAATCCCGGGAAGGACCAATGACCCACGAGAAGCTACTGGCAGGCCTTCTCACGTACCAACGTTAGCTGAGCCTGAGACTCTAACTCACGCAGAAAGAGGTGAGATGGCAGTGATCCGTAAAAGTGAGCGCTTTAGACCAATAGGCCACTTGGGGTCCCATTTAAGTGGATAGTTGTCTAACAAATATATTTTATTCCCATAATATTTTCACAAACACACACACATATGCACCAATGGTTACCAAGGAAATGGCCTATTTAACACCATGGATACAATAACCACATGTACTATGACTTCTTTGCTCAACAAATGAATCATCAGTTTCTTATTAACTAATTTATTAAATCATGTGAAATGAAGATATAGTAAATATTATTTGCACCAAATCTTTACTCTTGTAAAGTAAAAATTAATATTTCTATGAAAATTCTTTTAACATGTCTTTCATGCCTGGAATATGCCTTTCTTCCATCTAAAATGTAAGTTTTTGTCAAACATGCATAAATGAATTGAAATCAGATACTGCCACTGATGCTAATTGTTGTAACCATCACGGTTGATCTATATTCACAAATATAGATAAGAATTAAATGTTGCACAAAAAACTGAAATATGTTTATCTGTTTTTATGCAATGACTGTAACTGTTTCTGCACCTGCCAATGCATCTGATAATATTCCAAAGCTAATTCAAGTTGAATGTCAATGCTTCCTGTGATATTCCACATCTCATTCAAATCTCCTGTCAATGCTTCTCATGGTATTCCACAGCCCATTCTAGTTTCCTATGATGAAGATCTTCTTCTCTCTCTTTCCTGTCCTGGCGGAACTTGGTGGCCAAATTTATAAGCTTAGTTTTGAAATATTCATCATTACAATTCATTTCCACAAGAGACAGCAGGTATGACGGAAGTGTTTTTTTGTTCAATTCCTTGGCATAGAGTGGTACAACTGAACTCCTTTTATTTTTGATGGCATCCATTAATGCAGTTTCTGTGAAAAACTTTTGCTCATATTCATTGTTGCTGTAATTTTCTGTCAGATATATCAAAATCACACTACAGTTTCTTACTGCTAAATCTACTCTTTCCAGCATGGATCCGATGTGAAGGGCAAAATTGTCCAGTATAGTTACCTTTATTGGAGTTTTATCCTTATATTGTAGGTTACTCAGCTCATCAAGACACTTATATACCTGTTCTTTATCATCATCTACTTCTGTTGGGTGGATGATAACCATGTCGTAGTGTTCTTCACAGGCCAGATTCTGTGGCATAAATATTTCATATTGACTCAAAAAATGTTCCTTTTCTTTTTGAGTGTACTGCTTGCCCTTTTGTGACATGTCAAACCTGCAAGGCAAATGTATCAGTATGAAAAATGCCTGGTTATACAGATTAGAAAAAAATGCATAGCTATAGGAAACAGAAAAGATGAAAGGAATAATTTAAATTTGAAAGTAAACAAAACGCTGAAAAGAATTTATGTTTAAAACTAAGATATAAAAGATGTAGTAAATGCAACAGTCACTGGAGTACCTTTGATATTTATCTGTTATGAACTAATAGAGAGATTAAAGTTATTTTGTAAGGAACAATAGGTAAGGTATGAATCTTGTCTACGGTTTTTATGGCGCGTAGCATATACTGGTAGCATGTCAGAATACTGGTGTACTGTTTGTACGTACATATCATATACTGGTAGCATCTCAGAACACTCGGGTGTACTCTTTATATTGACATAGGATACTGGCAAGCATGTCAGAACACTCAGGACCGCTCCGGTGGCCTAGTGGTTAGAGCGTCCGCCTCGGATGCAGGAGGTTGTGGGTTCGATCCCCGGCCAAGTCATATCAAAGACTTACAAAAACGGTACTAACAGCTGCCTCGCTTGGCGCTCAGCATTAAGAGGTTAGTGTTAGGACCGGTCGGCCTGGTGTCAGGATAATGTGACTGGGTGGGACATCATGCTACATGTCTGCGGCATGATGCCCCAGTGCTAGACATCACTATAAACTGCCACATTGCAGACATCGTAGCGATATGACTGAAAAATTGTTAAAGCTACGTTAAAAATCCAAATCACATCACATCACAACACAGAACACTCAGGTGTACTGTTTGTATGTACATAGCATATACTGGCAGCATGTCAGAACACTCAGGTGTACTATTTTTATGTACATAGCATATACTGGTAGCATGTCGAACACTTGGGTGTTACTGTTTGTATGTGTATACTGGTAGCATGTCAGAAGACTCAGTCCGGTGTACAATTTGTATCTCGATTGCATATACTGGTAGCATGTACATATAGTGTATAATGGTAAAATGTCAGAACACTCAGTCAGGTGAAATATATTCACAAGTCTGATAATTTAACAATCAAACTCACCTTTATATATCCTTATCTAAATAAAATATCCAAACTACTATTCAGCACAAATCTAAATGGCATTTGAATAAACTGAATTGCTACTTGTTCTTATTGCTGGTATATATATACACCTATATATAACTGGAAGATCCTTGACTGTTTAGAAACTTTCACGGAGTTCCCAGTTTCTGTTTGAATTTGGAGAGTACGTTAACACAAAACAGGTGTGTACACAGATGAAGGGCAGTATTATTTTTGTTCATCAGGAAAACCCCACTCCTACACATTTTAAACAGCGAATGTAAATCGTTATAACGGTAATATATCGACAGAATAAGCTTTTATCTGTACATTTTCATGTTAATTTACCTTTATATCTAGTCAGAAATATATACTGTATTACATACTTCGAACACTTTCTTGGACCAAGGTAACAATTAATCGGAATGTAACGTTATTAGTAGTCCGAATCTATTTTGAGGGTATCCGATTCAAGATCAATTTTTCTCTCTTGTTTTGGTGATGATATTTGGCTTAGATTTTAGTCACATTTTTTAATGATTTTTTAAGAAAAAGCTATATATTCTTTAGTATGTGACCTTTATGGTGTGTTTGTATGTGTTTTAGCGACCATGTGCACATCTGTTCTTGAAGCGTGCCCGGAAGTGAAAATATGTTCCCCATGGCACGTTGTTTTGTTTTTCAGTTATTTGCCTAGTAGGCCTTAAAAAAAAAAAATGCCTCTTAACCATAATAAGAACTTCAAAGTGAGTTGATCTGACAAACATTTACTGACAAACAAATGCAAAGACTGTATGCGGAAAATTATCCTGACCAGTTGTCCTTCTCTGTGAAAACGTACATTGCAAGAGTATCCTCCCTTTATATGTTACTCCTACAAGACTACAACGCCCTTCGTACTTGCATCCTGGAGACAGTACATAACCGTTATTTTTCTCTATATAATAAAATATCATCAGGTCACATGTTTTCACGTCTCTACACAAGATGTTAAGTTGTAAACTATTAGAATAGTTTCTTTCTAGCAAAAACAACAGCAACAAAATACTAATTATTAGGTAACTTCAATATTACTGTATATCTTTCTTGACAAAATAGATTTATTATTTTCATGAAAATAATTACTCTCCCAAAATTCTATACAAATGTATTGATATTGTCCCATTTGTTGGGAAGAGACATTCGCTTTCTTTGAGTTTTGTTTTTTCTTTACGTCTTTTTTCTCTTAAATTTTTAAACCCATTCGGGACAAGAATCACACTACTTATTGCAGTAGGTAGTAGTAATAACAAAATTGTACATGCAGTTGTAGATCCTCAATAATTGATCGTTGGTCAAATTGTTGTATTAATATTGTTTGGTGATTTTGTTTGTGTCATATCTTGAGTGAAATTGCTGGGGTTTTTCCTATGTACTTAAGTCTGAAATAATAATAATAATAATAATAATAATAATAATTATTATTATTATTATTATTATTATTATTATTATTAATTGTGCTTGCGTTGAAATAAGAGGAAAATTTTCGCAAAACAAAAACTTGTAGAAATAAATTATTTTCCCCAACAAATATTAATGAAGACGGCCAACTTCAACACAAGAAAGTAACTTTTCCCACAAACATTTCACGAAACTAAAACATCCCAATTACGAACACTAATCGGACTGGAAAATAGGTCTGAACTGTGCGGTGGTCTTATTTCGGAAACCAAGTTTGCCCTTTTTCATAGTCAGTGGGATAAGGCAAACGTGGTTGCTGTTAAGGAGTGTTCTTTATTCGGAGAATGGTCGCAAAGGCAGGTTTCACTGTATTTTATTTTATTTTCATGGCAGTCATCTTTCTCTTAACCAAGATCAATGTCACTATATATTAGAAGTTATATTTTCGTCGATGATAACCATCTCTTATCGGAGGCTGAAAAATTCCATGAAGAAAATTGACTCTTAAAAGAAATTTTATTTAGACAAGGTAGGAAGTTATACATTTAAAAAAGAAACAAAAAGCGATTATGAAGATACAACAGTTTAATCGTGTAACTATTTTTCCACGACAAAACTTTCTATAAAGTTGTCACAACGAATCCCTTTGGTTTCGACATGTTCTTGCAGGCTAACGAATATATTTTTCTCCAACTTTCGATGATACGACGCAGTTGAATGATACCTTTTATGGTTTAAAATAACAATACTAAAAAAGTTAATTTGGGGAAGACTTCGACCAATCTACATTAAGTAAGAGTAGACGGCCCATGGGAGTAATGGTTTTGTTCTATATTGGATAAAAGTAGTTAGCCAACAAGAGTACGAAAACACAAGTAAAATTTAAAAATAGTGGGAAAATTTTGGCTTTCCATGGGCAAAACCCACTTCCTACTACAACATGAAAACAAAAAGAAAAAGAAAAAAGAAAAAGAAGAAACATAGTACCGGTCCTAATGCCTGGAAAATAGTACGATGTCACCGACATGACTCTTCTGCATTTCAACAAAATGCATACAAACTAACAACACGAGGCCAGTTCTGTCCGTACTCCTGTGTCACCCCCAACCCAAGAAACCGAAAACAAATAAAACAAAACAAAACGCACGATTACTTTTGTACTAGAAACCAGCAACAACAATAAAAAGAATTCCACGAGAAAACCTCCGTTCTACTTCGTGGTTACTACTACTACTACTACTACTAATAATAATAATAATAATAACAATAAACAAGAACACAAAAATGTCACAAGCTGGTGAAACTACTGTACACACAATGGTTTATTTCCAACGATTAAATCAGACCAATAAGCCAGTTGATAAAATTACTGCACACTCGAGGGAAATTGTGTACTTTGACAAGCAGTTCAGGAAAAAGTTATAAATCAGAAAATAAGATAAAAACAACTTGCATTGAAATTAGCAAGTAAGGATAATGTTTTAAGGAACAAATTAAAAGTTAGTGTAGTAATTTAATAAAAGCGGTTTCGTAGTTTTATTACTGAGCTAGGTCAAAGTCTTTATCCCAGCAGCAGATGGGGTGAACAGACCACTTCACGCGTCACGTACGTTTTTTAGACAAAAAAAAAATAGTGACCCTTCATAGAGGTCAATACCACGTCTACGATTATTGTTTGTCCCAAACAGAATTGTAGACAGGACCCCCTCTGCTGCTATTAATTAAAAAATTGTTATATTAAAAATAATGGTATATCCAGAATCTCATACTGCAAGAATAGCACGAGAACGATTAGAAGCAATTAAAAAATTTCTTCCTGTCAGAGACTCATTTAGAAAAAATCTACAAGCGCAGCAAGAAGCACAAGCTGAGTACGAAGAAGAAACTAAAAAAATGTTTAAACCCGTCACTGCAGCTACTGAACAAGTTACAGCTGTCATCAAAGAAGATCTTCCGGTATCAAAACAAACAGCAGAACAAACTGAAAAAATAGCAAGAAGAACTAAATAAACAAAGAAGATTTTACGAGATCTTCCACCTGGCATAGCCACGGAAATAGCTGCGGCTCAACATCCACCTGTCGGCGAAGAAATACTTGAAAGTATTGGAAAACTTCGTGCTGAAGTCACCGACGTGCAAAAAGAACATGCACCTGAACCCGAACTAGTAGAAAAAAATATAAAATTAATTGCAAAATTTAAGGAAGGGGTTGTTGAAGAAATTAGGAATACTAAAGAAGAACAATTACCCGAAGCAATATTAAATAGTATATTTAATAAATCTAGTATTTTAAAATCCCGTTATGAAAAAATAAATGATGAAGATCTTATTAAATATATATATCGCGTATATTACAACAAAAAACAAGCTAAAGGTCAAGAATATAAAAATCTTAATAAAGAAATAAAAAAGCTTCATAGAGTGAGACTGAAACAACAAGAACAACTCTCCCAGTATCAACTTCCTCCACCTTTACAACGTAAAAACATTTCTGCGCCGGCAATGACATATTCACCGGTAGATTCACCACATGGATTTCGAAGAAGTGACTCACCTGACATACCCCCGGTCACCACTGAAGTACTTTCTCCGGTAATGCAACCACCAATATTTAAAACACCTCAAGATGAACCTAAAACAGGATCTGGTTTATGTCCTGATAATATCATTAATGATGTGTCACGGTTAGAAGTTCTCATAGGAGGAAAACGTGCCGGAAATAATTCACCAGAAATAATTAATGAAGCAGCTGATATTTGTCGGCGATTATTTCAAGGTGGTATCATGGATATCGGAGTTTACCGAGAACTTATCGATGAACTTGTTGATGACTAATTGTTAGATAAATAACAAATAAAATAAGATGATCATACATAATAATCATCGTAAACCTGTACAGGTCAGAGCGGTGAACTCACGATTACCAATCTACAGAGCTACTTACGGAGATGGACTTGGTGATGTTGTGCGGGGATTATTCACAAGGATAGCTCCAAAAGCAGCACCCGTTGCAAAACAATTATCGATGAAAGCTATCGATATTGTTCGTGAAAAAGCTCCTGGAGCAATTGTCAACGTAGCTGGTAAGGCGTTTTCGGCAATCAAAGAAAGACTAGCACGATTATTGCGACGAAAACAACAACCACCAGTGAAACTGGGAAGTACTGAAATTATGCCCGCAGACGTAAGTAAAATAATAAATCAGGCTGCAAATAAAAAAACTAGCGGAATTATCTGAAGAGGCAGAAAGAAATATAACATCAAATTTGATAGCAGGTCAAAGACTCAGTGAATCAGGAAATAATATTTCAAGCATGATATCAGAAAGTGGAGTTTCCAAACCCGGTTTTCGTGTTAGACGAAAATAACTATAATAAAATGTTTAAACGTGAATCCGATGAAGCATTTGATATGGAGTCACCTGTCCTTAAGGATGAATCGGTACGTGATTATCAGTTTTATTCTTATGAGGCACGAATACCAGATCAACGTGGAAGAATTGAACTACAAGTTTATGATACAAGTAAATACTTTTTACCCGCTGAGGCTTTTCTTGAGGTAGAAGGTACAATTGTAAAAACGGATGATACTAATTACGGAGGTGCAGTAAAAGTTGGTTTTGTCAACAATGGGATTATGGCGTTGTTTGATAGCGCCACTTACATGATCGATGGAACAAATATTGAATCGATTCAGAAAGATGTAGACGTTGCTACAACAATAATAGGATTAGCAAGATATTCTGATGATTATACAAGATCAGCAGGTCCTACAATGATGTTTGTGAAAGATAACTCCAATCACCCTGAAAGCGATCCGTATAATATAAGACGACCAAGAAATTTTGCCAATAACGCTGATGCTGATGTGTGGCCAGTGGTTCATGGTTCTAGCGAAAATTTCAACTTGGGATTTGCAGCACGTAAAAATATGTTACTAGGAGACAATAGAAGATTTTCATGTGCAATTCCACTATCGCATATTTTTGGATTTTGTAGAAATTTTAGAAAGGTTATTTTTGGAGCTAGACACACGGTTGTTCTTGTGCGAAAAGGTGATGATAACGATGCTCTGTGGAGACCTGTTGGTGATGCTGGTAAAGTAATATTGTCTAAATTTTCACTATGGATGCCGGTAATGACTCCAACGATCGCAGTAGAACAAAAATTAATTTCTTTCATGGACACTGGTGGTAAATCCTTGTTGTCATGGTTAACAACAAGCACAGATAGTATGCAAACTAACGTTAACGGTCAGTTTACATGGCATATAGCATCGCAACAGGGTGTTTCTGCACCGCGACATATTTTTGTTGCGTTTCAGGAAACTAATCGATTAGGCTCACAAGTTCACTCTCATATGATATTTGATAAACTAGGTATCACATATATTTCTTTACGGATAAACGGACAACAAGAACCAACAGAAAATATACAACTAAATTATGAACAGAATCGTATAGGACGTGTATATCATCGTTTAATGTCATTCATGGGACGTGATCAAAATGTTGATACTGGATTGCAAATATCACAATATGATTTCAGAACTTTGTATCAGATTTACTATTTTTCACTGAAACATCTTGATCTATCAAAACAATCTGTCGTTGATATACATCTTAAAGCAACATTGAATACAGGTGGTGTTAATTATAGAGCAATCGCGGTCATACTTAGCGATAAAGCCATGTTACTTGAAGGTGGTAGTAGTCGAATGAGAGTCGTTGATGCACCAGTGGAAAATCTCTAATTATTCAGAAAAATATTATTTATATAAAAATGTCATATGGTCATGTTAATGTTACTCTGACTCCCGGTCAGGTCAAAAAGCTTCAATCAAAAACCATCAGCAAATGCGGAACTAAAATATCACTAAAACGAGATCAGATGGGTGGTGGTCCAAACAAATTATCGTTGACAAATAATCAGATTAAACATTTCAATAAAGCCCTAGAATCAAAAACTGGAGTTCAATTACGTCTTTCTCTGAGCGCCATCAAAGACATGGTTAAAATAGGTGGCATATTTCCACTTCTCGCGGCTATTCCAGCGTTAATAGCTGCTGCCGCTCCAGCCGTAGCAAAGGCAGCCGCGTTAGGTGCTGTTGGAACAGCTGCTGGAATGGCTCTAAAGAAAGCAGTAGGAAAGGGGTACAAAAAAAGGGACGCGGTCTAAGATTAACGGGATCTCGCTGGGGAAAAGGTCTAAGGCTTCCACGTTAGATGTTTCAGCATCAAATTTTGATTTACTTGATGCTGCTAAAAATTAAAAATAAAAGCCTTTAGAGGTGTTTTTATGCGAGATCAATTACCAAAACAACCGAATAAACTCGAAACAGGTATTATTAATCTCGACTCAAATTCAGGACCCGGTACTCATTGGGTATCATACGCGGTTGATCCACGTGGAATCGTTTATTTTGATTCGTACGGGTTAGCCCCATCTGTTGAATTTATCAAGTATGTTGCACCACTTCACGCAAGAACCTCTGGTTCCAGAGTTTGGTATTCAACGCTACCCACACAAACAATGACAGATCCGCCAATATGTGGCCGTGAGGTAATTAATGTACTCGACGCTATATCAAAATCATCCAAACCGCTACATAAAGTCGTGCATGATTATACAAGCAACCGATTCGTTGTGCGTAAAGCGTTTTAAACAGATCTTGGATCTTAAAATATAATGGTTGATATTTACGGAAGAAGATCTTCCCGCGTTAAGAGAAAATCCGGCGATGTTGATCCGTCGAAGTATGCGACTAAAGATGAACTTGCTGATATCATGAATCTTACTGGAGTTGATCCAGATGAGGTCGTTATTTTTCAAGATCGATATGGTAAACTAAAAACGAGCAATATCAGATGGAATGATATAGTTCGACGAGTACTCGGTGCAGTTACAGATAATATTCCCGTGTTTACTGACAGCGGCAGAATGAGAGATTCAAGTGTATCATTTACAACCATCAGAGATGAAATTGCAAGAAGCGTTGCTAATCACGTGAAAAATACCGGTGACACAATGACGGGTGAACTCAGCATGAGCGGAAATAAAATAGTAGTTTTAAGAGATCCAACATCCGACGAAGATGCAGCAACAAAAAAATACGTCGACAACGTAGATAGTAAATTATCCACGTTGCGGGTCGAGTATGACGTTCACGTGGGCGCTTTTGGAAGATTTCGCAGAAACCATCAAAGAACCGCAGAAGAATTCTTCGGCACCCCGCTGATACTATCAGCGGTGACAATGATGGCACCAGCAGCCGTAACTATTTGTATTTCAGCAGCAACAACGATTGCAGGTGTGCTCAATATCATCACAAAATAAATATGCACCTGCATGAATGAAAAATTATCCGATTACATGATAAGATTACATACAGCAACGGTCGCATACTCGAAATTGTCCTCGTTGTTATCAGTGAGTGTCAGTGATGGAATTATATCTGATTTCGAGTTTTCAATGATGACTAAAATATATGACGAAGGTATCGGTATTAAAGACATAAATACTAATAATGACAGAATTACTCCAGCAGATCGTGACTAACACAACTCCGCCAAAGATAACGATGATCTCGGTAAGTTCAACTAATAATGAATTTAGTATTAACTTTCCTACTGCAATTCCAGTAAAAGAAATAGCATAGCTCAATTACGGGTATATTACAGCTGGCCAAATATCAGATCAAAATCATTTAATGGTACACCAGCAAATAATTTGCTTGTATTTGCTAACAAGAACAAACCAGATGGTACTCTTGACTGGATAGATGTTGGAATACCCACTGGTAGTTATGAGATCGAACAAATCAATGAGGAATTTCAACGTAGAATAAAATCAATAACCGGAAAAGAAGCAAAAATATCAATTAACGTTCATGAACCGACGCTGTCCTCGACGGTTGAGATACATTCTCCTGATTATGCCGTTGATATCTATCAATCCACGATAAGATCCGTACTAGGTTGGCCGGATGTTCCCCCGGTGTATGAAGGACCACCAGAACCAAATAAATCTGATTTTACGTCAACAAATAGATCTCGTCACGAAGTTACAATGACAGATCTTTGGTGGTGGTGGCGTGGACCTCGAATTTGGCATGCTAGTTTGGATGATTTAATTGGTTATGGTGGTGACATATTTTCAGCTTTACCAGAAGATAAACTCCGTGGCCATATTTATGAACACGAAATTAAAAGAACTATTGACAGTTCCAATCTTGATCATAAAGATCAACTAAATAAGCTGCGTGAACGCCTCACTGAGTATCTTTTCGATATAACATCCCACGAGACACGAGGGGAAATTATCAAACAAATAGAAATTCTGAATTATATCGCCGAAGCTAAAGAACGCAATCACAACAAAATTATAGATCTAATTTTAAAATCATCTCCCGCTGCAAAAAAGTTTTTAATTGATAAATATAGAATCAAGGAATCTGATATACCGACGTTCAAATTTCCCGATTATGACCAGGACGCTCGGAGAAAATCTGTCAATGATGTCATTGATGAATATTTTCCTAAAATACTCGATGCGTGGAAAAAACTAACACCACCTCCAACTGTTCTCAGACATAATAATGATCGACATGGCGGCGGCAGGCACGTTTCTCCGGGAATCGTTAATATAACCAGCACGATTGTGGTCAATCTGGTTTGTGACGTAGTCAATGGCAGCTATCAAATAGATCTCGGAAAATCACATCAGGCTCAACAGGGATATGTTTTATATACATTTACACCACAAGTTCCCCCTGGAAGTTTAATCGTGCAAGAACCAACTAATCCTGTGTATCTGCGGTGTCACAATAATATGTTAACACGAATAAATTTTAAGCTCACAGACCACCTTAATCGCTTAATTGACATGCGTGGAGAAGAGCTTGTGATAAATCTGTATGTGAAATCTTAATTAATCCAGTAAATGTTATATAATGTACCAGCACGTGATTGTTTTTATACATGACAAAGAAGCACTTGAAAACGCCATCAGAACAGTGTTTTCACAAAACATGGAGCAATTTAGCGTTAATTTAGTTATTGATGAATACGGAAGCGAGGATTTCTTATTAACACAAGAACAGTTAGATGAGCTCCGCAGGGAAAATATTATCGAGATCATCTGTAACAGAGATCAGATTCTAAATTATACACACTCCTGTATTAAACTCGATCAACTTAAAAAAATAATATTTCAGAATAAATAAATATAATCACTGATGGGATAAATTGCACAAATTAATCAATTTTGTACAATCTGAAATAATTCTGAAATGAATCAATCTGAGGGGGTAATTGGTACTGAAAATTATACAAATCAATCAGTTTATTAATTCTGATGGGGTAATTGGTACTGAAAATTATACAAATTAATCAGTTTGCTAATTCTGATGGGGTGGTTGGTACTTAAAAGTATAGAAATCAATCAGTTTTCCAAAAAATACTACAAAAAATATTGTATTATTATTCTGAAATATTTTTATTATTATTCCGAAATATTTTATTTTTTTATGAATCAATCTGATTGGGCGACGGCTACTTAAAAGTATGCAAATCAATTAATTTATTAATTCTGATGGGGTGATTGCCACTTAAAAGTATACAAATCAATCAGTTTTGTAATTTTGATGGGGTGGTTGCTACTCAAAAGTATACAAATTAATCAGTTTTCCAAAAAATATTTTATTATTATTCTGAAATATTTTATTTTTTATGTAAATTAATTCTGATGTGATATACATGATGAGGGAAATTATATTACTACTCAGGGTTGCTTTGGTCGTTACCCGCTGACATAATTTTTCTTAAGTATCTTATGCGGGTACTGATTGTTTTTTTTGTTTCGTATTCGCTGGATAATCCCGACCTGATCTTTTCTACTGCAACAGAAAGAGGAATAAATTCATTTACTTGATCATCGTTCACCATAGCCAGTGACTGAAACATAGCTGCCTGAATCCGCTTTATGAACTTATATTGATAGAACATACTTATTTTCATTTTTAAGTTCTTCTAACGTTTCAAAATCAGATATTATTTTTTCAGGATTTAGTTCATCAGATATATTAATTCCGTTTTCTTCTAGTTTTTTAATAGCAGAAATAATGTCTTTGATATTTTCATGGTTCATTATATAATATATAAATCTTTAAAATAAAAATAAAAATATCCCTATAGAACCCCTATCGAGTCTTTAGCGAGTTCGTCGGGATGTTTCAAGGACGGCACAGGTACACGAAACACTACCCCCCTATGAGAGCCGCTAACCCGTCAAACAACGGTCTAGAGGCCCAAGAGGGTGTGTTTGGTGAAGACATACAATGAAATGAATATATACAATGAATGAAGAGCCCCTATCGAGTCTTTAGCGAGCTCAGATTATGGATATATACAATGAATGAATGACGGCACAAACATATATTATGAGATGAACTTCTATTCGAGTTTTTTAGCAAGTTCATTAAGTATGAAATGAATATATACAATGAAATGGGTATGTACAATGAATGAAGGACATTACAAACATATAATGAATGAAGGACAGTACAAACATATAATGAATGAAGGACAGTACAAACATATACGCTCAGAAAAACCCCACCCACAATAATCAAGCCCGTGGTTGATACGAAAATATGTATCAACCACCGGTTGATATGGTGGTTGAGTTTTGCTGAGCGGGTGCGATTTGGCGGAGCCCCCAATTATTATAAAAATCGCAATTATGCGCAAACCACCGACATGTTGTCAGAAATGGGATTCGATCCTGGACCGCGAGCGTCACAGTCCAATACGATACCGATTGAGCTATCAAATCTTATTGCAAACATATGTTTTGGAAGTTAATATGTAGCTAGTAATCATTGAAAAGGAACTAATTTCGAATATATTTACTCAAAATACAATTCTGAATTCAAGAAATACGTTTATATAATATATTCTCACCAAACAAAGCTAAATTAAGGAATTTCCTATTTACTATACCACGCTATCTATGATAGAACATACGGTCTAGATCATCTAACTGCTAGATTTTTCCATTCTCTCTATGACTGGTGAAAGGGAGTTTACTCGATAAATAAATAATCACACATACATACACAATCTCGCATTATATTTCCGCACTGAACAAAGAAAATGCAACTGATTTTTAATTCCAAACACTATCATGGACCTATTTCTGTAATCGAGTCAGTATATGCAGGATCCATGTGCTGAGATCTAAAATTAACCCGCCACGATCGATACAGACTAGACGCTGGATTAAGCACTCAGTAAGCTGGAATATACATGTCGGTTTTCTGTAGGTTAGATGAAATATACATGTATTCTATGTGTTGCGCTGTTCTAAATGTTTCATGAATAGGGCAGAAAAATACACGAACTGTATATTTTTGTAAGTTAGAAATCATAAATCCTTTCTGTAATGCATACTGTTCAACTTGCTCCACCAGGCATCACAGACCTTGGATGTTGTATATGATTATGACCATAAATTACCTCCCTTTCGTGAGTAAAAAAATAAGTAGTATAATAATGACAATTTCTGACCCAAAAAAATAAATATAATTCGAGGTGGTGATGATAGTTAACAGTACTGAAAGGTGATTTTCTGCTTATATTTTTTTGAGAAAGCGGTTTTATATATATTTTCTGCTACTTTTTGTACTGAAGACGGATTAATATCAAAGTATTTCGCAGCAGAACATATCGAACAAAATATTATTTCTTCGTCAGTTTCTGTGTTTGTGGAATTTACCGCCCTTCTAGAAACTGTCTTACATCTGACAACATGAAGGTTGGATAAGGAGTTGTTCTGAGGATACCCGTCAATATGATCAATAACAAGATCATCTTTGATCACTCCGAAGAAACATTCGTAGATGAAACGATGACAATGATAATGTTTCTTTCCTCCAGCAGTAAACATTAGATAACCAGCATTAGTAATATAACCAACCGGTCTCTTCAACCTACATGTCTGATGACACCATTACGATCTGATTCATAGTTTGTTATTGTGGGATGTGGGACAAATATATTTTGCTCCATATATGCAATAATATTATTTGTTTAAATCATTGTTTGTCTGAAATCTTGATATATATAATCCTCCACGGATTTTATAGCGTTTTCACCATTATTATATTTTTTGTCATAATATCTTTTAAGTTCTCTGAACCGTTTTCCACCGCACTTTCCACATAATCCTGTTTTTCCTCGCACCCCAATACCACATCGCAGACACGGTATTGGTCCTAGACTTCCTCGCCGTATATTTTGTAAGTGCATCCAACAAAATTCCTTTCTGCAGGATTTGTTGCATCGATTTACTGAACCGATCATGAGCCATCTGCATTGAGACATTGTATATATATATAATATTCTTTATTTAAATATTTGTTTTAATTATATGAATGAGTTTGAGAGATTATCCCAAACTAGGCCTGTTAAATATAAATTCAACCTCGACAGACTATCTTCTGATTTACCAGTACGAGATTTGGTTGATCCGAAAAATAAAAGTTTGATCAATAAAATTCACGACGCCAAGAAAGAATTTTACACGGATGGTGCATCTCATACATAGTCAACGTTCAAGATTATACGCAATACTGTCAAGGACGCCACAATGAATGACAAACGAGCGAAAACTATCATTAACTACATCGCTGAGTATGAGTGCAATCAAAAATATTTCTTCAGAGTAAAATTTATTGTATTAACAGAAACAGGTAGTTGGATTATCCGTGACAAATATGATCCTGTCCTTGGTAATAATAAAACTGTCATATTAAGTAAAAATTCCAGACCGGGTCTATTGACGGGTATTGACAAACCGTATTATGAGCGAGCGTATCCTGTAACAGCGGTTATTTATGGAATCTATGAGATAAATAAAAAACCCAACGTTGCTAAACTGACACCCATGAAATTTTCAAGGTTAAATTGTGTAGCCGAAAGAGTAATAGAACACTTTACAAACGCGATGCGTGGAAACGGATTAACTGATTTAAGACGTGAAAAAATAAACTCGTGTGCTGATTCAGTTAAGGATACCGGTGCTACAATAAAAGATGTTGCTGAGTTAGGAAAACTATTAAAATTTCCAATAACCGTAGCGACAATAACGGGAGAAATACTGTACGAATCGAAATATAAATCGAAAGGAGCTTCAATAAATATTATTGATCATAACGCGCACGCATGGACCAGCGCAGTAACAATATTTCCACGTGATCGAACTATTAGATTTTACCCCCCAGATAATTCTGGGGCAGATATGTTTGATTTTATCAACGAAATAAGTAAAAACGATCCTATATCTGTATGGTTATTTAAAAGTAATGAGGAAGGTGAATTTGATCAGTTTGTTAGACCAAACGGTGAAATATATCGAACAGAATTTCTCCATGACGAGATGAAAAATATCGCGGAGAAGTTTTTAGAGTACAAACACGCGGAAAATACTGACAAATTACTAACTAATTGCTTTACCGTTCCATCTGTTGCGGCTCATTTCGCTAGAGAAAGAAATTCATGGAAACCAACACGATTTGATTTACTTGAAGATGTACGCGCAAGTTGCGTCGAATACGGACACGGCGGATTGTGAATACCAAATATAATTACAACGATGTTATTTCGGTTGATATGGTTGCATGTTATCCAGGAAGTTTTCTAGGATACGGAGATTGTTCTGTATACTTTAAAGATTCGGTCACCCTACAAACGAGATGACGCGAGTGGCAATTAATGGACCATTACCTGATTTTGATCTGACTGGATTCGCTTGTGTTGAATCATTCGAGCTTAACTAAAATCTTCACAAGATTTGTTATGATTGGTTTGGCAGACATTTTTGTGAAAAACGTTGGGCACCTATAGTTTTATTACGATATTTGCTAGATTGTGCTGTACTGACATCGTTGGTTGTCAGTGAGGCGATTATATCATATCACGCGCAGACCGAAGTTTGGTTGCCCATGCCAGATTCTATCAGTATTGATAAAGTTATTAAGGAATTTAAGGAAAAATGTTCTGATGTTTCCGAAGATGATATTATCAAAGAAGCTCCTAAAATTCTCGAGATTAAACTTAAAACCGCAAAAGATCTCGGTAGAAAAATTATAGGTAAATTTACTCAGGGTGGTGCATATGATAATAGAAGACATCACGCACGATTAATTTTAGATGATGCCGAGTACGATTTTATAATCGCTGATACAACAGCGAGAAATATATTTGTAAATCGAGAAAGTGTTTATTTATCCGACGGAACAAAATTGGGTACGATCGTTAGTTACATAAATGATGTCTCCCCACAGTATACTCATCTAAGATCTTCCATGTTGGCTTATGTTTCCATAAATTTATTATCGATGATTATTAGATTTCCTGAGACCGCAGTCAGAGTCGCAACAGATTCATTTTATATTTCGAGTAAATATTTAGAGTCTGTTATGAAATTTACAAGTAATGATGAACGATGGAGTTCGTGGAGAATAAAAAAGGAAATATTACACAATTATACAGAATCAGCAGATGTTCCAATGAGAGATTTTTATCGTAAGGGTAATAAAATATCAGAAATCTCGAAAGCACCATCGTTGAGTGATCCAATAACTAGATATAAGACAGTATATCTCAATGGACCTGGTGGATGCGGCAAGACGAATCGAGCGATTAATGTTTTTAGAAATTCAGATATGATCGTGCTGACACCCACACATAGACTTGCACGGGAGATGAAACAATGGCAAGTACAATCGTGTACGTATCATAGTTTCTTTCGGTGGCGCGGGGATACATGGACTCCTGAACGAATGGGAGAAAAATATATACCTAAAATAATTATTTGGGACGAGATATGCACGGTGTCATTGGATACATTAAAAACGTTTCTTGATTGGTTGCTGACGAAAAATACCGCTATAATAATGTATGGCGATCATGGTCAACCGCCGCCTTTTGTTGGACCATCTCCACATGATTGGTTAAAAAATTTCGTCGATTATTACGAAGAAATAGATGATGATCATAGAGCTCTCGATGAAAATTTAAAGGAATTTAAAAAATTAATCAGATTACAATCAAACAAAATTCAGTGTGAAATAATATGTGGAGTGATCTCAGAGACCTCAATGAGTGATTTTTTGAAATTATGGAGACCCAACGATTTGATAGTAGCAAGCAGAAAAATGATCAGAGACGCTTTACAACAGCAGTTATTTCAGCTGCATAAAGAAAAATATTCAGAATTACCCGTACCGTTATGTTACAGACCATCAGATACACGAAAACAGAATATTAATGTTGATATTCCAGGACAGACTGAGAATCAAAATTTCGTATTAAATGATATTGTCGCTGTTGATATCAGTGTGGCCGAAGATGCATTATGCGCTGACAAATCTCCATGGGTGTTGGGATACGCTATAACGATCCACTCATCTCAGGGATTAACTATTTCTGACACACGAGTTTGGATTGTAGACGATCACATCGAGTGGTCAAATTTAGTTTATTTAGCGGTATCGAGGGTGAGAAATATATCTCAATTACGTAGAATTATAATTTCTGAAATCGTTAATAAATTTAACGTCATTGATGATGATATAATAAGAAAAAAATTAATCGAATACAAACAATCTGATAAAAAAAAATAAACGCGATTTTGATCTTGATGCTGAATTCATTATTGAGTTAAAACAGCAGCAGAATAATCATTGCGCAAGTTGCAATTGTATAATGCTGTGGAGGTATTCGAGTAATGATTCAAGACAATTTACCGTAGACAGAAAAGATAATGGTCGCGGTCATACACGAGAAAATACCATGTTGACCTGTCTCGAGTGCAATCGACGTAGAGGCGCTAGTGCTAGTTAAGTGATCGCGGTGGTAGTTGTGTATCCGTGGGGATTATTTGTAGTTGTTCACGTACAAATCCAGGTTGAGGAGCAGCCGAATCTAATCTGTAGATTGCAGGTCTACCTGAGGATCTTGTCACGGTGGATATTTTGTGTGTGGTAACACTCCAAATAGGATCAGTTGCTCTCACGCTACCACCTTCAAGTTCATCCGGTTCATATAAATATCTAACTGTAACATCACCCAATATTTTTTGTTTTTCAGTACCTTTTCGTTGTGTTGGTATATTTTTTTTTGTAATTGCATTAACGGGTTTCATGTTGGTTGTTCGTGTAATCTCATTATTTAATGCAGCTATCACGCTTGGTAATCTTGCAACCCATTCGCGAGATCTTTTATCTTGAATAAATTCTTTAGCGTATTGATATCCAAATAACCGCTCAGCAAGTGTTCGATTAAATCGCGCAACAATTGCCTGATCACGGTGAATCGCAGTATGTCCTCGTCGTATTTTGGTATTATGTTGTTTCATCAACGATGATACTGGACCAAGACATTCCTTACCAGGATCAACCTGCAGCAGATTTGGCCATCGCAGACCACCTCGTTGATAAATTCGTTCAAACGCATCGGCTACTTCAGATGATGTTTTCGTTGATAGCGGCTCTGCCTCTTTATATCTACTTGCAATATCAACTACAGTTAACGCGTACTTGTACGTTTTTCCACGCACAGTATCATGTGGTAAAAACAGAATATCTGCTTGATGAACTTCATTAGGAACACTAACATCGAAATACGCGTACTGAATTAGTTTCGTTGGTGGTAGATAAATTTGCCATATTGCCTGTTTGGATAACCACGCTTTAGCAGTAGAATGTTTAACCGCTGCTGCATCAGCGAGTTTACCAATTGCTGCTTTGCCTCTCCAATATCCTCTTGGTGAATAATAAATTAATTCCATTATATATTACCAGACCCAAACGCTAATTTGCCTTTCATCGCGGATCTTACTAACCAATTAGCTAATGATTCTCTGATATTTTTATTTTTTATGGAATTTAACGCGTGAATTAATTTCACATCTGCAATATGCCTATCCTGTAGATTTTTACTCTTATACGCAACATCATGAATATGACAAGCTCGATCAATAGCGTTTACTAGTTCCTCGCCTGGTTTTGGTTGATCCTGATTATCGAGCCTGATATCAAGTCGAGTACCAGGACCGCAATAATTATATCCTGGTAGATGTTTTTCTCCTGGGTATTTAGCCCATGGAGCACCTGGAAACTTTGACATCAAATTAGCAACATCACCACCGCGCTTATTAGGTAAAAATGAAAATTTCTTTCTACCGCATACAGCACATTTTCCACCGTACGCTATTTTTTTATTTTTTGTTATAACTGTAGCTAAATCAGTAGTCGGAGTTTTAACTCTACAGCGTAAACAATATAAATTCATGTTATAATATATATGGATATAATTGATTTCTCAGCAACTCGGCAGCGAGAACCTGTTAAGCATCATCCTGCGCTACCGAATTCCATCAGAATGATTATCATAGGACCATCTGGATCGGGTAAGATGCAATTATTACTTAATCTGATAATGAGATGGTTGAAATGGGATAAATTATATTTAGTAGCACCATCCGTTGATGATCAACGATGTTATGAAATATTAAAAGATTTTAACGAAAATGCAAGATTACTGGACGAAGATAATGATGTTATAGAGTTTCTAACAGATATTGATGAAGCACCGTCCGTTGATGTTTTAGACGGATTTATTAATAATTTAGTTGTTTATGATGATGTGATGCTGGATAAACAATCAAATCCAGTCAGAATATTTTCTCGCGGCAGACATAAAAATACAGATGTTATCTATGTTACTCAACGATATACACAAATACCAAAAGTAATCAGGGACAATTGTAATATTTTAGTTGTGTTTAATGGCGTAGACACACACACGCTGCGAAATATTCATCAAACTTGGTACAGCGGTGACATGGATATAATTAAATTCAGAAATTTCTTTTCACGAGCGCAAGCTACTCCGCATGGATTTATAACAATAAATTTACATGATCCTAGAACAAGATATCGTGTGGGTCTTGATAAAATATTTGGATAAATTAATAAATTTGATTAAACAGATATCATTAATATAATGAACAACTGTGCGTGGTTAATTCAAGGAACAACAGATAAATGCAACAAAAGGTGCCGTGGAGAATATTGCAGGAGACATAATTATATTTTAAAGAAAAATCCTCATGCTGGTTCACGAAGTTGTGTTGGATGTAACAACGGCGTTAGAGGATTATATCAGATTTGTAAAAATTGCGGTGGAGATCGATATCGAAGTTTAATGATATATTACAGAAAAAGAAAGAACATAAATCCAAAACCACCATCAGAACTTGAATATTACTTGAAGAACAAAACAAAAGATTCCCAGGATTCAGATGAAGATTCCCAGGATTCAGATGAAGATTCCCAGGATTATTGAGCAGCAGAGGGGTCCTGTCTACAATTCTGTTTGGGACAAACAATAATCGTAGACGTGGTATTGACCTCTATGAAGGGTCACTATTTTTTTTGTCTAAAAAACGTACGTGACGCGTTAAGTGGTCTGTTCACCCCCTCTGCTGCTATCCCCTTACCCAACCCCACCGACTTCGTCCTTATATCACCCGCGATTGTAATCCGTTTGCGCCTCCAACATGCCAGAAGATAGTCATGTTTGGAGGAAGACTAAATCAGTAACTATTGAAAACCGCTATTATCATACTAGTATGCAAAGACAAAGAAAAATTACAAAATACAGGCGCAGATACGGCGCGGGTGCAAAGCAGAAACGGTGCAGCCTTTGCTAGGCAATGTGCTTGCAGACTAATCGATATTTACATACAGTCTTAGTTTAGCTTTCTTTGTCATTAGTTATGAGAGCAGTTCAGACTCTTGTAAAAGGATATATTAAATTATATTTCATGCGCACCGTTCAATTCTCAAAGGGGAAGCAGCGATTTCTTATCTTAACCAAAATATGTCGTATTCTGGCGTACCTATTATTTAAAAGCAGAATTGTCTCACTACAAGAGTCATCCATACTGATAGTTTTCAAAACTACTCAAATTATTACTAGCTGAAATGCTATCTACATTTGAGAAACATATAATTCCTATCCTAAAATTATGTCTGATTGTAATTACACTGGATTATGTATGGATACATATATAATGAGTCATGGAATAGTAACTCAAAATATCGTAGTTTTCACATCGACTTAATAGAGGAAAGGTGAGAGCACATGCTTTTCCACCAGCTTGTTAAATTCAAGTATGAGCTTTTCTCTTACTCAATAAGTGTTCTTGGTGGGCGAATTGGTTACCGTGGTATACCTCTGATCGGTACAAGGCAGGTTCGAATCAAATTGCGGAAAATAATATTTTTCTTTATTAATCCAGGAAACTTAAGTTGGTTGTACATAAAAATGGAAGTCAGTTTGAAAATACATGATTGCTGGTTGATGTAAATTATAACTACGAGGCTCGCATAATTATTTGAGACGTAATTTAGCTTGAAACCTGATCTGAGCCTTATAGTCAGTCGATTGGCACATTAATGGTTCATCTGGGATAACAAATCCAAACCGCCACTACACTGACAACACACGTCTGATGATCATAAGAACGTAGTGTGTGACAGCTTTAAAATCAGCAGAGCTCTTTTAATCTCAAAGAAACAATAATTTACAGAACAACCCCAGCTAGGAATGGTCCTTTTGATATTAAATCAATAAACGAGGCGCGTCCGTGTGTGTGTGTGTGTGATATATAAGAAGCTGATGACATTTGGACGCAATCATTGAAATGTTGTATACCTCGGAAAATATTAACTATGCAGCAGAACTTGTCATTTCGATTACTATAAATCACATTTTCTAGTTACCTGTTAATCAATGTTCTCGACCATGTGTTAAAAGTGGTATGGGAGAAATGTAGCCTTATCAGCTTTGTGTGGATGTGCTTGCATGTGTTATCATGCACGCTGAATAAGGCACGCCGAACCTATGATTATAGAAACACCCGAAGACGTCAACGTCAACACCGTTGAAAATGATACAGAAATCCATTACATAACAGTCAGTGTTGAAGCGATTGCAGTTTCTAATCCTGGTAAAGTATAAATAATACAACAAATATTTCTCATTCAATGACTTTACTAATCTCTCAGCATGCCAACTTTAAATCAACTAAGGCAACGGGCGCGTGGTCTAAAGAGCTCTCCGTCACGGATCACTGCTATCTCACCTCTGTCTGCGTGGGTTTGAGTCTCGGGCTCGGCAAATGTGGATATGTGAGAAAGTTTGCCCGTAGCTTTTCGTAAGTCGGTGGTTCCTTTCGGGGTTTTCCCGGGTTCTTCCTCCACCATTAATACTGGCCGCCATGTATAGCCTATCTTGTGCTGAAAAATGGCGTTAAACCCTATAACAGCAACAACAACATCAGCAACTGGCGCGACAGAGTGGAATACGAATAACAAGCGGTATGAAGAAAACTGGCACACCTGTAGGGTTAGGACATACGCGTCACAGTTGACTGTGAAGCAACTTCTGAAACGGCAGCGCAGTATTACATCACGAATGCTCCACAGGCCAAGCGGACTGTAATAGTACAAGTATTTGGTGATGAGCAGGAGCATCGCCGCCACATTACACATGAAATTGCCTCAAAGGCTGTCGCAAAAAGAACGATTGTTCACCCTCTGATATTGATTAACCATGATATTGATAATGCGCTTAAGAGCCCGTGGATTCATGGTGGTCTGCTTATAATCTTAAACCGTAAAGACCCTGAAACGTTTATTGATGATTATTTTGCGGAGATTCTTAAGACTTTGGAAAATTTCACAAAGCAGGATCCAGATGGACAGATGTATAGAAGTTCTCCTGCATATTTCCTCGTGAAATCCTTTCCGCAGGACGAATTATTTTTCAATGCAGCTTGTACTCGGCCGCGAGCAGTAATCGATGTGAAAATGGTGACACTCGATATTTTGGACAGGCACTCTTGTGTGCGTTGCATGCCATGAGTGATAATAAAGATCAACATAGAAAATACAGACAACACGAAAGTGAAGTTAAGTTTTGTAACACAGAATTTCCTCTACAAGTTACTGACATTAGTAAGTTTGAGTTACTTAATTTTGACAGCCGATTCGACAATCGATATAACATGCAGGCAGCTTAATGTTGATTGGTTATTCTTACGTGGTTTAGAGTCGCGATGCTATTCCCTGTGGATGAAAAATTCCCACCAATAATATACCGGCAAGAAAATTACAAAGGTATAGATTTTTCATGCCAATGTTTCATTCATGTATGTAAATCCCAAAACCTCCATGACCAGCATGACACGTGCTGCGGTGGGATCAGTAAAATTAATGAAAAACAGCATCTTATGGTTATGATTGAACCTAGTACAAAAAGAAACATTCTAAAATGTACAGCAGTTTAACAACAAATGACAGTACGTCATTGATGCGTTCTTCCAATGCCTTAATATTCCAGGGGACACTACTGAAGTACTAACAAATATAAGGGAAGTAGCTGAACAAGTTCCATGTGGGTTTCTTTTTTACAGTGTGGTCAGATGTGATTGTTGGGCTGCAGTTCATTGACTCGCTGCAGGTTCTAAATTCCCACTTGGACAAGGTAGTCAGTAAACTTGCGGTGCGACCCAACGATCGGTTAAACATTACCAGTCGATATGCTACTCCCAACCCTGATAAGTTGAAGTTGATAACTAGAAAATGAGTGTACCCATTAAACTAGAGTGCATGAATGGCTCAGATGAATGCAAGCGTACCTCAGCAACCAACGAGTTTGAGAAAGACTTTTTAAAACTTAATGCTGTCTTCGGCAAGACTTTTGAGAATATTCAGAAACAGATCAGAGCAGACCTTGTTCAGGGCAGCAAGCAAGACAACCTTTGAGTTCATATTGCAGACCCAGCATTCGAGTCCAGGAAGATATTTGATGGTGGACTGATTGCCGTATTTTTTCATTTCAATGTAACGCATGTTGCAACATGCCGCTGAAATTCTCACGCATTTGATTGGCACGCATACCACGCACAGCAAGATAATTTCTTTCTATGATGTCCTCACCAAAAACATCATCATCCTCTAACCTTTTCATATCATTTAACTGTTCACAAATAAAACTTAAACTAAAAAATCAGCTAACAGTATATATTCTTCTAGTTTAGTGTTCATTTGACTGTAATTAAGAGCATCGGACTCTGAAAAGCTTGTGAGTAGTCATGTTCAATTGCCACCATTAACGAAGGTTTCATTTTCACTAGCCAAGGTTCCAATATGTTACACTATCTACACCTTGGCAGATCGATCTGATGTTTCAGTCCTTGGGACAGAAACTTTATTTCATTGGATGCGGCGGCAAGCGATCACATCCAATCACAAAGGGAGCACACAATTGGAATGAACTCATAAATAATCAATTTTCCACTGCCGGAACGTGTTTTGTACAAATACATCCTTTCTCTCAAATACACTTGTAATGGGTTCTCTCTGGTATGTAGTCATATTTTCGATGCTAAACATACAATGTATCTTTTTGAAGTCAACCGCCTCCTCCAGTTTCGGCTGATATGCCATGCACCGGTGTTACACGCTATTGGTTATTTGGCATTAGATACTTAGGGAGGCAATTCATGAAATCCAACAGATGTCGTTAGGACAAATCTCTGAAATATCTGATCGATCCGCCCAGGTGATGATATGGTTAACATACTGGAACTTTGGCTTGCGAAGATGCGAAGGTTGTTTTTTTTTCCAGGAATAATATCTCAGTCATTAACTTTACTGCTGCTGATTGTGTTACGTTGACTTAAACTTAAACAGGGAAAAGAATCACTTGAAGTTAGATAGTTAATTAGCCCAAATTGGACACAACATAAAACAACATGACTTTTCAAGTGTTAAGGCACGACTGAACAACCTCTGTACAGACAACAGTTGTACACAAGTATGAGCCGAAAAACAGATTCCCGGATGTAGTAAATCTTCTAGAAAAATTTGAAGTTTGATACATGCTATTTGTCACGTAATCCAGGTATGGCCTTAATGATTCTTACTCTGAGAAAGAGTTTTTAATATTATTTTTTTAAAAAGTTGTTTATCAAAACTATCACCGGTTCTGAATCAAGGTCAGGAATTAGATACATTGTTTCTATTATTAGTTGTTTATTTTAAAACATTTAACAGTCAGGTCAAACAGAACTGAACTAAATTTCTCAACAATGTCAAATCCAGTAAACAAAGTTACATTACAAAAGCATATAATGGAAGAAATCTTTTTAAAGCTAACAAACAAATAATTAAATTAAATCAAATATACATAACAATATCCAGTGTTACTACTCTATGGTCACAAACGTAAGTAACAAAAAAAGAAGCGAAAGAAGCAATAAGTGTTATCAAACTTAACAAAAAGTTAAAAATAAAAAATGTGAAGCTATTCTTTATACGGGCCTATGAAAGTCCTAAATGAAAGAAAAGTTCCTTATAAATTTCAACACCGGAAATGTACTGGTCCTCCATCGTCACGTTGTTAAGATGGAATTGATCAAAAATCCTTCGAATAATGTATAACAGTTCCAGAATAATATTATAGTCCAAATAATAAGAACTTTCTTTTTCCACTGAACAAATGTTTTTTGTCTCGAAGAAATATCTAAGTACAGCATAAAATACCTCTGCAGTCTTAGGAACACAATAAGTATGTATGACTTCAAAAATCGGAATGAAACTGACTGCGCAGCTTTCTCCTGATATTCACCATATATTGCGACTGTACTTCGCAATAGACCTATGTTACAATACACTGTTGATTTTACGAATTAAGCATATTCAGGTAACTTCGCGCTACCAATGGGAAGCCATTTTAAGTCTTATTATTAAGATTTGTATTACTAATTGTCAAAACATACGTAATCATCTATTTATAAATCCTAACTTGTGTATAATATTATACACAAGTCACGTAGGCCAGACTGAACTGACGATATTCTCTATTAATTACAGCCATGAATAAGAAAGATAAAACTTAGATAAAAGCATGTACCAGGAGTTACAATATATATATATATATATATATATATATATATATATATATATATATATATATATATATATATATATATATATATATATATATATATATATTAAACTTCCCCTCATAAGGAAAATAAAGATTTATGCGATAAAGCTTTCTTTTTCCATGTTAATCAAATACACACATAACAAAATTTCAAAGGAATATATATAAAATGCGTGCAAAATAAAGCAATATAAAACTGTTATACACGTGAAAATGCAACTGCGATTAAATTTTCTTTATTCTTGATGTACCAAACATCGTTGTTTTATTCTTGCAACATCAAACTACATCTCAACAACCTTTCGTTTTTTATTTTTTATTTTGTTGACGAAGGTAAGAGGGTTGTGATCACTGAATACAATAATCGGAGAAGGAGCATGATTGATATAAACTTCCTGCATTAATACGCTACCAGCCCTGCATCACTCGCATCAACAGAACCTTTAAACTGTTGATTGAAATCTGGAGCTGAAAGAACTGGTGCACTAGTATGGCCTCTAATTTATCAAATGCCTCTTCTTCTTACTTAATAAATTGGTAAGGGGCTCAGCCATTATGGAAACATTTGATCAAAATTTCCGATAATATCAAACCAAACCCCAAAATTGTATCAGTTGCCTCTTACTCATAGGCACAGGGAATTCAGAAATAGCTTTAACCTTAACTTCTCTAGGCTTAACTTTTCCATGTCCCACAATATGTCAAAAATATTTGACACATGCTCGGCAAAATTCAAGTTTAATTCGATGAACTGTCAGTTTTGCCTCACTCAAGCGAACAAAGAATTTCCTGATAGTTTCCGGGTGATCCTTCCATGAATCGCTGTAAATAATAACGTTGTCAATGTATGCATCACATCCATTTATACCAGATGTTACTATGTTTCTTAAGCGCTGGAATGTAAAGGGCGTATTCTTCATACCAAATGGCATTACTTTGTATTGATAGAGTCCATCTTGAGTTGCAAATGCCACAATTTATTTTGTGGAATCTGTCAGATTCATTTTGACAGGAAAAACTTAGTAATATAGTTTGCATTACCAATCCATACAGTCACCAATTCTCGGTATTGGAAATGAGTCTGTTTTGGTGACACTGTTAACTTTTCTGTAGCCTGTGCACATTCGGAAAGAATTATCTAGTTTCGGCGCAAGAATACACGGCGAACTCAAATTACTTTTCCCTGGTTCAATAAAGTCATTCTCCAACAAATATTCAACTTCCTTCGTGTAACATTCCTGCTTAAGAGGATTCATCCTGTAAGGATAATGTTTAACAGGTTTAGAACCTACAGTTTCAATATCGTTGTACATTTTGTTTGTTCCAGTTGGAACACCTGGGAACAAGTGTTCATATTCACATATTAGCCGCTTTGACTCATTCTTCTCCCCCGGCTGTAAATGTGAAAGTTTAATGTCCATGGTTTTTAATATTTCAGAATTTTGAAGACTGATTGAACCAAGATTAGTATATACCGGTTGCACGTCATCATTTAAATCGTCATTGTGTTGAACAGGAACAACTAAATTTACTGAATCATTTACAGAGTTACCTCGATCAACATACTCCTTAAACATACTGATATGGCAGAGTTGTTTCACTTTCCGCCTCCCAGGAGAATCGATGATATAATTTAAATCAATACTTTCTTTTTACCTTTATAGGGACCATAATGCCTAGCCTGAAGAGGACTCTCATGACAAAGCAAGAGAGCCAGAACTTCATCTCCAGGCTGAAAAAAAAAGTTTTTCTTTATAGCTTTGTCCTACCTGTTTCATTTGGAATTGGGTAGACTAAATAGTATATGCCATTTCACAGGCTTTTGATAATTTGTATTTATAATCAGAGGCATAATCAAGTAAAATGATCTCTAATTCGTCTGTTAAAAGAAGGTTTTATTTCAACAAGTTCAATGGTCACGAATAGTTTGTCTGAAAACAAATTCAAAAGGACTAAATCAAATTGACTCTTGAACTGACTCCCTAACAGCAAACAATAAGTGAACACCTTCGTCCCAGTCTTTTCTGTCATCAAAGCAATATGACCATATCTTATTCTTTAAAGTCCGATGAAATCTTTCCAATGCCTCAGGGTAATAGGCAGAGGACTTTAACTGTTGAATACCCAATTCATACACAACTTGTTGGAAGAGCCCTCGCATAAAATTAGAACCTTGATCACATTGGACGGACTTAGGAATGCCTCAAAGTGTAAAGAACTTTATTAAGCCTTGACTATAGTTTTGGTCTTAATATTCCTTACTGGCCTTTAATGCTAATTATTTATCAATATTCGTGTATATTAATGCTAGTAACACTTATTGCCTCACCAAGAAGATCTCAACTTTTGATCAATAGCTCAAATTAGAATTATATAATACCGGTTCCGGTTATATAAAATTGAGCAACATCAACCTCGATAATGAAAAGGTTATTAAATAAACTTCGCTAATCTGACCCAGGGGTCTCTGTAATGCTAATTCCCATTGTCGCTAATCTCACCCCATTTACTACTAATAACCTACCCGATTGTAATTATCTCATTATTGGGAGAACCGGTTATGGAAGAAAAAAACTTGCTGATTATTCTTCTGCTTGACAAGCATCTGCATCACGATAATGTCTATATTTATACAATTAAAACACAGCAGGATAAATATCAGCCTTTGCATTAATTTAACCAAACCGTTAAAATTAACTTTGCCATGATGAAGATACATACACAATAAAAACACCGGATGAAATTGTTCCTTTTAGCGAGGTTGACTCAGACACTAGCAAAGATAATTGTCATTGATGATATTAGGCTTGGCAGCGAGGACATAACAAAAATAATGGAATATTTTTTTGTCACGAAACAAGCGCTCCAATTCAGTTTATCTTGCTCAGTGATATTATAACGTTCCCAAGTTCATTAGACGAAATACTGGTTGGTTTGTTTTATTTTCGGGGCCTGATAATAATGATATTTAAAATACTGCCACAGAGCAACGTGGTTGTATTAGCAAAAATTGTCCAGCTTTACCATTACTCCACCAAAGGTTCGAAAAATGATTTTTTTTTCGTACTGGTACTAAAATGTGTTTTATCTGCTTCAATAAATAATGGACAAGAACGAAATTATGAAAAACCTAATTGAACAAATTAAAAATAACAAAAGAGGCTATTCAGCAGGTAATGCTTCGCGAGATCCAATAGAAGAGGAACGAGATAAGTTGTTTAAGCCTGTCACCGATGCTATCTTTGGGAAAACACCAGATGATAGCAAGTAAACACCTGTAGAAATATTTTTTTTTTAATGGGTGAAATGCTCACTAGAGGAAAGTATCCTGACATAGTTCGGAAGTTACCTGACCAAGAGTCAGAAAACACTCGCAGATAAGACTAAGTTTTAATAGCATTACTGCTTAAAGAAACTGAATGCGGCTACAAAGAAGAGAAGATGATAGCGAGATCTTTTTTAAAAAAAATAATGCAGTCATGGTAGTTACTAGTGCTGTCAGAACAAGTGTGTCTGAAAGCTGATGATCTCGATGATTATGCAAATTATACAACTATTGGGAACGGAGCAGTCAAGCGAAAGCTTGAATCATTCATAAACGGTGAAAAGCAATCTAGGAATCGAAGGATACGTTCGCAAAAGGGACTTCAGAAACAAAGAGCTTAATTGCAGTAATATTAGAAATTATAATCTGGTAGGCAATAGTCACTTGATACTGAAGGATTTGACAATGATCCTTTCTTTTCCACAGCAAAAATATTTCATTAAATTGATGGCAAAAGAAATATAACAATAACAGTAAATGGTGTGGAATTTTATGGAAGCCATAGAGACTTAGTTGACAGGCTGATATTCCCTATCTAATGAAAAGAAGCAGGTAATGTGAGTGCAGAAATGGATTAAAAACAATCTTGACAAGAAGAAGGTAACGTGAGTGTGGAAATGGAAAATAAAATCGTGTAAAGAAGTAAGTAATGTCAGTCTGGAACTGGAAAATAAAACCGTGTAAGGAAGCAAGTAATGTCAGTGTGGAAATGGAAAATAAAATCGTGTAAAGAAGCTTGTAATGTCAGTGTGGAAATGGAAAATAAAATCGTGTAAAGAAGTAAGTAATGTCAGCGTCGAAATGGAAAATAAAATCGTGTAAAGAAGCAAGTAATGTCAGTGTGGAAATGGAAAATAAAATCGTGAAAATATGCGGGTAATGTGAGTGTGGAAATGGAAAAAAAAGTCATGGAAAGAAGCAGGTAATGTGTGGAAATGAAAATACTGAATCATCTACATGCGAGCGGACAGTTGACTATTGAGGAGTATCAGATTCTGATGAAGAATTTAATCTAAACATTATCAACATTTTAACTCAGGTAAAACGCATGGGTAACAGATCAGTTGGCAGGCTTCTGGTATTTAACGAAGAGCCGATGCAGCTCTTGTACTTAAGTATGAAGGTGAGATTCCTGTTGATGTCACTGAGGTCAGTAGTATCCTGCTTTCATGTTCTATTGCTTAAGGGTCGTACAGCACCTTTGATAGTCATGGACAGACTATCTACAGCTAAGCCCTAATGTTCCTCCTCAGGGGCGCCCACAGAATTGTTTTCGGGGGTGGTGGTGGCAAACATGTAGTGGACGGCTATTAAGTTTTACGGATGTAGGCTAAAACATGTTTAGACTGTGATATCATCGGAGTGGGCCATGTGCCTACCCCCTCCCTTCATTGTCCCTATATGTGGTCGCTCTTGTTCATCTTAGTTCGATTATGGAAATACAACCGTATCAAACGATCTGTTATCCTGTGGCAAACGAAAGTCAGCTTTCAATTACGACAGTGACACTGACAGATCAATCTGGACGAGAAGATTACCGGAATAACGAACCGGTGACATTATCTTCATATCAGAAAAACTGTATAATAAATCCGAATAACGATGAAAGGAAGAAAATGTGTACAGATGGGAAACAGCAGATGGAGGTTTAAATATATATTTTGTAAAATTGCTAAAAACAAACCAGGAATAGCACGAAAAGTTGCCCCAACAGGAACTGGCCCTTTCTCAGCTGCTGGTACTGCTGTTTGGCAGAAAAATTGCAGATATTATTAAAAGGCACTCTACCACCAACAATGGCTGCACTTCAAACATCAAAGAGAATTATAACAGAAGTAACAGCGAATGAAGCAAAGAAGATTATGGCAACATGACAGAAGGAGAGAAAAAAAGAGGGAGTTCAGAACAATGAAAAATAATTTTAACCCCGCGATGCAAACTGGGTGAATGTCCAGGAAACATTAATAGACTAGGCCATCTCGACTGAATTTCTACTGAGGAGACAGAAGGACGGACCGTCTCCACTAAGTCATCATGGAAGAAATAGTGAAAAAATGCTGGTCAGCGATGGAGAATAAGTAGAAGAAAACAAACGGCCCTTTTCACGGTCATACATATAAATAGAAAAAAGACACACTACTCAGTAATTTCCATTTTGTATTTTTATGTGTTACATATGTGATTGAGTGTTTGTCTATGTATGCGTTGTTGACAACAAATGTTTAAAACCCTTTGTCATTACCATTCCTGGTAGACTCTGTAAAAAGTTTTGACCCCATAAAAACAATACCATGTTAAACCTACGGGCACTATATAATTATCATTTGACCCCAAAGTGACATTTCCATGTAAATCTTTGGCGCCTATATAATTATGATATGATCCCCCAAGAGACAGTTACACATACTGACATATTAGGTACGTTTTCATATTTGTTTTAATAACTTCATAGAGATCTCCTTATTCCTCCACTCCTGGGTTATGCCATCCCTCACCAAATCTATAACTCGGCAAAACTTTCTTAACATAATAACCCAAAAAATGAAAAGCTCCTAAGTGTACCGTCAGAGATAGCTGCATTTCATAAAACAGTTTGGGCACCCGATTATCTAACTTTTCAAGTAATTTCAGACATTATTTGATATGTACGTCAATTTATACATATTTAAATCGAGCTGTGACCTAATTATCCAAAAATAAAGCAGTTAGGACTTGATTTGACCAACTGAAAGACATATTTACAAACATTATCGCGCACTAGTTCTACGTAAGGGGCTACACTAAAACCCTAAAGTTCAGGAGCATACAGAAACAATGGCCACAATTTTAGTGTCACCACATTTTATCTCAAAAACTTTGAAATCATATATTTAAGCACAATTTTCTTAAACTTAATCGATTTACTTCTCACAGCATATATTAACTATGATGTATGTTCTGTTTTTTGTAGTGGTTTTTTTTATACATTAGTTCCAAACTCTTTTTCACGAGAAAAACACCCCTAAGTCTTTATAATAAGAATTAACTTGAAGTTTCCTATTTCCAAAATACCATTTTTCACAACTTCTTTAGTACCTCAGTTTTATTAAACTTAAGGCACAAAGTTTCCAATAATCACAGTCTTGGAAAAGTCTGTGTAAACCGTTGCATTTCAAGTGATTGGAAAGTAATATAAGATCATTTGCATAAAGCAGAAGAAAGAGTTTCAACATGCTTTCTATATCAATACCACTGTTACCATCAGAAGTGTAAGACATCTAGAAAAGTATTTGTAAAATATTAGTGGTGACAACATACAGCCCTGTCAAAACCCTATTGGACGCCCCAAAAATCCCCTCTATTCATTCGCTCGAAACTCTTATACAAACATCTGCATATATTGCTTGTAACATTATCAGCATCTTTAAGTTACACACAATCAGCTTATACAAATAAGCTATTCTATCAGTTTTATCAATCTGATTTTATAAAATTAACTTCTCAAAGTCTACAAATGTACAAGACAATCTGCCATTTTTCTTTCTCATATATTTCCAAATAAGTGTAATCAGAACATAATATTATCCACAGCACTGCAACGAGTGTTATCCACAGCACTGAAACGTGTGTGTTATCCACAGCTACAGAAACGTATGTGTGCGTGTATTATCCACAGTACTGAAACGTTTGTGTGCGTGTGCTATCCACAGTACTAAAACGTGCGTGTGCGTGTGTGTTATCCACAGTTACTTAAACGTTTGTGTGCTTGTCTAAGGTACTGGAAGCTGCTCGTGCGTGTGTTATCAATAACACTTAAATGTATACGTATGCATACATGTGTGTGTGTGTGTGTGTGTGTGTGTTTTGTTATCTGTAACGGGTGTGAGTGTGTTATCTACATTACTCTAGCTGTTCTATATACCGACATTTTTTATTTATTCTACGTAGTGTGTAAGCCTTTTATTCAGAATATTAGCAACAACTTTACTCATAACTTATATCAGACACATTATCTGTTGGTCATTTTTGGTTAGATTTTCCAAGAAGTGGAACAATATTCGTATCTATATACTAAGTCATAAAGGTACGCGGCATTAAACACTACATGAAATAAATAAGTAATGATACACTATGATTCTCCGAGGCTTTTCAAAAATTTCATCTCATCCATGTGCTTTCTCTGATTTCATACATACATACATTCGTGCATACATACATACATACATGCATGCACACATACATACATGCATGCATGCATGCACGCATCAAGAAAATATATTCACATTGGAGTCATGATTAATAAACATGTATGTCGGGGGAACTTTTTAGGGTGACTGTATTTTAGGTTTCCTCTTCATTTTTGTTTAAATAAATTTAAAAAAGAGGGAGTATGTACAGTACTTTAGGGAAAACATGGTTTTGGATCGATAATCATACCTGTATATACCTGTTACAGGACGGTGACTTGTTTACCTGTCATGATGCCGATACGATGATGTCACTGTTGTGGGTAGCGCCATCTACAGACAGCGTAGGGACATATTAGAGAGCTACAGGTAAAAGTAGGTCACCATTCGAATAGTTAGGATGTTTTGACTGAATCTGCATTAAATTTACATTATTTCAATGTTGGACAGGTAAGTACATTAATCAAACCTTACATTTATTAATTCTTATGTATTAACCTAAAATAACGATATAGTTAAAAAGATAGAGAAGACTTTGTATTGCCAAAAAATATTTCGAATTCCAAAATGCCGGTATGATCGTGATGACTCCATTTTTCTTGTTTACATGATATATTTCCAGTTCGTAATACGATAAATATATTTTGAGGTGTGCCGTTCCAAGAGATCACATGGCTAATTTGAGACAATAATACCATCAAACTCCAGAGTTTATCGTGTGTAATTGTTGTGCTTATGTTTGTATTCAGAAACATGTACATGTGCTTTTTTCTCAACAGGTAAATTTTCGTCATGGTTTTCGGGGACGAAAGGCAGGAGATCGCGCAGGTGCGAAGCGCGCGTTTGGTACCCGTTCGTGTGCATTTGCTTGATAATAACAAACTTCAAGAGACTGTTGATGTAAGTATATCAATGTCATTTTTATTCTTTATTTGGAAATATGTGAATACAAATCACGCGTTACAGAGATCCGTTTGAGTTGAACGATATAAGAAGTCATTAGGCACACCTGGGTTTACGTCAACATTTACGTAGATCTGTACAGAAAAGAAAACACGATGTTATTTGCAACGGTGCACGAACGTTCGTTATTTACATAGAAAACAAAACAAAAACAAAACAAACCCCAACTAAATATCCAGCTGTCATTTCGTTTACTTGCGGTATTTATTTTTTTTTAATGGAAAAAGTACATATCTTCATACTAATGTAGGGTGTTATCTCCCTTCGTCGGCCGTGCACATCAATTTTTAATTTTCGCATAATGTTGCGAGCTTAACATACATGAAAGCGTGTTACCTCATTCTTTATCCATTTATGGCTTATTTTTTCATCTCGTCGTTTATTTTTAAAATGGTCTATATGTTTACAACAAGTAGAAGAATAATTATTAGCAATTTGTTGGCCACATCTTAGTACAACAGACCTCCCCCCCCCCAAGAGTTTATATGGTTTATGATGGTTATAAATTTTATCATACAGGCCATGGTGTATAAATGTTATCATCATTGGTCATAGTGTTATTTTTTATGTTTACAGTGTAAGTAAAGTACCCATGCTTTACAGTTTAAGACATTGCCCCTCTGTACATATACAGTGATTCCTTTTCACAAAATATTTTATTTATGAAATATCCATCTTACTTCTGAGCTCTATCTTGTACATGCAGATCAGTGATTTTCACCATTGTCACAAGGAGCAGTCGATTTTAAACTTTAATGTTCCACCATTGGTAGTGGTATAGATTTTTGTCAAGTTTATTTTATTACACCATTAAAGATTGGAACATGATCCCTCATTTTATCACTTTCAAGGTGAAAATTGAATGACATGACTGTCAGCATTCATTTGAGTGGACACAACATTTTCCAGATAAAGCTGAGTTAATTCATTGATGCTGAGATATTTCAGTGAGAGACTTCAGTTGTATCTTCTTTTCTCAATGGATGTTTTTTAACAAGAGATCAGCATTATTAATTGAACGTGAAGTGGAAATACAAATCAAGAAAAATGTTAATGAATTATTACATGTGCAGTGCCAAAAACATCTGAAGGCCAGATGCCCAGGGCTCCTCTAATTTCAGATTGGACCCCTCCTGTATTCTTAAAGATGTGCTTCACAGTCTGACTTGTTAAAGAAAGATCTTATTTGCCGGAGTAAACTTTGATCATGGTGATGAAATGTGGCAATTTATTTTCAAGATTATTAATATTTATCATCATGTATGCAATTATCCTTATGAAAATCATCTATTTGATTTGAAAGCTTTAAACTCTGTGTACAAATGAAGCACATGACCTTTGAAATTGGGACAGATTGCCTGGGTTGTCTGTAACTAGTGCTTCCTTGGCTTAAGCATGTGCATTTGATGCTACTTCAGGTGTGTACTAGAACTCTCATTGCAGTTAGTGCAGTGATGCATGGCTGAGCTATGGGATTAAGGCTAAGTGTGATCACACAACAAGCTGTTAATTAATTGCATTGTTCTTGTGATTTTGAGAGTTTTGGGCAAAATGAGGTATAGTAAGTAATAAAGGGATCAGATGTGTTCCATGATGGTTTTTGAGTCTTTGGTTAAAAGTCAGCCATCCTTTGGTGGATGTAAGATAAAAACTTAAGAATGATTTTGGCAGAAACTTTTGATTTTTTATGCTAGTGTTTAATTGCTATTGCATATTACAAGATACTATGATGAGATGGAAAAATAAGTTGTGTACTATTTATTTACATCTTTCTGATAACTTTAATTATTGACTTGTTGTTTTAAGTCTTTTTTTCTTCTGAGTATGACTATTGTCAGAATATTTGATTTTAATTCTAAATGTGACAACAGTTGTACTCTGTGTATAAAGTTTTGTCTCTTGTTTATCTAACAATTAATGAAAGAAAAGGAAACAGTTTGTCTCATCTAGAAACAGAATTGTTTACTCAGAGACAAAAATTAAATAGCTTAATTCAAAGAAGACATACAGGAATTAACTCTATAAACAAAGGGTATAACACCGGTCGCACCAACTTGAACAGACAACAGCTTGGTGATTGGTTGTAATCACTGTAACATTGGGGGAAAAAACAAAGAACAACAAACATCACAAGCCTTTAACACTATCAATCGAATCCCTCAAACAATTATCACTTGCTGGTTTAATAGACAAAGACCTTGTTCACCCCCAGGAAATATGGATTAACTCTAAAAACAAAACAATATACACAACCACTACCTTAATTTTGCAACTACAATAGCAATTTGGGACATGTACATTAGCCTGGCTGTCTGCATGGGTTTGAGTCTCGGATTCGGCTAATGTGGGTATGTGAGAAAGCTTGCCAGTAGCTTCTCGTGGGTCAATGGTTCTTTCTGGGTTTTCCCAGGTTCTTCCTCCACCATTAATACTGGCCGCCATGTATAGCCTATCGTGTGCTGAAAAAATGGTGTTAAACCCTACAACAACATTAGCCTGGCGTATGGACTGTACCATCTCACTACCGGTATATACAAACCAGTAGCCAGTCGTTTTGTTTTATATAAAAAAAAAATCTGAATAATCTTTACCATACACACGGTTGTTGTTACAAATGATTACATAAAGATGTCTGTCTCTGTTCTCATGATCCGATTGTTCATAAGAATATTGGGTCTTATACATATGCATGATAGCAATGAAAAGGCGTGGAACCAGGCTAAGTGCTGGAATAATCTACATGTACTTAAGTCTGGTTTACATACATAAAATATTTTAGATATTGGTAGCCAGTCTATTTTTATTTTATTTTTTTGAATCATGTAAGTGGTCATTGTTACAAGCAGTAAATAAAGGTCGGCAGAGTTTATGCCCGTTTTTGCAATGTGGTCATTCATAGTAGTGGCAAAAAGCAATTTTTTTTTGCCAAGACTTCATGATTGCTGGTCACGTTTAGCAGGTGGTTGCTCACGACAGAGTGTTTATATAATAAAATCGATCCATGCATTACGATTATGGTCGGAAATGATAGGTGGTCACTCATAGCTGAGGTTGCTCTTAACAAGTTTTGCTGTAAAAATAAGACTTTCAAGGAGCATTGTGTGATAACTTTTGTTTATTTTTATAGTTTTTGGAACTTTTAATTGGCACCATATAACCATCATTGTGCTGAGCGGTGTGGTTAAATGCTAAAACATAGATTTCTGTGTAGCAGCTGAAGTAGTCCATTTATATGATCAATATCAGACCTTTCTTGCCATTATCATTGGCCAGATATCAATATCAGACCATTCTTGCCATTATCATTGGCCAGATATCAATATCAGACCATTCTTGCCATTATCATTGGCTAGATATCAATATCAGACCATTCTTGCCATTATCATTGGCCAGATATCAATATCAGACCATTCTTGCCATTATCATTGGCCAGATATCAATATCAGACCATTCTTGCCATTATCATTGGGAAGATATCAATATCAGACCATTCTTGCCATTATCATTGGCCAGATATGCCAATTGCACTTAAAATTCTTTGATGAATCATAAAAAAAAAAATAAAGTAAAATGTTTGGAGAGTTAAAAATTTAGTTGCATGCACTGTTCTCTGTAGATTTTCGCCTTGAAGTTGCTTATGTCTGCTAGTGTATAATATTTCAGAGGTTGTGCAAGTGGTGTTAAGGAGACATGCAGTTGTGAAATTTAATGCTCAGTGTTACCAAGACTGTCTTGTACTTTCTAAAATAGTGATGGTTTCAATATAAATAACATAGTAAGAAAAACAATGATCCAAGGTAAAAAAAAACAACCCTGATAGTCCAGTGCCCGTGTAGCTTTCAAATCTGGATCAGGCATATTCCATATTGTAAGTGTCTGGTCTGTCCCCTCCCCAATCCCCAGTGTTATCTAATTTGTCTGTAAGACACCTTGAGCCTGCTGATGAAATGCTCCATTTTTATGTCGAAGTTCTTCGAAGAGTGTAAAATATTAATTCTTAGCTCCCTGCCGGGTCCCATCTGTAGTTCCCTCCCCATTATGAAAATTATCTGCTTGATTGTATTGCAAGCTATTGTAAACAGCAAAGCAAAGCATGTGAGTTATGAATGGGGAACAGTACTATTTCTGTTGTCTGTACTTCATTGGTTTCCTATAATTAGTACTCATTTGTACATGAGGATAATAAGCTGTCCCTTGCTCATCCTGACCTGGTAATTCATTGCTGTCTAAATATACCAGTATTAGAGGAATGCGATGGTCTGATGGTTTAAGTCATGCTAGGAGACTAGTGATTTGTAAAAGTCCTCAGTATGGTGTATTTTTCACCCTAAAGGAACTAAGATGATCACACTATATTTAAATCCATTTAGTTTAAGGAATATTTGCTTGCCACTGATTTTATTGATCACACGTCAACAGTTCTATCACATTAACTAAATATGAACTTGAAGATTCTATTGTTAATGATAGATATTACATAAAAACATGAATAATTCTTTGCGTCGGTTTTCGCTAGTGTTTTCAGCTTTGAAAAATGTGAAGATTTTGTCAATATCCAAAAAATGAAGTTACTCCAATGCCCTCCTAAATACTTATCATAGCTACATGCAGATCATGGTAAAATAATATGGTACATCAACCTAAAGGCATACAGTCGGAAATCACAAGAACAGAGTTTTGTGTCACAATTATTCATTATTTACAACCTGATCATGAGAAATTGTGAAATTGTTGCTCGTGAGAACTCACTTCAGCAGAATGTGAATGATGGTTCAGTGACCAATATCGCAAGTATTCGAGGCATGACATTTAGTTTTTCAAAGGGGGTAAATCAGAATGAACCAGGCCACATAAACTTGTTCTCTCTTCCCACTTCTTATTTAAAAATATCACTGTCCATGATCAAAATCTCTTAAAAATTCAATTTGTTTTGTCCCACTGATCATAGGGAAGATTGTCCCCATTTTTAAGAATCTAAAAAACAACGAAAAGGGGCTGCACTCTTGCAATCAGACTCTTCCAGCTTCAGGATCTCAAGATAACAGCAATAGCTGAAGTTGGTTATGTGTCATTCTTGCTGTCAGTCTTCTATTTCAGTATTTTAAGGTAGCAGAATTAGTTGGTAATTAGCATAAGGCTTGTAATCCAATGGTTTCATTTTTTATACCTGCCCATGCCATACCAAATTAGCTGCTACAGTGCGACCATGGAGATTAATTATCACTAGTGCTACTTTTTGAGACAAAACATACTTGCATCTTGAAAAAAAATGGAGCATTGTTACATGGGGATGGCTATTTAGGAGCCAGGAGAAGAACCTCATTGGATAATCCCAGAGATACATAGATTGGATAATCCCAAAGATACATACATTGGATAATCCCAAAGATACATATACATACGCACCATCAGTGGTCAGTCAGGTTTAATTTATTTAACATTCCATTGTACTGCCACCTCACTCCAGTCAAAGTCTGTTCTACAACAGTATAAAATTGTATTTTGATGCTAAGCTGTTTTAATAAGTGTCACCTTGGCCTGAATTCAGACTGTTTCACTATTGCATTAAAGTGGTAAAATATTCAAACGATAGCTTTCAGCTTGAAACAAAATGTTGTACAGTATTGTAGGTTTGAATATCCATGATTTGGGGATTTGTAGTTTCATCGCCCCACTTGACAGACCTTGGAGACTACAGATGGCACTGGTAGCTTCTTTCTTCTGTTCTTTTGTACCTGTGATTCACCTGAATTGACCTTTGGCCCAGTGTTTTTGAACAGTGGTGACCAGACCAGTCTACTGCTGTGATAGGAGCTCCATTATCTGCTGTCAAGCTCAGCTAAACTTGAATTAGATCCATTTTTATCTTAAAGTGCCCTGCTCAAATTTAAATGGCTAAATACACCAAGTACGGCAAAAAAAATGAATACATCATTGACCTGTGATGGAGAAACAAGTCTTTATTCACAGATTATCAGTCTGTCTTCAAGTAGTGGTTGTAATTCTATTCTTATGTTTACATGTTCTATACAGTTGTTAATGCACGAAGCACCCCAGCATGTGTTAGTTACTGTTATGGATTGTTACATGTAAAAGTATTGCATGCATGTACATGTTTCTCTACAAGAATTTACAGTACTCCTTGATAATACTCCTTCAAACCAAAAGAAGACAACACAATTGTGGCACATCTGGGATACTGTTGGACTAACCATTAATGAAGGTGTGTGTGGAAGGAGTTCGCTGTTGAGCCAGGCCATTCTAATATGATGGACATCATTTGTTTTTAGCTGTACTGGTCATGGACCGGAAGAGCTTGTTGGAAGGTCTATCAGCTATCCAATCATTACAACAAGTTTGTTATTGTAATTAACTCCGTATGAAGTACCTGGAGGGTTGCCATGACATTTTGAGATATAAAATTTGGTCCCCCACCCATTGCATGCTGTTGGTGCCTAAATATATGTTAGTTCACATGACATTAAGGTTTTATCATAATATACTACACTCCTGCAAAACATTTTGTGTGTGGTATAGTGAGAGAAAAAAATGTTGGTCTTTATAGACAGGCCAGTGTGTATTGGGGGGAATATCCATAACTTGTATATTTAAACAATATACATGTGCCAGTGTGTACTGTGGGGAATATTGATAACTTATATATTTATTTAAACAAATTGGATACTAATTGGCAACCTTCTTCCCCAGTTCTTGTTGACATCAGTGTTTTTATAAACATAATGTAAATACAAGAATATAGTATAATCCAGATTTTAGGGACTGCAGAAAGTATTTAATTTGTGTAGAATCCTTGAGCCACCTTTCCTATCTATCCCAGTCATTATAGTACACCATCATGAGGATACAGTTACTAGCAATCGTCTACAATTCATTCTCTTTGTTTACTGTGGATATGTTACCTGTTTATAAGTTTGATGGACTTTGCCTGTGGAGTTTCTGTTTCTTATGAACTGGTATTTGCTAGATGGGTAACCACCTGCACAGTGCAAATTTGGTGTCAGGTTCAACATGAATAACTTGTGTCCTACTTGATTGAGACACATTTCCATATGCAGTCCTGTGACTTGGGGAATTTTAAAATTATGATGCAGTCTGGGGATTTTAAATTTTTGATGCAGTCTGGTTATTTTACATTTAAGTAACTATCAATTAACTATGCAGCTTGGTATTAACTGTTTCATGGTTTTCATTAGAGCCCTCTCCCATGTGTGTTTCTTATTGCACTGGTTTTAAAATAAGGGTGGGTAGTATTTTTTTAACATATATATATATATATATATATATATATATATATATGATTCTTTGTGATGTAGTGCTTCAAATACTGGGCTAAACCTGTTCAGTTAGATGCATAAATAAATTTTCAGAATTATTTTTTTTTAATGTAAAATTTGTTTTCCATACCCTGGGTGAAAAGTGTTCTAATTAGGTCAGCAATGAAAAAAAAAAGGAATGGTTGGCTGACCAGAAAGACATTTTTTTAGCCTTAAGAGAGATAACATTTTTAGGTTGTGTTCAATTTTTTTATGAGGTCTATATATATATATATATATATATATATATATACACAGTGTATATGAATTGATCCCAAAAATAAGCATACTTTAACAAATGTGTGGTAAATAACTTTTAATGAATAAAGACATTATAATCACATAATGAAAATTACATTTCTGCTGTTGTACAGACTTGCTATGTGCTGTTCTATGTGCTGTTGCTAGGTTGCAGAAAGTCACTTGGTAAGCACTTGAATATAGTGGCTGATGTAGAAGTCAAACACTTACATGGCCCAGTGTAGCTTGTTTAATATAATGATGTCATGGTTTTTTTTGACAGTTTACAATATTTGTGCTAACCACAACTTCAAAATTTTTAAATGGATCAGGAATTTTTCTGAACTTTTTGTCGAGGGTGAATCCAAGACGATCCGTACTAATTTCTTTCCTCAACTTCATAATGGTCTTCTAAATCAGCCAGCAAGTGTAAATTTTCTCCACTGTATCAGGAATTTAATGAGGTCTGTTGGGATGTTTTAAAAACTTGTATATTCTTGGTTATAGCTGGCATAAGTTTTACATTTGGAGATGAAAATATGACACGTTAACATAGTGGGAAGTACTGAGGTATGAGAATTTGTATCTTCCTCTGTGTCATATTGTTAAAGGATTGATCCCTCCCCCTCCAAACTCTCTACCCATGTTGACAGATATTTAGTTTCATTTTTAACAAGTCCCAGTGGCTTTTTAGTGTATTTTTTTTATTTCTGATACATAATTTATTTGGTGCCAAGCACAACGCTGAAGATATTCATTGTTTTGTGCATTCCATGTTTCAAGAAAGTAATATAGAAAATGTAAATATGTTTATTCAACTGCCACTGAAACACAAGCAGTTCAGTCTTTAAGTTGATAATATGCCCCCAGATAGTGAAAACTTCCAAAAAAATTTAAACAATTTGGAAATAACCCATATAAATCTACATAAAGCACATGAATGGTCAAGCTGAAAAGAAGGCTTGGCTGTAATTCATTGCTGTTGAGACCTATATTCTGAACTACTTTCATTCATATGGGACAATATGGCAGCAGGATACATAGTTACAATCAGAGCATTCTCAGTCCTTGCATATGTGGTCTGCTCCATCAGTAGCAAATCACCAAACACTTCACATTGTTTATTCTTGTGAGGTTATGAAAATGGCAGAGTGATTTTCCAGTCAGCTTCATGCAGTAGTTTTCATTTCTTCACACCCTTGTGTTATGGAGGAGTTTACATCTTTTGGACCTGGTTAATGTTGAGGAAAGATTTTAAAACTCAGAAAAATTGCTTCTTCTAGTGGCAGTGGATTGAATTCGTTATTGCAGTACTGTCATCTTGGTACTACAATGGCTAGAATAAATTGCAATATATACTTTCTGCTCTGCTCATATGAAGTCATGTGGCCAAAATAAATGGTGTAATGATCGAGAAGGGCATATAGACCTTAATATTTAAGAGAACAAAGTGAGTGTGGCTTGACATGCTGTGCTGTTTAAATTTGTGAATTTTGTCAATTTTTTTTTCTCTTGCATATTTGTAGCAAATTTGAAATTGAATTAAACTAAATAAATTAATATAGAAAAGAAAATGTTATCTCTTCCTAGCTACACACAAACTTAAAGAAAGGCCAAGTAAAGAAATTGAGAATTGTTAGAGTCATAACCTCACAGTCACAGTTATCACTGTTCTCAGTTTTTTCATTATATAACTATAATACTAAATATTTCACATGACTTGTATACCAACGATGTATGCATAATGTTCTGAATTATTGCACGGAAACAAAGTATGTCCCAATAGCCTTGTTATGTCACCCTCTTAGTGAGAGGGGTGGTTAATTTGGTTTGGCTGGTGTTATCCAGAGGATGACCTCCCTCGATATTATAGCCTGGCGGGAGTGAAAAAAGATTGGAATTTCAACAGAGAACTGAGCAAGAATACTGGGAAGAAATAAAACAATATGACAAGAATATAACAAATTTAATCAGAACAAATTAATAATGGCAATTCCAATTCAAGTTAAATTGTATCAGTAGAATTTAACTGGTGTTTTTCCAGTTTGGATTTATTTCATCATCATAATGAGAGGTGAAAAGAGCGCAATGTCCATGATTGATTGCATCACCTTCCTGTCTGATCGTATATCAATGTCTCCTAGTTCATCTGTGCTCTGTGTTCTGCTCCTTCATGGACTTCCTGGTCCCTTTATTCTGACCTCGTCCTTCTTTCTTTTCCCCGTATTCCTGTCTTTGGACTGTCTTGTCTTTCTCTAAGAAAGCTGTTCCTTATCGCTGTTTCTTTAAGGACTTGTGCATCCTAGCACTAAACATGTCTTTCTAAAGAATTTTGACTAAGGTCGTCACTTTAATGTCTGATTGCTCTAAAGTGTACGCCCTACTTTATTCTGCCCAATAGTAGGCAGTGGTCCCTAATTTTTCCCAAAGAAATAATTCCTTTCATCAGGTTTAGACAGCTCGGAATCTGTGGGTGACAATGCATGAAAATTTCTCTTTGAAAATATGATAAGTGGACATAGGTTCCTACCATGTGGTTAGGGTTGGTAGCTCAAATGTTTCCTTTCTAAGGACCGTGTTAAGATATCCCAGTCAATTTTGCTGAGCTGGAATGCTGCCCCTTTGAAGTTTACAGTGATACGGGGAGATGAACGAAGAGAGGTCGAAGTGACTCTTTAAAAAGACTTTCAAGGCTTAAATGCGATAAGACTTTAATGCTCAATGCATTCAACTTTAAAATTTTTGTAATTCAAAATTCGACACTTCACAAGCCTGTAATTGTGTTGATGTGCTAAATCTTGATGTATCAGAGTGATATAATCCAAGACATCTCAAAATGAATTCACAATTATCCCCAAACAAAGGGGCATTTTGTAATTCCAGTGAATATTTTAAATAAAGTTCCTAAAATTAAAATTCAGCACAACTAAAAGGCTGATTCCACTAGTGAGATGCTAAAGCAGGAATGAGTAATTCTAATATAAACAACCCTATTATAAGAACCTAAGCCACAGAGGACCAAGATGAGGGTCAAACTGTAAACATAATTAATTTCTAGAATTTTCTAAGGTCAGAATCAAGGTTGTAGCTAGAACTCAGAACCAAATAAACATGTTTACCCTAATGCAGCCTTAGTAATGTTTGCCAAAACTCCAACCCTCAGTTATGGACAAAGGTACATCACACAATACAAATTAAATATATAAACAATTGGGACTTCTACTTTTAAGGCCGTGACTGCAACTTTGTGAATGATTACATATTAAACAAACTATATTGAAACACAGTGCAAAACTAGTGTCATCTAGCCTTAGCACCTTGAGGTGTGTAGTAGTCCTACATTCTAAGACAAACACTTTTAAAAAATAAAATCCACAAGTATTAAAACAAAAAAATGTTAACATCTGTAACACATTGATCCTATTGCCAATATTGTCATTTTCCATTATATTTTCATATATTTATAGAAAGGACTAAACTTGAAAGGGAATACTCAATTGATCTAACGGTAATGTCATTATTATATATATATACATATATATATATATATATATATATATATATATATATATATATATATATATATATATATATATATATATATATATATATATATATATTCAAACTTTACTAATTCTGGGTCACCAAAAACGAAAATGATGCTTAAAGTTGTTGATTGGCTCTAGTTTTAAAGATATGATACTGGGTCAGTATATACGACCCATGACTTAGGATTGGTAGAGGATAAGTGAGTTATAAATTGAAGGGATCTCATTTTAAACCAGAAATGACTACAGTACATCTTCAACTGGATCTCTCTAACAATCTATGACTGGGTTTGGATGGTACTGGCTTTTTAAGCAAAACAATGAGTGATGCAATTTTGAGGCTGCCATTGTGTCATGCATGATATGAATTACAACATGTTATTCCTAGAAATCATGGATGATGCAATCATAACTAAGCTTGCATCACTTTGCTGAACAAATGGTCCTATATCAGCTCTAGAAATGATTCAGTGTTATGCTCTTTTATTTATCAGTGTTTGATTTTACAAAGGACACATTTCTGTTTAGCCGAAGTAAGCAGAGACGCCTCATACTCATGTGAACAATGCAGATAACTTCTGCTATGTTTGTGGTAAACTGACTTTTGCATCACAAAAGCACAGTATAGCCACTATAGTTAAGAAAGTCTATCACCTTTATTTTGGCTGCAAAATTGGAGATCAGGACATTAAATAAGAGGTGTACCCCACACATATGCTGCAACAAATCTTTGCCTGTGGTTGAACAGGGAAAGGAAATCTAAGCCTTTTGCAGTGCCAATGATTTGGAGAGAGACAACAGATCATATCAGCAATTGTTACTTCTGCATGGTGCCTCCAGTTGGGAAAGGTGTGCCAAAGAAGAAATAATGGACTGCATTATCCAAACATTCCATCAGCTATACACCCAGTACCCCACAGAGAAGGACTGTTGGTTCCTGATGCACCAGAATCATTCTCACTTCATTCAGACAAGGAAGTGGATAAAACTTCTAGTCCTGAACCATCAATGTCACATGACCCATATTTTCTCCTATCTTACTTCTCTAAACCACACCTCATAAAACAAGGTGAACTGAATGACCTTGTCAGGGATTTGGAACTATCCAAGAGTAAGGCAGAGCTTTTGGGCTCCAGACTACAGCAGTGCCATCCCCTGGCAGGTGATGTTAGGGTTTCCATGTTCCATGACCATCAAACGGATCTTGTTCTTCATGGAAGGTGATTTATCTTGTAGCCTGCAACAACATCAGTGGTGTGATGGCATCCCTCAACATTGTTCATGATCCAGATGAGTGAAGACTGTTCATTGATTCATCGAAGGCGAGTCTTAAATCTGTTTTGCTGCCTAATGACAATGTTTTGCCATTATTTCCTGTTGGTCATGCAGTCTTTATGAAGGAAACCTATGAAAACATGAAACAGCTTTTGAGGTGCATAAACTATGACCAACATCAGTGCCAGCTTTGTGGCAATGTGAAGGTTCTTGCTGTCTTTTTTTTTGTCTGCAGACTGGATACAGAAAGTACTGCAGCTGTTTTCTCTGCAAATAGGACAGGTGAAATATTCTCATGTAAAGTACCGGTAACCATAAACACATGAAAAGACCTAGGTCTACAATTTATGATAAAAACTACTATCTACACAATATACATAGACGTAAAATGTAAAAACTTAAACATCTTGTAAACAATAGCCAATCAGTTGTTTTCATTGTCATGTTTGAATTTCAGCATATCAAAATCCATAATAAACAGCACATTTTATCTCCAATGCAGATGGCTTCTAAAAAATTGTAGACCTGTGTAACTGATAAAACAATTCATGCAAAACAAAAGTATAAAACTTAAAAATTCTATGTGTGACTACTTTCAGAAACGTGCAATAGGCTGGATTCTGTTTGACAAAGTGTGTGAGCACCTCAACATCCTGGAGAAGGATTATTTTGGCTTGTCATACATAGATGCTGAGGGAGTCAAGGTAAGTCAGGAAATAAACTGAATCATGCAGGCAAGAAAACCAGTCTATAAAGAACACTTAAGGTGGAATAGAATTTTCTCTTGGATAAATATCTGTTTTAATAGGTTAAAACTACAATGGCCACATTTGTGACTAAAACTTCACAGTTGGTGAGTGGATGTGATCAACTGAATTATAAAGCAGCTATTCTAAAATGATGTCAATACTTTCTGAATACAAATATACACCCATTCTTCTAAAAGAATTCTGCATTTGCCTTTTTGTACACAGCGTTACCTGTATTTGGTTACGAGACTGTTCCTACATTAAGTTGCCATCTTTACATGTGACTTAGCCTGCCCTTGCAGCCAAGTTAACTGGACTAACCTAATGCATGATCTTTGTATTCAACCTCGGTTAATTGTACAGGCCTGGAAAATGCGGACATGGGACACATCCATACAGCTATGTCAAACACAGATACGACTGAAGCTGTATTGATAATAATATATCCTCCATAGAAAGTAAAAGTTACGGACATTTTGAAATGATGTTAAGGTGAGGCAGTAAGTTGACAAATGATTTGGCTGATAAAAATTGTTGTCAGTTTTGGATTATAAAGAGCCTTATGATATTTTGATATGGGTCATGTGACTCTTTGGCCTTAACAAAATTCTTTTTGTCATCTTCTCTTATTAATTCATTGGATTTCTGCTCTCTGTCTCTAAGGTGACAAGTTATTTAAGCTTGTCGATTTAAAATTTGAAATGACCACAAAAATGTAGGTTGCCTTTGGCTGCTAAAAAAGATGTTTGGAGTGTACATATCGTCCAATAAATCAACCCAGCCGCCAATCTGTGTTGATACACTGATAGATGATTTGCTTTTTAAAATGTGCAGTTTAGTTGTATGAAAATCTTTCCTGAATACACATGCATCAGTTTAGACACTTACTGGTATTTGGTACTAGCCATATCTAGTGTGAAATTCAAAATGGGCACATGATAGAGGGTTGTGTTATTCCATGTGCGTTTACAAGTCATCAGACATAGAATATGATTTGAAAATATGTACATATGCCAAAAGAACCCTTCAACCAACAGTAGCTCATTAACAGCTGTGAGAAAGACCAGTAAGTGTATAAAATGTGTGTAGATGAAACTTTCTGCAAATAATTGCAGTTTTTAATGACTAGGCAATATCAGTGCCAAGCCTTCTGTCAGAATCATTACACTTGTGGCGCTGATTTATTGGTCTGCTTAGAGTGCTGCTTGAAAGACCACTATTTCTGAAGACATGCCATGAAAGGCCTCATTTTCTTGGGTGTATCAACTGTGGGGGTGGGATTATAAGGTGAAGATTTTTGTTGACAGAACATTGGTTTGTCAAGACAAGTACACAAGTGATATTCATTATAAACTGAGTTTCTAAATGTTGTCCTGTAAAAGCAGATATACCCTCTAGATAGGAAACAGTTTCATCCCTTTTTTTTATACCTCATTGATAAAATGTTACTTTATTTATTGAAATACCCTTTAACAATGGCAGAATTTCACTTTAGATATACCCTCTGGTTAGGATGAAATTTCACTATAGATATACCCTCTGGCTAGAACGAAATTTCACTCGATTAATGTAACCGCTAGATAGAAAACAATGTCACCCTTTTTTATATACCCTCATTGACAAAAATTTTACCTGCTATGTATGACAGAATTTCACTCTTGTAATAAAAAAATCATGGCATTACACAAAATGTATTTAAGATAAACATACATGCAACTTTTAAGCTAGATTGTTTTAACCCAAGGGCAAACATGCCTGCAGTTAAGTACCTGTAGTTACTTGCCATTACCTATGCAGAGAAAACTGTCTTTTCAAATTCACATTTTCTGTTTGTCTTTTCTTTTATAAATTAAATCTTTTTTAATTACACAGCTACACTGAGACAGGCATTTTAATTGTCTGAGGCTTGTTTTTCATAGGAATTGCTCTTCCTACAAACTTCAGGCTTGTAGCAGATTAAACATCTACAAATGTCTTGTGTGCTACATTTATATAATTTATTACTCATTATCACTCAGCACTTTATCATCCATATGAAGACATGCATATTTTCTTCCTGTATTTGAGTATAATGTGTTGTCAAGTCGCCATTAAGAGCACTTGATAGTGTTATAAGAGTTACCTTTGATAGTGTAATAAGAGTTACCTTTGATAATGTAATAAGAGTTACCTTTGATAGTATAATAAGAATTACCTTTGATAATGTAATAAGAGTTACCTTTGATAGTATAATAAGAATTACCTTTGATAATGTAATAAGAGTTACCTTTGATAGTGTAATAAGAGTTACCTTGGATAGTATAGTAAGAATTACCTTTGATAGTGTTATAAGAGTTACCTTTGATAGTGTAATAAGAGTTACCTTGGATAGTGTAATAAGAGTTACCTTTGATTGTGTAATAAGAGTTACCTTTGATAGTGTAATAAGAGTTACCTTTGATAGTGTAATAAGAGTTACCTTTGATAGTGTAATAAGAGTTACCTTTGATTGTGTTATAAGAGTTACCTTTGATAGTGTAATAAGAGTTACCTTTGATAGTGTAATAAGAGTTACCTTTGATAGTATAATAAGAGTTACCTTTGATAGTGTAATAAGAGTTACCTTTGATAGTGTCAAAAGAGTTACCTTTGATAGTGTAATAAGAGTTACCTTTGATAGTGTAATAAGAGTTACCTTTGATAGTGTTATAAGAGTTACCTTTGATAGTATAATAAGAGTTACCTTTGATAGTGTTATAAGAGTTACCTTTGATAGTGTTATAAGAGTTACCTTTGATAGTGTAATAAGAGTTACCTTTGATTGTGTAATAAGAGTTACCTTTGATAGTGTAATAAGAGTTACCTTTGACAGTGTAATAAGAGTTACCTTTGATAGTGTAATAAGAGTTACCTTTGATAGTGTTATAAGAGTTACCTTTGACAGTGTAATAAGAGTTACCTTTGTAGTGTAATAAGAGTTACCTTTGATAGTGTCAAAAGAGTTACCTTTGATAGTGTCAAAAGAGTTACCTTTGATAGTGTCAAAAGAGTTACCTTTGTTTAATAATAGTTACCTTTGATAACAGTCTTTAAGGACTAAGGACTGAGCTTTTGTTTTCATGAAAAATGAATTATCTGGAGTTGACCAATACAAATGAGCACCTGTGTCTTAATTACATTTATGGTATTTTGCATAATGCTGCACATGTCTTATTGAGTTCACACCACTTTTTTGACCAAATGCTTGTATAAAATGCATTTATAAGTGCAAATTTCAGTTGTAATATGGCACAAGGGATTTGCGGGGTGTGGCTGTTAAAACATACGATTTTATTGAACTTTCATGTCTGGTGACTCTTTATCACTACCCTTACCATTGTGCATGTCTGCTGTCTCTTTATCACTCGTCCTACTGTCATGCATATCTGCTGTCTCTTTATCACTCATCCTACTCTCATGCATGTCTGCTGTCTCTTTATCACTCATCCTACTGGCATGCATGTCTGTTGTCTCTTTATCACTCATCCTGGCATGCATGTATGTTGTGTCTTTTTTACTGACCTTACGGGCATGCATGTCTGTTGTCTCTTTATCACTCGTCCTACTGGCATGCATATCTGTTGTCTCTTTATCACTGACCTTACTGGCATGCATGTCTCTTGTCTCTTTCCCACTGACCTTACTGGCATGCATGTCTCTTGTCTCTTTCCCACTGACCTTACTGGCATGCATGTCTGTTGTCTCTTTATCACTGACCTTACTGGCATGCATGTATGTTGTCTCTTTCTCACTGACCTTACTGACATGCATGTATGTTGTCTCTTTATCACTCGTCCTACTGGCATGCATGTCTGTTGTCTCTTTATCACTGACCTTACTGGCATGCATGTCTCTTGTCTCTTTCCCACTGACCTTACTGGCATGCATGTCTCTTGTCTCTTTCCCACTGACCTTACTGGCATGCATGTCTGTTGTCTCTTTATCACTGACCTTACTGGCATGCATGTATGTTGTCTCTTTCTCACTGACCTTACTGGCATGCATGTCTGTTGTCTCTTTATCACTCATCCTGGCATGCATGTATGTTGTGTCTTTTTTACTGACCTTACGGGCATGCATGTCTGTTGTCTCTTTATCACTCGTCCTACTGGCATGCATGTCTGTTGTCTCTTTATCACTGACCTTACTGGCATGCATGTCTGTTGTCTCTTTCCCACTGACCTTACTGGCATGCATGTCTGTTGTCTCTTTATCACTCGTCCTACTGGCATGCATGTCTGTTGTCTCTTTCCCACTGACCTTACTGACATGCATGTATGTTGTCTCTTTATCACCAACCTTACTGGCATGCATGTCTGTTGTCTCTTTCCCACTGACCTTACTGGCATGCATGTCTCTTGTCTCTTTCCCACTGACCTTACTGGCATGCATGTCTGTTGTCTCTTTCCCACTGACCTTACTGTCATTCATGTCTGTTGTCTCTTTCCCACTTAACTTACTATTATTTATGTTGGTCTCTCATGACCACTTAACTTGCCATCATATATGCCTGTGTTGCATTTCAATTTGACTTTTCAAGCTCTATGCATTATCAAAAGGGGTTAATATACCTACTGTGTACATGTATATATGATTGTGAAAATGTGTTATACCATTGTCTGCTTGTGGTTATTTGAATGAAATCTACTTCACATCCTTTACCTCTCCCCTCCCAATGATTTCTTAAGCTTGAAACATATTATGGTAGGTTGACAGTTTAAGCATGACTTTGTATTTGTCTGGTAAAATACCGAAGACCTTAAACTGACGGTATGTTATATTATGACTATGACATTATATAATTCATAATGCATAATAATGGTGGGTAGGGCAAGTGGTCTAAAGCGCTTGCCCAATCTCTGCAATTATTCGAGTCTGACTCGGCCATTATTGGTATGTGAAAAAGGTTACAAGTCGCTGAATCTTATGGGTTTTTCCTGGGTTCTTCTTCTACCAGTTATACAAACTGCCATGTATAGTCTATTCTGTGCTTAGCAATGGCATTAAACCCAAAACATCAAGATGAAAACTGTTTATATGGTATAAAATGACGATCATTTTAATTCATAATGCATGAAAACTGGCATTATGTTATGTAATGACTAGAATTATAATATTATATGAAAGCTGCCAATATGTTGCATAATGACTATCATTATAATTCATAAAGTTTCGATTTCATTATTGCTGACATTCAGCCAATCATAACTTGCTTTTGGGTTCACTTAATGTACATGAAGAGGTGATTCATACACTGTCTTGGTAAGCTATTTGACTTGATGATAAATAATATCCCTCCAGCAAGCCATTAATGCTTCAGGGGTCTGTCAGTTGCCAATAATGTTAACATCTTTTAATCACCTTTTTCAAAATTTATAATTTTTGTAGCTTTGAGGAATTTAAGGTAGCATAAAACATACGATCAAATAAAATGAAAGATATATTTTAAAATGAAAATGAATGTTTTTTTTTTAATGGAGAACTAGCTCATTTACAGTGTAGAACTAGAATAGCTCATACAGTGGAGGACTAGGAGAGCTTATTTACATTGGAGGACTAGGATAGCTCATTTACAGTGGAGGACTAGGATAGCTCATATACAGTGGAGGACTAGGATAGCTTATTTACACTGGAGGACTAGGATAGCTCATTTACAGTGGAGGACTAGGATAGCTCATTTACAGTGGAGGACTAGGATAGCTCATTTACAGTGGAGAACTAGAATAGCTCATATACAGTGGAGGACTAGGATAGCTTATTTACAGTGGAGGACTAGGATAGCTCATTTACAGTGGAGGACTGGAATAGCTCGTTTACAGTGGACTAGGATAGCTCATTTACAGTGGAGGACTAGAATAGCTCATTTACAGTGGAGGACTGGAATAGCTCATTTACAGTGGACTAGGATAGCTCATTTACAGTGGAGGACTGGAATAGCTCGTTTACAGTGGACTAGGATAGCTCATTTACAGTGGAGAACTAGAATAGCTCATTTACAGTGGAGGACTAGAATAGCTCATTTACAGTGGAGGACTAGGATAGCTCATTTACAGTGGAGGACTGGAATAGCTCGTTTACAGTGGACTAGGATAGCTCATTTACAGTGGAGAACTAGAATAGCTCATTTACAGTGGAGGACTAGAATAGCTCATTTACAGTGGAGGACTGGAATAGCTCATTTACAGTGGACTAGGATAGCTCATTTACAGTGGAGGACTGGAATAGCTCGTTTACAGTGGACTAGGATAGCTCATTTACAGTGGAGAACTAGAATAGCTCATTTACAGTGGAGGACTAGAATAGCTCATTTACAGTGGAGGACTAGGATAGCTCATTTACAGTGGAGGACTAGGATAGCTCATTTACAGTGGAGGACTAGGATAGCTCATTTACAGTGGAGGACTGGAATAGCTCGTTTACAGTGGACTAGGATATCTCATTTACAGTGGAGAACTAGAATAGCTCATTTACAGTGGAGGACTAGAATAGCTCATTTACAGTGGAGGACTAGAATAGCTCATTTACAGTGGAGGACTAGGATAGCTCATTTACAGTGGATAACTAGGATAGCTCATTTACAGTGGAGGACTAGGATAGCTCATATACAGTGGAGGACTAGGATAGCTTATTTACACTGGAGGACTAGGATAGCTCATTTACAGTGGAGGACTAGGATAGCTCATTTACAGTGGAGGACTAGGATAGCTCATTTACAGTGGAGAACTAGAATAGCTCATATACAGTGGAGGACTAGGATAGCTTATTTACAGTGGAGGACTAGGATAGCTCATTTACAGTGGAGGACTGGAATAGCTTGTTTACAGTGGACTAGGATAGCTCATTTACAGTGGAGGACTAGAATAGCTCATTTACAGTGGAGGACTGGAATAGCTCATTTACAGTGGACTAGGATAGCTCATTTACAGTGGAGGACTGGAATAGCTCGTTTACAGTGGACTAGGATAGCTCATTTACAGTGGAGAACTAGAATAGCTCATTTACAGTGGAGGACTAGAATAGCTCATTTACAGTGGAGGACTAGGATAGCTCATTTACAGTGGAGGACTGGAATAGCTCGTTTACAGTGGACTAGGATAGCTCATTTACAGTGGAGAACTAGAATAGCTCATTTACAGTGGAGGACTAGAATAGCTCATTTACAGTGGAGGACTGGAATAGCTCATTTACAGTGGACTAGGATAGCTCATTTACAGTGGAGGACTGGAATAGCTCGTTTACAGTGGACTAGGATAGCTCATTTACAGTGGAGAACTAGAATAGCTCATTTACAGTGGAGGACTAGAATAGCTCATTTACAGTGGAGGACTAGGATAGCTCATTTACAGTGGAGGACTAGGATAGCTCATTTACAGTGGAGGACTAGGATAGCTCATTTACAGTGGAGGACTGGAATAGCTCGTTTACAGTGGACTAGGATAGCTCATTTACAGTGGAGAACTAGAATAGCTCATTTACAGTGGAGGACTAGAATAGCTCATTTACAGTGGAGGACTAGAATAGCTCATTTACAGTGGAGGACTAGGATAGCTCATTTACAGTGGATAACTAGGATAGCTCATTTACAGTGGAGGACTAGGATAGCTCATTTACAGTGGAGGACTAGGATAGCTCATTTACAGTGGAGGACTGGAATAGCTCATTTACAGTGGAGGACTAGGATAGCTCATTTACAGTGGAGGACTAGGATAGCTCATTTACAGTGGAGGACTAGGATAGCTCATTTACAGTGGAGGACTAGAATAGCTCGTTTACAGTGGAGAACTAGGATAGCTCATTTACAGTGGAGGACTAGGATAGCTCATTTACAGTGGAGGACTGGAATAGCTCATTTACAGTGGAGGACTAGGATAGCTCATTTACAGTGGAGGACTGGAATAGCTCATTTACAGTGGAGGACTAGGATAGCTCATTTACAGTGGAGGACTAGGATAGCTCATTTACAGTGGAGGACTGGAATAGCTCATTTACAGTGGAGGACTAGGATAGCTCATTTACAGTGGAGGACTGGAATAGCTCATTTACAGTGGAGGACTGGAATAGCTCATTTACAGTGGAGGACTAGGATAGCTCATTTACAATGGAGGACTGGAATAGCTCATTTACAGTGGAGGACTGGAATAGCTCATTTACAGTGGAGGACTAGGATAGCTCATTTACAGTGGAGGACTGGAATTGCTCATTTACAGTGGAGGACTGGAATAGCTCGTTTACAGTGGAGGACTAGGATAGCTCATTTACAGTGGAGGACTAGGATAGCTCATTTACAGTGGAGGACTAGGATAGCTCATGTACAGTGGAGGACTAGGATAGCTCATGTACAGTGGTCAAGACTCTAAAGATTCATTCCGGCTTCTATAATAAAATATAGTAAATTGCTTCAAATTTTGGACTCTTTTTTGTGTTAACCAAAAGTCCAGATAAGCAATATATTTGTATATTTTACTGAGAAAAGTGCGTAAAGAAATTTATTGTTCCATGCATTCACATAAAGCAAAACATTTTTTAATTTAGGCATTTAGTGAAAAGGTTGTATGAATATTTTTCCTGCCATATTACCATGATCCATATTGTACATTTAATCAGTATAACCTGTGCCAGTTGTTCAGGTTGCACATATATCATGTACATTTGAAATGATAGTATTTGCTTACTGTGAGAATATTCACTCAGCTAGATCCAAATAATCAAGCTCACCCTGATTAGTCCCAGTTAGAATATTCACTCAGCTAGATCAATATAATTAAGCTCACCCTGATTAGTCCCAGTTAGAATATTCACTCAGCTAGATCAGTATAATTAAGCTCACCCTGATTAGTTCTGGTTACAGTATTCACTCAGCTAGATCCAAATAATCAAGCTCACTCTGATAATGTGATTAGTCCCAGTTAGAATATTCACTCAGCTAGATCCAAATAATCAAGCTCACCCTGATTAGTCCCAGTTAGAATATTCGCTCGTCTAGATCAATATAATTAAGCTCACCCTGATTAGTTCCGGTTACAGTATTCACTCAGCTAGATCCAAATAATCAAGCTCACCCTGATTACCATAGTCCTAGTCATTAAGACATTTGATGCATTCATATGTGTAGGTTTGACTTAATGATTAAATCTGGTAGCAGAAGATAGCATCATTTTACAGTGTTCTGTGAATATCCTTTTGAATTATAAAACTAAATCCCTTTTATTCCAAATGAGGGAGTAAATTACCCTATTTATTATATTCTTAGGTAGATCTTTAGATAACTGTATCAGTTTACATTCAAAATCATGGTTACACTTCAGCATAGTTGTAGACTGTGTCATTTAATTAGGGTATATTAACCTAATTGCTATCAGTCTGTACAAATCTGATGGTAAGAATGCTCAGATATTTAAAACAAAAAAATATTGTCACATACCACTGATACCTATTTTTTTACCATTATCTTCGTGATTGATGTCTCTCACCATGCTGTTAATAATAATAATAATAATAATAATAATAATAATAATAATAATAATAAAGACTTTATTTAGAGAAGGTAACTCAGTAGTTACAGAACTAATCTACCTTGAGGCCTTCTGTCTATCATGTACAATATATACAGTATATGATGTGAAGAATCTGGCTTGACAATAAATAATTAAGTCATTTTAAAATTTAAAAAATTACAGAAAAGCAGGCAGTATTTTTTGTACATGAACTGTTCAATTTTCTAAAGATTTCATCCATTTAAGACATTGATTGTTAAAAGAAGAAATGCTAATAGCCTACCTTATGTCACTGTGAATGTTGTTCCGTACCAGTGGACCCGTATAATGAAAACTTTTTTTATAACAATTCCTTCTGGCCTTGGTATAATGTAATATTTACTAATTATGGACCTTAAATTTGGAGTACCATCAGCATCTTTTTGGTGAAAGATATTGCTTAGATGGACAGGAATGGCTTTTCTGGATATTTTATACATCAATTTGGGCTTTCTAAGAAATATTATTTCATGTATTGTTAAAACCTTTATATTATTCACTGCATCCTGAACATTGTCTATACATTGATGTAGAATTAAATAGCAAGCCCTCTTTTGGAGTCATAAAAGTTTTGTTATCTTTGAATTAGAGGATTTTTCCCAAATTACATTACAGTAATCCTGATATGGCTGAATATAACTTTTATAAAAGATGACCCTGTACTGAAGTGGAATGTATGTTTTGATTTCCTCAGTAGCCAAAGATAAGAATTAACCTTTTTTGAAATATGTAATGTGAATAGACCAAGTAAGATTGTTATCTACGAATACACCAAGAATTCTATCTTGAGAGGTCAATTTAAGGCTTACCTAGTCAGATAGGACCTGGAGTTTGTCACTATCTAGCCTTGCTCGTGTTTGTTGTGTTGTATCTAGTAGGGCTTTCGTTTTTTCTGTATTTATGATCATACTGTTTTACTTGCACCATACCGGAAGTCTGTTGAGAGCATCTTGTAAGTTACTGTCAAGTACCATTTTGGTTTTACCCATCTCAGACAGAGTAGTATCATCTGCATAAAGGTCAGTGGTAGAAATTGAAGCTTGTGTGTAAACTTAGTGTAATTGAGTGATGCAATGTCTCAAACTTTTGATAAATAGAACATTGAACTTGTTTTCATTTCACATGAAACTCATAAAACAATTTGAATAATGGCATATGCCACTTCCTGGAGATATCGTTGGGCATAATATATAATTATATAATATTATTTGACACAATAATCTATATCACAAATAAAAATTTAGAGTAATCTCTCCTCTCTCTCTCTCTCTCTCTCTCTCTCTCTCTCTCTCTCTCTCTCTCTCTATATATATATATATATATATATATATATATATATATATATATATATATATATATACATACATACATACATACTCTAAACATGTTGTAAATTGCACATATGTACAGTGTGAAATCTGATATGTCCTGCATTTTCATTGGTTAGGTAGGACAGAGGATTCTGACTTGAATCAAATGATACAAATATAAACTTTTGTGAATAATAACAGAAAAGACTGATGTGTATGTAATGGCTGTGATGCTGATATTCTTGTATGCCATGATATATTATTTCCTGTTTCTACTGGGCTTGTATGCTGTGGTATATTTATTTCCTGTTTCTACTGGGCTTGTATGCTGTGGTATATTTATTTACTGTTTCTACTGGGCTTGTATGCTGTGGTATATTTGTTTCCTGTTTCTACTGGACTTATTTTGTGCATGAAGTCAGTGTACACTATACAGGTAAGGTGTTATTTCTGTGCCTCTGAGTCACATGCATTATCTCTACTTGAACAACCTGCCAGGAGAGATTTATCACCTGGAATACTTCATGGGTGATATACTTCTTGTGCAAACACAAGCACACCAGATTAGGTATATTGGTTGATATTTAGAACATGGGATTGTGAATATTCTTCAAATAGCACAAGTGGGCTTATGGGCCACAGAGAGCATGTATACAGGTGTGTGACACATGTTTACTGGTGTATGACACATACAACTGATCAATGTTGATTTTGATTAGTAATGCAACATACCATACTGGCATGTTCAGTCATTGTGCTGTGTTTAAATAAAATGATAACTATTAACTCATTCGGGCCCCAATCCCATCTGAAGACGTGATCCGGTTTCTGCATTCATTGGCCAACCCTGCCTGTAGTCGTGAATTGTTTACTGCATTCAATGGCCGATCCCGTCTCCAGGCGTGATGAATGTGTGTTAGATACAACGTCTCTGATTGGTTAGAAATGGTTTATTCCAAGAACTAAACAACTATTAAACCAATCAGAAATGATTTTACTTTCATTTGTGGAAATTTGAATTGTTCAGAAGCAAAAGGCTAAAGTTTGAGAGCGGTTTAACTACATGTGTTCTGTTCATGAAAAATCGTAAATGATGGCGGAAGGAAGAGTGATTTTTGATGAGAGCAAAAATGTGGAGTTTCTCGGATTTGATCTTGAAATTATTGAGTAAGCTGAGGAAAGATATGTTCAGCAGTTGAATATTTTGTGAGATTTAGATTTGGACATAGAAGTTTCTGAGATTGAATCATCCAAAGATGATGATGCTGACAGCGATGATGACGGAGTTCTTGCGGATAAACGTTGCATATAAGTTTGTAAATACTGTATAAATAAGTTTTGAAAGACTTCGACAAATAGGGAAAAAATTACATTAATGTGTCGACAAATTTATTTGAAATAAATGGTGAAAATTTCATGGATTTTGTTTGGATATAAGAAGAGAAATTAAGGTAAGAGTGAATGCATGTGCACGATGTTTTCAAACAGGTGAAAACTATGGGGCACAAGCAGCTAGACACAGCTTTGTGCTTCTGAGGCATATCAGCAGAGATACTGAAAACAGTGCTGGGGCCGAATGAGTTAACAAACAGCATAGAGTCTAATCTAAGGGTTCGGTGGCCAAGTGGTCTAAAGCACTGCCTTTTACCAATCACTGGCTATCTCACCTCTGTGTGTGTGTATTTGAGTCTTGGGCACAGCCAATGAGGGCATGTGAGAAAGCTTTCCAGTAGCTTCTTATAGGTCGGTGGTCCTTCCTCCGCCAGCTTCATGTATACTGGCTGCCATGTATAGCCTACCATGCACTGAAACATGACACTAAACCCAAACAACGACAACAGAGCCTGATCTATAGATGATAGGATGGCAGACTTTGGTTGGGAGCTACAGTAGCTTGATCTATGGATCATAGGATGGCAGACTTTGGTTGGTGTTTTGAGCTACAGTAGCTTGATCTATCGATCATAGGATGGCAGACTTTGGTTGGGAGCTACAGTAGCTTGATCTATGGATCATAGGATGGCAGACTTTGGTTGGGAGCTACAGTAGCTTGATCTATGGACCATAGGATGGCAGACTTTGGTTGGGAGCTACAGTAGCTTGATCTATGGATCATAGGATGGCAGACTTTGGTTGGGACTTAACAGTAGCTTGATCTATGGATCATAGGATGGCAGACTTTGGTTTTGAGCTACAGTAGCTTGATCTATGTATGGATCATAGGATGGCAGACTTTGGTTGGGAGCTACAATAGCTTGATCTATGGATCATAGGATGGCAGACTTTGGTTGGCGTTTTGAGCTACAGTAGCTTGATCTATGGATCATAGGATGGCAGACTTTGGTTGGGAGCTACAGTAGCTTGATCTATGGACCATAGGATGGCAGACTTTGGTTGGGAGCTACAGTAGCTTGATCTATGGACCATAGGATGGCAGACTTTGGTTGGGACTTAACAGTAGCTTGATCTATGTATGGATCATAGGATGGCAGACTTTGGTTGGGAGCTACAGTAGCTCACTTGGTAGAGCATCAGGTTCCTAATCCAAGGATTGCAGGTCTTTGATGTTCCTGCTTAGGCTAGCCCTGGTCTCTTGCATCAGAGTGTCTTGGGGAAAGACACTTAACTCTCATTTTTTTGACAGTCTTGCTAATAATGTGTTTAAAGTGGTGCTAAAGCCAAGAAAACAAATATAAAACTAATGTTCACATATTAATATGAACATGTATGGTATGTCTTATGTATGCAGTGAAACCATACATTCTCTCCATCAGCAGAAAATCTAGATTCTAATGGCATAGAAAAAAATGTGTGGAGTTCATTAGATAGAGATGTATTTGTATATCTTGCCAGGTTTTTTCCTCTAACTCTGCATACTTTTTTTTCATGGACCAGTAGAGCTCAATGGTCATGCACCAGTAGAGCTTGTAGGATGGTCTGTTGTGCATCATACATTGTCATATCCTCCTGTTTGTTAGTACAAGTTTGTTATCACTTCTTTTCTTCTACTACTTAGCGGATTGCCTTGAACTTGAGACACATGGACTTCCCATGGTCTAGTTGGTCCTAAATGAAAATAGTGCTGCTTGGACATCCATTATGGCCATACAGGGGCAATCTTGAAAATCTTATCACTACTCCTTGTGGATGGATGTTCATATCAACATGAGGTTTTAACTAAAAGAGTTCTTACAATGTCTAGTTCATCCTAAATAAAAATAGTGCCTTTGTGCAATCTAAGGTCACCATGTGAGCCATCTTTAAAATCTTCATATCGCTTTTCTTAATGGATAGTGATATCAAGATGGGGTTTCAAATTTCTTATAATGTCTGGTTGGTCCTGAATAAAAATGACCATCATGGCAGCCATCTAAAAAATCTTGTTGTCACATATCATCTTGAATGTCGTCTTATTGGCATGGGATTTTCATCAAAAGTCCTCTTACAATGTCCAGTTGGTCTTGAAAAAATGCTGATCTGATGTCCATCATGGCTGCCATGAGTAGCCATCTTGGAAATATTGTTATCTTTACTCCTCTCCAAATGGATGGCTATGTCAACATGGGGTTTCATACCTAGCTGGTTCTAAATGAAAATGGGACTAGTCATGCATCCAATGTGGCTGCCATGATGACTGTCTTAAAAATCTTGTCACTACTCCCCGTGAATTAATGATCATTATGACATTGAGTTTTCATCAAAATGTCCACTTTGTCATGAATGAAAATGTTGTTACACTTACAGCATGTCTACCACAGCAGCAAATATGTCAAAATCATGTTTATTGCTGAAGAATATCAGAGATGGTTTCAAGACTTGACAGTTACAAGGAAGAAATGGTCTAATATTGAATTCCTGGAAATTCTTCTCAGCCAGTAGAGTGTCAGTCCCTTCTAGGGGCTCTTCTTTATGCTTGGAGTTATCTTTATCTTTACAGTGTACATGAAATTCAGAGCAAACTAATTATTAATATTTGATTTTGATGATTGAAGAACAAATACATGTTGACACTGGTGAAAAATTGTTTGGTGTATGATACTGATGTCAAACAGCTGATCAACCATATAAAACTAATAAATAGTTCAAGGTTCAAATTATGGAAATATTTGTTTTGAGTTTCATAGTTTTCTTTTATGCATAATTGGGCAGTTGAGTCCCTTCTTTATATGATATTTACTCATTTTGAATAAATAAACCTGCATGGAGCAGGTGCCCTCTTCACAGTTTCTCAGATTTAGCTATCCAGTAGAATAATTGTCTGCATTGGTTCAGACATAAAGTCAGTTATTTCACACAGAAACTAGGACAGGTAGTTGCATTATGTTTACTTGTCATGGAATTACGTCTTACAATACTATAATGTTATGCTCAATAAACTCTTACTATGTGTTCATCTTGTATATAATCTTTGAAATATGAGGAACTTGTTTCACCATTGTTGGTTGGCAAGACATAAAAAAAATAAAAATGATTGCGTGCATTTCATAAATTTTGTACATGGACATCCATGCAGGATCTTGTGTAACTGAAAATTTTGTACACGTGCACTGATGTAGGATACTCCTTGTGAAACTGTGTACATGCGCACCCAAAATGTTGTGTATCGTTGGATATTTTGCAGAGAAATAAAAATCAGGTGCATTTTGGACTTGATTATCACAATTTCTGCTTGATTATGCAAAAAAAAATACAATTTAAAATCATTAGAACTTCATGGTTACATTATTCTCAGCCTTACAAAAATAGATCTGGACATCTCAGTATAAAATCAGATTGAATGCTGTATAAATGATTGAAATACAAAGATTGTCTTACATAACAATTTTTTTCTCTGATTCATTTCAGTATTGGTTGGATAATGAGAAGAAAATAGCAAAGCAGTTGAAAGGTGGGTACTAGAGCTATCATGCCGAGAATCTTGGGTGAAAATTATCACGTATTTAGAGTTGAATTATAACAAAGTCTTGTATTTTGTATGAGTCAAATAAATGATTTGATTGTAGTTCCATGGCATTAATCCACATTCCATGACTGAACATCTTTTCACCCACTATTTGATAAGAAGTAGAAGAACACAGGTTCTTGGGGTCAAGATAGCTTAGTTGAATTGTAGGAGTTACTTCCCCTTACCATTATAAAATTATACTTGAATTAGATCAACTAATGTGTGCAGGAAGTTCATTATATTTACTCTTTGGTACTGACCATTAGCTGCAAAAACTTGTCCATTTTTTTCCTAATGTTTAACCAAGTACAATATATGAAGAATTGGCATGAGGAAACAACTTCTACAGCTCATTTTAGTTGAGTTGACTTTTCCAATCTCAGATGCCTGTGCCTAAGAATAAATGTTCCATACTTTTTTCTGTTGCCCATTCCTCTGAAAATTATCTAATATAAATGTGAAATTGCTGAATCATTTTGATGATTTTCTCATGCGAAATTTGTGTATCATGCAACTTTTCTCTCATGAACCCCATACCAGGTCTGAGACTTTGAAAGACACAATTTTACTGTTATTTTCTGTAGAAGGCATCCAGAGTCCTAATTTAAAAGCACGGGAGTATAATTTAAGAAGTCTGTATGTTGAGTAGGGAAAAACCCAGCATCCATATGGAGGTTTATTCTATTAATCATTTTCTTTGTTGCTTTGATAATGCACAGAAAGATGGTAGCAATTTACTTAAAGTTTACCTTATTTATCAAAGTTTTAGCTTAAGTGTGATGATAATTGCCCTTGTGTATTTTTATTCTCAATTTTATGTACATTTACCAATGATTTATTGGTCTGGTAACAATCCTAGTCCAACTTTCTCAAACAAATCATTAGGTTGTTTGCTTAGTTTTATCATAGTTTATGAGGTCCTTGTTACAGCAGACACCTTTACACAATTATTATACTTTGGCTTTACAGTTGAATTTTAATGGCTTTTATACATTCCAGTTTAGAGTTGCAATTTGTAAGACTTCGGAACACGGATTTTATTTTTTATGTATCCTTTCATGAGACAGGGCATATTGTATTCTGATGCCTTGCATCTGTTCCCTATTTTGTTTCTGAATAATCACTTGAGTTCTCCATTATCTACTATTGCCAAACATTATTGGTAAGGTGCATTTTGGGTCAAGAAAACCTCCTATTATTCTTGGGTTCAAAAGGTAAAAGAATACTGGTTCCTTCATGATACTTGAATTCTTAATCAACTAATGCATTTGAGACAGTATTTATGTTGTGGTCATAAATGCATGTCTGGGTCACATTATGACTACAAGAAGGAAAAGTACTTTCCACAGAACTACTAAAGTTCATAATACATACCTAATGACTTGACTTCATAGGCATATGTAACTTGTATTTTAGACAGATAAAACACCTGTTGACTTTAGGTTTTGGTTTATAGTTCAAAGGTCAAGGTCAGAGGGTTGTCAAGAAGGAAAACAGTTTCCACAAAATAACTAAAGTACTTAGTTGCAAACCATGACTAGATTTTGTGAATTGGTGTGCATTTAAAACAAAGGGGCCTAAAAAAAGTTTGGGGTCAATCGCTCAAATATTCTGGTCATAGAGACTAATAATGGTTTCAACACAATAACTTACAATTTATGTGTCCTTTACCTTTAGCAAATTTCGGGAATATCTTGCTTTTAACACTGAAAGACATCTACTGGTTGATTTCTAATTGTCATTGGTCAGATTTTTTACCTTTTCAGAGTTTATGCAATAAAGTTCAATCTTTCTATTGGCCACAGGCATATAATGTGTTATACCATGCTATTGTTTATGTTTAATGTATTACATCCCAGGTCAGCCCTGGTCATTTGACTTTGAGGTGAAGTTTTACCCACCAGATCCTGTGCAGCTTCATGAGGATCTGACCCGATACCAGCTCTGCCTCCAGATCAGGAAAGACATTGTTAATGAAAAGTAAGATATTATTATTATATGGTTTAATTAATTTTCATTTACAAAGTTATTGTTATGGATTTTTAATTTTTAAAGCTGCTACATACTTTAAATTTTAATTTTAATTTTAAATCTTTGCCACGAATGCCTCTTCTGTCAGATATAGTGTGGCACAAAAATGTGATATTTTGAAAAACCCATGATAAATGTGGCTTGCAAAATAAATGAATTTACATTACAGCTTCTGGGCTTTGTTTCATGATCTCAGGTACTGAAAGTCACCAATTTTTCACTTAATTTTAAGTGATCTCTCACAGGCACATTATAAACCTCCTAAAAGTTTTTTTTTGAGAAAGAGTTTTGTGCGAAGTACATCCCATCCTTGTAACACAGTACATGCCAACCATGTTATGTATCAAACTTGTATCAGCTAGAATAATAAGAATAATTTTAAAAAATGAATGATTACATGTATTTGAGTCACTTGATGTAGGGGTGAGTATGGGGGAGGGTAAACAAAACACAAGTTAAACATATTGAAATAATTTAGTGTTTGTAACTTAAATAATTTTTTTACTTTGTGGTATCTCTGTATTTAATTTTGTGAATAATAATCTTAAAAAAGAACAAACGAAAATATATGCTTTTTTAAAACATATACCATAGTTTAATTCTACTCATGGGGTTCATAGTGGTGCCATTCTACTCATGGGGTTCATAGTGGTGCCATTCTACTCATGGGGTTCATAGTGGTGCCATTCTACTCATGGGGTTCATAGTGGTGCCATTCTACTCGTGGGGTTCATAGTGGTGCCATTCTACTTGTGGAGTCCATAGTGGTACCATTCTACTCATGGGGTTCACTGTGGTGCCATTCTACTTGTGGGGTCCATAGTGGTACCATTCTACTCATGGGTACCATAGTGGTACCATTCTACTCGTGGGGTTCATAGTGGTACCATTCTACTCATGGGATTCACTCTGGTGCCATTCTACTTGTGGGGTCCATAGTGTTACCATTCTACTCATGGGGTTCACTGTGGTGCCATTCTTCTTGTGGGGTCCATAGTGGTACCATTCTACTCATGGGGTTCATAGTGGTACCATTCTACTTATGGGGTTCATAGTGGTACCATTCTACTCATGGGGTTCATAGTGGTACCAGTCTACTCATGGAGTCCATAGTGGTACCATTCTGCTCATGGGGTCCATAGTGATACCACATTCAATCTAGAATCAGACAAACCATACTGTCACTGATTGTAGGCATAGGGGTTAGGAATTTAGATGCTGGGTATGAGATAGGCTACAAAGCCAGAGCTCATAACTCTGGTCAGTAGGACAATGATGCTGTTCCTGCCATCATTTATACCAGGAATAAGTAGACTGTAAATACTGTAAATATATGTTAAACAGAACTGAGAAACAAACTGTGCATGAGAATGGGTTTAAAGATATCAAAAGAGATAAAAAGACAGCAATACAATGTAAATGTCTGTAGAACTAGTTCAGTTATGAATTTAGAAATTTCAGGAAAAGGTGTCAATATAGGTTAAAACTCATGTTAACTTCTCCAGATAACAATGTACATTTGCCTTGCATATCAGAAACACAAATGACTGAAAGTTAAACTGTTAAATTTGCTTGGCATATCAGAAACACAACTGACTGAAAGTCAAACTGATACATTTGCTTGGCATATCAGAAACACAACTGACTGAAAGTCAAACTGATACATTTGCTTGGCATATGAGAAACATAAATGACTGAAAGTCAAACTGATACATTTGCTTGGCATATGAGAAACACAACTGACTGAAAGTCAAACTGATACATTTGCTTGGCATATCAGAAACATAAATGACTGAAAGTCAAACTGATACATTTGCTTGGCATATCAGAATCATAAATGACTGAAAGTCAAACTGATACATTTGCTTGGCATATGAGAAACACAACTGACTGAAAGTCAAACTGATACATTTGCTTGGCATATCAGAAACACAACTGACTGAAAGTCAAACTGATACATTTGCTTGGCATATGAGAAACATAAATGACTGAAAGTCAAACTGATACATTTGCTTGGCATATGAGAAACACAACTGACTGAAAGTCAAACTGATACATTTGCTTGGCATATCAGAAACATAAATGACTGAAAGTCAAACTGATACATTTGCTTGGCATATGAGAAACATAAATGACTGAAAGTCAAACTGATACATTTGCTTGGCATATCAGAAACACAACTGACTGAAAGTCAAACTGATACATTTGCTTGGCATATGAGAAACATAAATGACTGAAAGTCAAACTGATACATTTGCTTGGCATATGAGAAACACAACTGACTGAAAGTCAAACTGATACATTTGCTTGGCATATCAGAAACATAAATGACTGAAAGTCAAACTGATACATTTGCTTGGCATATCAGAATCATAAATGACTGAAAGTCAAACTGATACATTTGCTTGGCATATCAGAAACACAACTGACTGAAAGTCAAACTGATACATTTGCTTGGCATATCAGAAACACAACTGACTGAAAGTCAAACTGATACATTTGCTTGGCATATCAAAAACACAACTGACTGAAAGTCAAAATGATACATTTGCTTGGCATATCAGAAACACAAATGACTGAAAGTTAAACTGATAATTTTCTCGACATTAATGGATATGATGCACCTGTTCAACGAGACAGGAAGGCAGGAGGGATTCCTAGCATGTGTCAGCAATGGTACAGTTTACAGAAGAAGGATAGATCTTGAATCCCAAAAAGTTGAATAAATATGGATTCATACTACACAGGGGGCCCCAGAAAAAAAAGCCAAACCCTATATGGATTCAGGCTACCCAGGGGGCACCAGAAAAAAAGCCAAACCCTATCTAGTGGGTTTCGTGTATAGGCATCCATCATCAAATGTTGACTCACTGCTGGGAATGAAGATGTTGAATTTTCGATAGAAAAAGTAATAAATTAAGAGAAAGAATTTTACATATTAGATGACATAAATAGGGACCTCCTAAATGAACAAATAAAGAAACATTGGTTGAATTTTGTTGACCCTATAGAGATTTCACATTTGTTGAATGTTTCCAATACAAAAACACTTATAGACCATATATACACAAATACTGAAGAAAATGTTTTCAGAATTACTGTTCCAAAGCGATCATTTTACAATTTTTCTCAAAAGAAAAGATAACAGTGTTTATAAATCTATTACATACAGGTCTTTTAAAACTGTCAGTAATGAAAATTTCTTTAACTCATTTAGAGCAAATACAGTGGGATACTATAAAAAAATTTTTTTTATGATAATGAAGATATTTTAAGCACTTGGTCTCATTTGTTTTTAGAAGTTGGCAATTAACATTCACATGTAAAGTATGATCATCTACTTATCTGGGTCACCACAGAAATTTAAAAACTATGAAAAGATGAGACCACATGAAATCTGTTGGTAAATGAAGATGAATACAAAATCCGGAGAAATAAAATAAACAAGATGATCAACCAAACAAAGATAAACCACTACCAAAAACTTTCTTGAAAAGAAAAAAATCCCCAAAAATATCTTACATTTTTTTTAAAAAGGAATTTGGTGCAGGAAAGTATACAGGTGGGACAGATATATCATCCCTAATTAATGATGGTAACCATGTTTGTGATCCATATGACATTGCAAATATTTTCAATGAATTCTTTCTAAACACTGCCTCCAAGATTGCAGAAAAAACGTTAGACTCTGCTCAATCAGAACTAAAAGGTTTTTGTTCCACAAAACTTCCAAATGATACTAAATCTGAAATCGAGGGTGACTTGATCTACAGGATGACTTGACATGATAGGTCCAAGACTGGCACCAAGTGGCCGAGTGGTCTAAAGCGCTCTTCATTAAAGATCAATGCCCTTCTCATTTCTGTCTGCATGGGTTTGAGTCTCGGATTCGGCTAATGTGGATATGTGAGAAGGCTTGCCAGTAGCTTCTTGTGGGTCAATGGTTCTTTCCGGGGTTTTCATGGGTTCTTCCTCCACCATTAATACTGGCTGCCATGTATAGCCTATCGTGTGCTGAAAAATGGCATTAAACCCTACAACAACAACAACAACAAGGTCCAAGACTTCTTAAGGCAGCTGCATCAACCATTGCTGATAGTATTACTTTTCTGTGTAATGACAGTTTGAGAACAAGTCAATTAACCCAGTATTGGAAAACTGCCAAAGTAACACAACTGCATAAAGCGGGACCCAAAGATGTAAATAACTAAAGACCAATATGAATTCTTCCATCCAAATTACTGAAAAAGTATGTACACCATTCTTTATGATCTATATCAATGATCACAATCTACTTATTGAAAATCAGTCTGGATTTTGAAATGATCATTCTAGTGAAACTGCACTTGCCTCAATGACTGACAAGTGGTGGAAAGCCTTAGATGATGGAAAGTTATTGTAATAATTGATTTTCAAAAGGCTTTTGACTTGGTAGATCATGAAATTCTTCTTGTAAAGTTAAAAATCTATCAATGTAGTGAAGATACTCTTGTGTGGTTCACCTTCTACTTGAGTTATGTCGAAACAGGTAACATTTAACAGACACCTATCTGAAATTAAAATGATAAATTGTTGAGTTACAGAAGGTTCTGTCATGGGGCACTTGTTATTTTTTCTGTTCGTAACTGACCTACACCTAAAATTAGGAGATAGTCTCATCAGCTGGCATGTATACTGATGAATCTACTTTGGTGCTTAAGACAACCAAGCCGAAGTTGAAAAACCCCACTTCAGACTGCTCTCAACAGACTTCAAATATGGTGCAAGGAAACTGGTATGATCCTCAATGCAAACAAAACAAATGTCTTTTTGATAACTACATGGCTGAGGAGAGCAAGATTGCAAACTGATATACTGCATGTTCTCAGTGATACCACGATCTCATTTTTGTAACTCATTGAGTCATCCTCAGAAAATAAAGTCATTAATATTATTAATATTAGTAGTAGTAGTAGTAGTAGTACTAGTAGCAGTAGTATAATGAAGGGTGTTTTAACAAAGGAGAGCTGTACATGTAGGCCAATTCCTGTTTTGGCAAGTAACACCAGTAACAGGCCATTATTAGATGAAGGTTAATTACATCAATTTGCATGAGAGAATAGCAAACATCTTAGTGCAGTTTTTTTTCCAGATTGATGATATTTTTTTTTAGCTGTTTATTCTAAGTGTTTTATTTTACACTTTTGATAGGTTGCCATGTTCATTTGTGACATATGCCCTATTGGGGTCATATACAGCCCAATCAGAGCTGGGGGATTATGACACGGAGGAGTTCGGGACAGGGGTTGGTTACCTCAAGGAGATCAAATTTGCACCACATCAGGATCGTGACCTTCTTCAGCAAATTGCAGACCTACACAAACAACACAAGTAAGACATGCATTGTTTTTAATTACTTGAAGTACACGTCATACAGGTCATGTAGGCATTCAGTGTGATTACTTCAGCTGTAAGTATCAATTTTGACAATGTGATGAACATAACTTTAAATGGTGTTTATTTGCTTAATTTGCTCCTTGTCAATCAATATCCTTTGGAAGAACTTTATATCAATGTCCAGAGAAATATGTTTGTAAATATCGGTATTAAAAAAGTATATGTGCATTTTTGGACTAGATTAACCATGAGATGTGTGATCCAGTATAAAGCAGATTGCATGCTGTGATTTCGCGATGAAAGTGCCATGTATTGGCACAAAGTTGTATTATCCTGCACTGACCTATTAGTTTATAGCTGTATGGCATTGTAAAAGTACGTAGTGAAAGTGCCATGTATTGGCACAAAGTTGTATTATCCTGCACTGACCTATTAGTTTATAGCTGTATGGCATTGTAAAGTACGTAGTGAAAGTGCCATGTATTGGCACAAAGTTGTATTATCCTGCACTGACCTATTAGTTTATAGCTGTAAAAGTACGTAGTGAAAGTTTTGTGATGACATCTAAAGTGCAGAGCAATCGGGGATGAATAGACATTCATTAAACTTATTTTAGTATTAAATTTAAGAACAACAGTTGTTTTATCTAATTAATAAAAGTTTACAAACATTAAATCTTGTTATAAGCCTTATCGTTTCCACACTTATTGTACTGCAATTCTCGACTGCTTTTATTATGTAGGTAATACACTTGATAATATTGGCATTATCATTTTTAAATGAAAAGTAAATTTCAGGTCAGTTAGCACTTTAATTGAAAAAAGACATGAATATCAGTAAACATCAGGGAATCGGTATAGTATGCCGGCGATTTTTACTGCACAGATATTACAATTGTGGAGTATCTTACATAAGTGTCTGCTTAATAGGAAACATGATATTGTAATTGTCTAAGGAGTTATACATTTCTATCCAATTAAACATTATGTTTTGTTAGTACATAGCTCAACTTTGACTGCTGTGTTATTCAGTTACTTCTTCTTATGTTATTTGGTGACTTTGCACTGTGTTATGTTATTTGTTGACCTTGCCATATGATGTTTCATGATATTTCATTGTGTGACTTTTCAGTTACAGTATGACATTAACAGGGTAGGAAATACTGATATTATGTAATAATGTAAATAATAGTTTAACCTGCTTAAGAAACACACGATTTTGACGGTAAACAGCTGGTAAACACATTTTTATATAATGGTGTTTATTCTAGAAATTGAAAACGTGGGGTCCTGCAAGGTCAAAAGTGCAGTCTTTCAGAATAAATAGGGGTCACAATGGCCATACCAGTTTTTTCAAGAATATCTACACATTATTATCAGTCTCCCATACCTCTGATTTCTGTACCTGGATCTGAATTCCTCATGCTTGAGTAATCTCCGATTGTCCATACCCAGATATGAATTCCTCATGCTTGAGTAATCTCTGATTGTCCATACCCAAATCTGAATTCCTCATGCTTGAGTAATCTCTGATTGTCCATACCCGGATCTGAATTCCTCATGCTTGAGTAATCTCTGATTGTCCATACCCGGATCTGAATTCCTCATGCTTGAGTAATCTCTGATTGTCCATACCCGGATCTGAATTCCTCATGCTTGAGTAATCTCTGATTGTCCATACCCGGATCTGAATTCCTCATGCTTGAGTAATCTCTGATTGTCCATACCCGGATCTGAATTCCTCATGCTTGAGTAATCTCTGATTGTCCATACCCGGATCTGAATTCCTCATGCTTGGGTAATCTCTGCTGTGTACAAATTTTACAACAGGCTTCAAAATGTCATGTTTACTTTTGATACAGGGGTCAAACGCCAGAGGAAGCTGAACTTCATTACCTGGAAAATGCCAAGAAAATGTCTATGTATGGAGTGGAGTTGCATGCAGCCAAGGTAGCATTCTTCAGATGAAGCTTATTATTGAATAATAGAGGTCTACTAATTGGTTAAATTATAAGGCAGTAGTTAAACCGAACCATGTAAAAACTTCATTTATGATAGCTGACTGGTAAAGTGTCAGACAAATAAAGAGGGTCCTGAGTTTGCTAACCACTCATGCCAGTCCACATAGATTGCCTTTGTGTGCCCTTGAGATCCTTGATTAAGACACTTAACTCCCTTTTCCTCAGCATGATATATCAGGGTTGTTAAGGGGCTAATATCAGGGTTGTTAAGGGGCTAATATCAGGGTTGTTAAGGGCTACTCTTGATGTAGATAGAAAGTACAAAATATTGCCAATAACATAATGTAGTGTGTCAGTTAATCAGATTTTATTTGTGAGATATGTTAGCAAAAATTTAAGTTTTGGAAATGTTAATAATCCCACACAACAGTGTTATTAACAAATATAGTAAATAAAGAATGGGAATTCATGTTTTATAGATAAACTAATTTATAAGGTTCTGTTCAGTAAGCTCCAAGAATCTATTTTGTTTCACAACAAAAACACAGTATAAACGATTGTTACATTTAAAAATGTATCTATATTCTCTTAACCCTTTACCTCATAGTGACAAAGTGCAGCATGCTATAAATAGAACACCTGTTACCTAGTCGACAGCATACGCATAGGCCTGCCTGTGAACTGTAAAGCAATGTAGTGTATGTTACGTTTAACAGGAATTTTAACCGTTTTACATTTTTGGTACACATCTATTATATGTGGAAAAATTTAAGAGTAACGTCCTATTGTTATAGCTGTGTAATTATTTTTCATGGAAGAATTTTTTATGTGCTTTAAAATCTTGAGAGAACTCGTTCACCGTCATGTCAATGAGGCCGCATGACCAACCATAGCTGCCATTTCCCATACTCGAAATTTACATGCTTTTCGTCTGCGTCTACATCACTAAGTCATCTGAATTTGATAATTTATAAAAACTAATTGCTGCCTACATCAATATCAGAGCCATTACCTAAGCTATTGAATCTTTCATAGTTGTGATTCTAATTGTGAAAACTTTGTAAGTACTGAATGAAATCCACGACCGCCATTTTGGAGAGTGGAGATTACGACCCAGTTACTTTAAATAGCAGATATCGACCAGTGCATAAAAGCGACCACATGATCTGATGTAACTGTCATTCGCAGAAATGAATGTAGTATCTAATAGGGGGGTTTTCCCCAAAGGTGGCGCTATGAAAACCAGCTCAAAATGGCTGATGTTTACAGCAGGCTTCAAAAGGCGCTTCCATGCAAATGGAGTAGAGGCATCCAAAGACGCTTCCATGCGAATGGAGTAGAGGCGTCCAAAGATGCTTTCATGCGAATGGAGTAGAGGCGTCCAGAGACGCTTGTATGAGGTAAAGGGTTAAGATGCTGTCAAGAGATGCACTTCTTAAAAAAACCATTGAAGTCAAGTTATAGCCAAATTAAATTCAAACTTTCAAACAGATATCGTAACTTAGAGTCACTTTCAGTCAAACCACCATTATTTCACATAACTGTAGTGGACTCAGCAATGTCACTGATATTGACAGTTACTGCTTTCACAGGTGAAGAACTTACAGATATGCCAACATTCTTTGTGTTGGTGATGAAATGGAGGAGAAATTATCCTTTGTACAAGAGCAACAAAAAATTTTTTTCCAATGATGCAGAATTATGTTCAGGGTAGATTTATTTAAACAGGTTTGTGACAAGTAGTTTGTTTTAATTTAAAAGCCTAAGGCCATGGACCCAGAAAAATCAGTGTGGGACTAAACAGTTTTCCACAAGTAAAAGTCTGTGAGACTTGAAGAATGTACAAACTGCAATTTGATGTGTTCTGCATACCTGAATTTGATTTAGATGTAAAAGTCTTGAGCGAAGATATTTCAAACATAAAAAGATTGTTGTTGTTGTCGTTATATGGTTTAACTTCATTTCTTAGCACAAGATAGGCTGTACGTGGTGGCCAGTGTCAATGGTGGATGAAGAACCTGGGAAAACCCCGGAAAGAACCACCGACCCATGAGAAGCTACTGGCAAGCTTTCTCACATACCCACAATTGCCGAGCCCTAGATTTAAACCCTACAAAGACTGTAGCTCAGAGTCATAATCCATGGATCACAGATTCACTACTCATCCAGGCAAGCCCAATCTGTCTGCCTTTGTTTGCCCTTGTGAAAGGCATTTGTTTACCATTTCCTTGGTATGATATAATCAAATAAAATCCTGGAAGTGCCATTAGAAAACAACCAACCAACAGCAAATATTTACCCTTCTTAGTAATTTATTCATCAGCATGATTTCACTTTTCGGCGATTCATTTGGATATCTTTTTTTTATCACATCAAAGTAAGGTGAACAAGAATTACATCTTTGTATATGATTTTGTTAAAAATGTAGCTTGTTATAACAGCAATGGTATTTTTTAGTCTGTGTGAATAGGTATATCATTAAAAGGAATCCTTGATCAACACATAAAATGGAGGACTATTTTTTTCCTAACAGGATGCAGAGGGGAAGGATATCAGTATAGGGGTGTGTGCAAGTGGTATCCAGGTATACCAGGACAAGATGCAGATCAACCGATTTGTTTGGCCTAAAGTTCTTAAAATCTCCTATAGACGGAATAAATTTTACATCAAAATTAGACCAGGAGAGGTAGGTAGAAACAATATATTGAATTTTTGGCTCTTTATGATGTACATGAAACTGAGATAAACTTAAATCCAGACTTGGGGATCATAAAACCTTATTAAGTTTTAGATTATGTGTCAACTGTAAGACAGCTTGACTTTTGGAAGATCACTTTTGAGTGGTCAAGAATAAATCCAAGTCTCTGACTTTTGTATTTCCAGGTAAGATTTGCCTTATACATGTGCAGATGAAGGTCAAGGTTGATGCTGTCCAGTCTATTTATAGGCTCTGAGTGTCTGTGCAATATATAATGGTGTTTATATATTCATGCTGTGTGCAGTTAAACACAAATTTTATTGGAAAAAAATGTCAGGTCATTTACCAGTTTGATTTGAACAAAATGAATTTTATAGGGGCTGAAATATTCATTTATTGTCAGGATGGAGAAAATTATGCAACCCTAGGAATGAATAACTAGTTAAAGTGATATCGTTCTGCTATGTTCATTTATTTTTGTCTCTCTGTCCGCCTTGTGACAAATTTGCCGTTAGGAATCATCAGACAGCCTTTAAACATGCCCAAGAAACTAAAATTTCTGTCATATTTAGCATTGTCTCTCTGTCCGCCTTGTGACAAATTTGCCGTTAGGAATCATCAGACAGCCTTTAAACATGCCCAAGAAACTAAAATTTCTGTCATATTTAGCATTGTCTCTCTGTCCGCCTTGTGACAAATTTGCCGTTAGGAATCATCAGACAGCCTTTAAACATGCCCAAGAAACTAAAATTTCTGTCATATTTAGCATTGTCTCTCTGTCCGCCTTGTGACAAATTTGCCGTTAGGAATCATCAGACAGCCTTTAAACTAAAATAAGCTCTAATTTACCTTCAGGTTAAACAACCATTATCATGGTGTGATATGAATTTAGCTTACTGGCTGACTCTCTGCATTTAGAGAGTATGCATGTCAGAGTACCAAACTAATTACTGATGATATATTTTTGTCATGATAGGTCATTATACATTATTCAATCACTGTCTGTCATACTAGGTCATTATAGATTATTCAGTCACTGTCGTGATAGGTCATTATAGATTATTCAGTCACTGTCATGCTAGATCATTATGGAGTATTCAGTGACTGTCTGTCTTGATTGGTCATTATTTATTATTCAGTCGCTGTTTGTAATGCTAGTTCATTATATATCATTCAGTCACTGTCTTTCATGTTAGGTCATTATAGATTTATTTGGTTACTATCGTGATAGGTCATTATAAATTATTGAGTCACTGTCATGATTTGTCATTATAGATCATTCAAAGTCTTGATAGGTCATTATTGGTTATTTGGTCACTGTCATGATTTGTCATTATAGATTTTTCAGTCACTGTTGGTCATTATAGATCTTTCAGTCACTGTCATGACTGGCCATCATACATTTAGTCACTGTCTGTCATGATTGGCCATTATAGATTTTTCAGTCACTGTCTCATGATAGATCATTATTGATTATTCACTTTCTGTCATGATTGGTCATTGTAGATTATTCGGTCACTTTGTCCTGATTGTTCACTGTAGATTATTCAGTTACTGTCTCATGATAGGTCATTATAGATTATTTGGTCACTGCCATTCATGATAGGTCGTTATAGATTATTTGGTCACTGTCTGTCATATTTCATTGCAGATTATTCAGTCACTGTCTGTCGTAGTTCATTGTAGATTATTCAGTCACTGTTATGATTGGTCATTATAGATTATTCAGTCACTGTCTGTCATTGTAGATTATTCTGTTGCTGTTGGATTATTATAGATTATCAGTCACTGTCTGTCATAGTTCATTGTAGATTATTCAGTCACTGCCTCCCCTGATATGCTCAGATTTGTATCCACATGTGGTGCATACTCAATAGATTTGTCTTTACACATCATTACTGAAGGTGGGTGGGTACTTACTGAACCATGATATTATTTCTGGTTATTAAATGCCTATATTTAATTTTGATCGAACTAGTGTAAAGTTTTTGGAAAAGAAAACACATCAGCCGGATACTTGCAGAAACCTTTTAATCATGATACATTTTGTTCCCAAGTTAGATACAAGTTTGTCACATCAGTTATTGTTATTTTTAATTGCCACCTCATGCATTGAAATGCGATGTGACTCCATGCAAAAAAGGATACACACATGGCACTGGCAATATGCTTTATATTTCAGTTTGAACGATTCGAGAGTTTAATTGGTTTTCGTCTAGTAAATGTGAAGATGTCAAAAAGACTTTGGAAAATTGCAGTGGAGCATCATTCATTCTTTAGGTAAGCAGTGCTGGTCATATGTCACTATCAAAATGTAAAAGTAGGATCTTTTTAATGTAACAATTATTTTATCATGAAAAATTTGAATCATAATCATTGTTGCGAATTCTCCATGGATTTATTTAACCCCAGAGTCATTTTTGAGATTGGCCAAAATTTAAGGATAAGCTATTGATCCACAAAGACAAGAACAATATAATCATTCATCAATAATGTATACAGCTTAATTTCTGGCCAAAAAAGACTGATTATATTTATTAACCATTCACCAAGTAGTTTACTACTCAAACGATGTTTTGCATTCATCTTTGTGAGAAAACAAAAGAAGCTGAATGATGAATGTGGAAATTGTCATGGTTTAAAAAAATGAGTATTTTATTGAAAAACATGGAATCTAGAGTGACAGAAATTGTCAGACATGAATAAATTTTCCTTCATATTGTTTAGTGTAGAAATGAAGACAGGTTTAGATGAACTGGTATTGGTTAAACTAGGCACAACTTTTGTCAAGGATGACTTACTGGGATAGGCATTATGCAGTTTGTGTACAGTGCTAATAAATTAGAGCAATCATGGCTCAGTTGCTCTTAAAGATTGTGTCAGATCAACGAAACATGTCACTTATACAAAATAAATGCTCACACTACAGTATTGACAAGTGTTTAAACAGTTTATTGATGAACCTAAACCATTTGGAGAACTTACTATTACACCGCAGCAGCAACTGTCACATATTGTTATTATAATAGCAAATACTGAAGTATATAATTCTGGGTCAATTTTAGGGGTTTTAAATTGCAGGATTTTTGGGGGAGTAGCCTTCCCTGGCCCTCTTCTAGGGTGTTGCCCTGGACCTATAAGGGGAATTGTGTGGTCCCTCAGCATAAATGTTAACTCTTATATTCAGGAGGCCTCAAGTGGCCGAGTGGTCAAAAGTGCTGTCCGTTACGGATCACTGCCATCTCACCTCTGTCTGCGTAGGTTCGAGTCTCAGATTCGGTCAATGTGGGTATGTGAGAAAGCTTGCCAGTAGCTTCTCATGGGTCGGTGGTTCTTTCTGGAGATTTCCTGGGTTCTTTGTCCACCATTAATACTGGCCACCATGTATAGCCTATCGTGTGCTCAAAAATGGCGTTAAACCCTACAACAACAGCACAACAAGTTTTACATTCATAAATGCTGTTCACAGTCCTGCATAATGTCCATCAGGAGACATACTGAAATGTAGGTTTCTTCTTCAAATACATTACCCAATCATAATACCATAGGAGAACTAATACTACCTTGCAAATCCAGCCCTCCCAGGCTAAAAGTTTTTTGCTTAAAAGCTAAATGTTACATGTCCACCTAGGTGGCAGTTAGAGTGCTCTTCCTTTGTTACTGAGATTACTGGTAATTTTGCACTCGTGCCAAGTAACACACACTACAGACAGAAGCCTTGCAATCCATGGAGAAACATTTTGGAAGTTTTCTACCTTAAAGCAAGTTGGATGAGTGTTCTCATGGAAGGGATGTATACTCCATCTGTATATTATCAACTTTACTTTCTTGAACGACAATGGTTCTAGCTTTTCACTTTAACAACCTTACACACTTAGGTGCCCTTGGTAATTGCAGTTGCTTCCCCACTTATTTGCTATAGCTGTATTTAAATGGGTACAGGTCTGTTGTGTGATAGAGAAAACTTGTGTAATACTGCTGTATAATTTTCACCATGGTCGGATACATAGTAATGATAACCCAGGAATTTTCTGCCAACACCTAATTCCAGAAACAGTTATGTAATTGAGTCATAACTGAACTGATTGCAAGTTAAATGTATTGATTTCTGACCAGAATAAACAGAGGTTGCAGTAAGAATCATTTAGGTGCTTTTCATAAGCATATTTGTTGAGCCAATCCAAACACTCAGTGGATTAGATTCGAGCTGTAGATTGATTGTTTCACAGACATCTCAGTATTGGCATCCTTTCTTATATAGAAATTTGAAAACCCGTCTATCATCACTAGAAGCCAACATGATGGTGTCAAAGCATAGCCTCTCACCAAATTTCCTAGCAAACTTAGATGCTATTATTTCAAGTCAAAAACTGCAGAAAATCGATATGAAAATTATTTATTTTCTCAGAACTTCCAGGTTTTACATCATTTTGTCTTTAATGTGCTGAAAGACGATATAAAACAGCAGCCTTGATGAAATTTTACTCTGTGCTCTCAATTTTTATTGCTTGTCGCATGAGTACACAAATTTTGCAACACAATCATCATGACATCATCAATTCAGTCGTCATGTGATATCATTAATAAAATGTTCCAAATGTTGCAGAAAAAATAAAAATATTAAATGAAAGTCATATACTGTTTGTAATAAAAAAAGAAAAAAAATGAAAGAAAACAAACTTCTCTGTATATTTATCCCGAGAACAACTACACGGGTTTTGTTGTGTCATGTGACTAACACATTGACATTTGCTCTGTGCTTGATGAATCTGACTGTCCAGGAGTTTGCTATTAATATCAAATGACTACGGGCTTCAGAAGTCATAGTCTGAGTTTGTATAGTCATGTGGCTAGTAATGCATCTACATGATAATGGCAAGGGTCACAGTCAAAGCACAATGTACTTCTCCCATGGAGAGAAATCTTGCCAGTAGCTTCCTGTGGTTCGGTGGTTCAGAGGGCTGAAAGTGTTGTTAAAAAAACAAAAAAAACAACTTGCCCTGGATTGTAAGTTTGGGAAGACATGACTTTCCATACCTTTAAATTGATTGTTAGAAAAACCTGATGATTACAGTCTAATTGGGGGCCCCGAGTGGCCGAGTGGTCTAAAGCACTCAACATCGCAGATCATTGCCATCTCACCTCTGTCTGCGTGAGTTCGAGTCATAGGCTCGGCTAATGTTGGTACGTGAGAAAGCCTGCCAGTAGCTTCTCGTGGGTCGGTGGTTCTTCCCGGGATTTTCCAGGGTTCTTCCTCCACCAATTATACTGGCCGCCGTGTATAGCCTATCTTGTGCTGAAAAATGGCGTTAAACCCTACAACAACAAGTCTAAATATATTTAGCAGACACCTCTGGGAAATAGAATTAAAATAGGAGTAATGACAACGATTAGTTGTTTGATACAGGTTCTTATTTTGTTATTATTTTCTTCTAAGGTTCGTTTTTGGTGACCATGAGAGTGGCAGTTTATACAAATAAGTACTTAATAGAGGTGATGTTCATGAGAGGTTTTAATGTGCACAGTTCAAGTATAACTTTGCCTCAGTATAATGCTTGTACCTCAGTAAAATGTGGATTATAGAGATACAACATGTCCCCAGCTATTTCTATTTTTTTGCTATGAATTTTTAAGCTACCTGAGTAATCAGTTATCCTGAGAAACCTATATCTTGCCTTTGGGTAGGATTACTGCATTTTGTCTAAAATATTTTTCATACTGACTTCTGATTTTGTATAGGTTCAGAGAGCCAGAGACCCCAAAGAAAAGTGGTCTATTTCCACGATTTGGTTCTCGATTCCGCTACTCGGGGAGGACACAGTTCCAGGCTCGTCAGGCTGTGTCAGAAGTTGACCGTCCATCACCATATTTTGACCGTGTTCACAGCAAACGAGCGACATACCATGGTGTTCCAAGCAAGAGGACTCTACAAGATGGTATGTATCTCCAGCGATGCATGCTGTTTTATTTTTCTTTCTCCCCATTACTGTGAGTTCACATTTGATTTTGCTGCGTGCCAAATTTGGTGGAGTTGTCGGGTACCAAATTGGGTGGAGTTGTCAGATATCAGATTAGATGGATTTTTTAGCTACTGCAAACCACGAATGTAGAGATGTAAAAAGAATAAAGGAAAAAGTAGGACCACATCTTTCTTTGTGTCATATCCTGACAAAAGATGTCAGTTTATGCAAAATAACTGAAAATGCTAGACTTGGAACTATATGAATGGACTGTTTTGGCTGATGTCTTAATGTAGGTTTGCAGAAAATGAAGTGTTTCACTGGCGATGGATAGTTACTTTGATTTTGCATCTGTTTCACCATTCAGTTGAAGAAAGTTTAATTCAGGAAATATCAAAATATTTTTTCTTTCCCTCAGTTTTTTTAATGTAATTTTTTTAAAAATGATGAGGCTATTATTTTAGATTAATTAATAATTAATTAATAACAAAGTGTGATTAAGAAAACATGCAAAATTCATTAAATGGAGAACTTGAGAAGATTAAGCATAATTCAGCATGCCAGCATTATTCAGTCTCCTGGATTAAGACATTTAGTCCTGGATTATTTAGTTCTGTAGAATATAGTTTACATTGTCCTCAGACTGTGTGCAATTCCTCTATTTGGTACAGTTACTGAACTGTCTTTCCCATTTCCACCATTCAATATTTTACCACTCCACTGGCCTAAGTGGTTAGAGCATCTGCCTCAGATGCAGGAGGTCATGGGTTTGAACCCTGGCTGAATCATACCAAAGTCTTATAAAAATGGTACTAGCAGATGCTTTGTGTGTCACTCAGCATTAAGATGTTAGTGTTAGCACTGGTTGGCATGGTGTCAGGATAACTTAACCGGGTGGGACAGTTTTGGACACTACTATCAACTGCTACTCTCATCAGTAGTTCAAAATCTTCTAATTTCTGATGCTTATTCTTCTGTCATCAGACAGCATAGAGTCACAAAGTTTCGGATGATAATTGGACTGACATCAATCTTGAATTTCTACATTGGGCCTTTTACTGGACTTTTAACAAGCAGTCCAGAGTCCTTTAGTCCTTTTATGAACTTTCTGATAGCCATAAAATCTTGCATCAGAGTTACTTACTGGACAGACATCATCAGACACAAGGGAGATGTTCATGATGAATATTCGGGTATTTTAAAGCTACTAACAACATCCTGCTGGTGTGGGCTGGATATTAATCAATGTTACAAGCAATATCGTATGATATTAATCAATGTTACAAGCAATATCGTATGATATTAATCAATGTTACAAGCAATATCGTATGATATTAATCAATGTTACAAGCAATATCGTATGAAATAAGTGGATAGAACCAGGTCAAGGGCCATAGGTTGTACATGCCTGATTTACGTGCATGAAAAATTTCAGCTAATTAGCTAATTTCAGGTTTGACAATATTTTTAACTTTTCAACCACAAACAATATAGAGAAAGCTAACCTGAAGCTTTCATCCTCATGCAAAGGACTTCATAAGTAGACTGGTTTAGATCTCTACTGACTGTTAACATCGCTCAATGTAATGGTGAGTGATGTTAACAGATTATCCCAGATATGCTGCAAGTTGTAACGGTCCCTGTTCATCGTTGGTTTGTTCAACAACAGATGTAGATCGATTCCTTAACCTCCTGCTCAAACCAGGCTTGTTCTTGATCAAGTATTTTTACTGAGTTCCAAGCTACAGTATGGCTAGAGCAAACATTGTGGATATGCTGTGATACTTTCTCTGTATTGTTTGTGTATGTGGTTGAAATCTTAAAAATGTTGTCAAATATGAATAATATTACTACACAGTTAAGCTTTCACCAGAGTAGCTAATTTAGTCTCAAAATGTTTCTAAGATTGGCTTCTTTAACATTGACTTCAGGGTCACTGTCGTATAACATTTTGAATCTGGTTAAAGTTCTTTATTTGTCTTTACCCCCCAAACCCCTCAGTTGGTTTTATAATACATTCACTGAATCATTATGAAGATATGACAAATAATTCTTTGATGACGTTTGTTGCACTGCTTGACCTTGGGCAAAAGTCACTGTCAGAGAAAATGTGTGTTATAGTTTCGGTTGAAGTTGTTTGGTTAGCTTATATTTCCTGAACCCCTTGATGGATAGTGTTCATACTTGTGAAGAAGTTTTTATAAAGCTAAGAAAATTTATTAATATATGTTACATGCATGCTCACCCCTTTGACCATAGAGTCAGGGTTAGTCCCAGAAAATTTTGTATTACGGTTAATTTTACATTTGCTTATATCTCATAAAGCCCTTGATGGCTCTGAATCCTAATTAAGCTATGACTATTCATTTCTGTCACATGGTCATTTGTCCTTTAATTTCATTGCTGGGATCATGGGCCTGACATGCAGGCTCTGGCATCTTTGTTTGTAGTTCTGTTAACCAGTATGTTTAATGGAAACATTTTTTGGCAGATAAATAAAACTTTAATGTATTCTGTTACTGTTAATTTTAGTAGTTAGAGAGTCCGCTCTGGATGCGGATGGACTCATGTGTTCAAACCCTGGCCCAATCATACCAAAGACTTATAAAAATGTTACTTACAGCTGTACACCAGGTGCTCAGCATTAACAGGTTAGTGCTAGGACTAGTTAGCCTGGTGTCAGGATAACGTAACTGGGTGGGACATCATGCTACATGTCTGTGGCATGATGCTTCAGTGCTAGACATCACTTTAAACTGCCACACTGCAGACATCGTAGCAATATGACTGGAAAATTGTTAAAGCTATGTTAAAAATCCAAATCACACACACATGCATGCTGTTATTATTATCAGATCTCTTCCTTTTACTTGTAGAGGTGCTGAGGCCATTAGCTGACCCAAGGTTTGAGACCCCAAACAAGGGAAAGCCGAAGCCAGCTCCTCGAGGGTCGAAAGAGAACCTAGCAGAAAAAGAGGAGGAAACAGAACTGAACACATCAACACATTCTGATGAGACTGTAGAGAAAAGGAACAGATCAGAAAAAAAGCGTGCTGAAGATGATCGTAAGAGTCGATTAGAAAAAATGCATGCTGTCCCAACAGCCATTTCAGCAGTTATAGAGAAGGGGCAGGAGAATGCAGATGCAAGAGAGCTTGAAAACAACAACTATGGAGGACCACAAAAACATGACAGTGATGAAGAAGAGAGAGAATCTGAAGGTTCACAAGGGGATGAGAAAGAAGCTGAAAGGCCTAGAGGACATGGGAGAGAAGCTGACAGATCAAGGGGACGTCCTGTAGAGGTAAAACATACTTCAGATCATTCTGACTCGGTATATATGTTATCTTATCCATCCTCAACTGATTCTGAGTTCTCCCACAATTGGGATGACTATGATTGTGGGGAAACAAGGATCGAGACTAAGTTCTGGAAGAGAAACACTTCCATGGATGACCTATTGCAACCAGGCCCCGGAATATCTAATAGACCAATTCTCACTCCATATTATTCCAGTTCAGTTGTGTTGGAAACGCAGTCAGTTTCAGAGCATGATTTTGTTCAGTGTAGTCCTAGAATTATTGGCAGAAGAGAACAAAGTAGGTACATTAAACCTAGAAATGAGAAAATCTTAAGGAATAAAACACATTCTAGGTCAGCAAAATCAGAATCAAATGCATATAAACATGACAGTAGTGACAGCTTATCTTCCAAATCAGTAGAAACTAAATTTAGCACCCAAATTAATGAACCAAATAAAAAATTCCCCATAAATGATGGTGAAATGAAGAATTTTTTTCCTGACAAGAGGGTTCAGTTTATGCAACATTATTTTGTTGAAACAAGTACAGCTCCAGAACATGTTGTAGGAAACATTTCTAGTAGGTCACACACAGGTATTGAAAGCACAGGTCCAGGACATATAGGAAACATTTCTAGTAGCTCACTCACAGACATTGAAAACACAGCTCCAGAACATGTTGTAATAAACATTTCTAGTAGGTCACACACAGGTATTGAAAGCACAGCTCCAGGATATGTTAAAGGAAACATTTCTAGTAGCTCACACACAGGCATTGCAAAAACAAGTCCTGGACATGTGATAGGAAACATTTATAGTAGCTCACACGCAGGTATTGAAAGTACAGCTCCAGGACATGTTGTAGGAAACATTTCTAGTAGCTCACACACAGGTATTGAAAGCACAGCTCCAAGACATGTAGGAAATATTTCTGGTAGCTCACACACGGGCATTGAAAGCACAGCTCCAGGACATGTTGTAGGAAATATTTCTAGTAGTTCACACACAGGCATTGAAAGTACAGCTCATGGACATGTCGTAGGAAATATTTCTAGTAGCTCAGACAAAGGCATTGCAAAAACAACTCCTGGACATGTGATAGGCAATATTTCTAGTAGCTCGCACACAGACATTGCAAGTGATGCACAGCTGTACAGCCAGACATCAACCAAGAACACAATGCCAGGATTTGAGTTTGACAGCCATAATGACAGAACCAAGCATAACTCCATGGAACAAAACAATAATGAAAGGGGTGAAAGAGGAACTGGATCAAAAGTAGAAGGAGAGCCAAAGTATGATATGAATTTAGAAGTTTATTCAGAAGAGCCAAAAAATCCATTTCAGCAGTCCTACAGGGTGTTTAGACAAGCCAAACCTGAAAATCAGCTTTTTCCTCACGTTCATGATGCTAGCACATTGGATATCACAGAAAAGGATGGATCAAATTATTCATCTCACAGTCATAGAGAGGTATTATTGGATTATCACACTGCAGTCATGCCAAGTAAGAACAGTTTTTTGTCAAACAGTGTAAAAGCTGGGCCACCAGATACCATTGATATGACAGATTGGGAAAGCAGCATTGCTGGGCTGGGGAAGGCAGGAGATACCCTCCTTAGACCTAACAACGCAAATGTATCTTATGTTGACAGCGGATTCCATCAGTTTTCTCTAAGTGATCTGAAAGACGGTGTTGGCCCCTCAGTCAAGAATGCTTTAAGTGACATGGACAAAACCCCCATGATTACTGAATATGAAGACTTTGCAGAAGATAACCCAGCAGATTGTTTTTCTTCAGTGCCAGATGTATTAGGTGACTCGGGCTACAATGAAACAGATGTTTTTAACCAAGCTTCAGAAGAAGACGATATAGATGATGCCTACATAAGCCCTTATGATTTTAGGTGTGAGGACAAGGCAAACTCATCTCTGGCTACTATACCTGAAGACATAGAACTGTCAGAGGATTTTATATCAGATAGTGAACTAGACCTTTCAGGTCTTTCAGGAAGAGATGTACATACTGACAAGTGCCTTGACTATGAATCATCAAAAGTTTCCTATTGCAAAAATGTTCCAGGTTCTAAAGATCTTGTTAAAGACATAAGTGGTAAAGACAGAGACAGAGATCTGAAAACTTGGGTCAGTCATCAATATGATTTCAGTTATCTTGGACCTGATGTGAGCGAAGGCAGTGAGGATAGTACTGGTAGTTCACAAATGGATAATCAAACCTGCAATTCATTGTTACTGAAGTATCCTGATGGCAGTGATAACAACCTGGAAAACAGTGCTGAATTGGATTTGTCAAAAGAAAAAAGCACATCGCTTCATTCTGTCAAGTTAGCTCAGGTTCATTTGGTTGATAATGATGCTGATGATTTTGATTCTTCTTCTGAGATGTATGATATACAAAATTGCTTTAGTCATGAACTATCCTATGTAGATTCAGTATTACAAACTCGGGGAGAAACTACAGAAAGAGAAGTTTCAGTTCCATTGAAGTTTTTAGCCAAAGAATCAGATAGTGACTTAGATCATTCTTTGGCTCTTATTTCAAAACAGACAGAGTCAATCAAGGAACAGGTGCAGAGAAGACAGGAACAAAAGGCTTCAGCTTCACCATCAGTAGCTGACATTGGTATGACCTTGTCCAAGGAGACCATTGTTGATGCAGACTTGACACTGCATCCCACTTATGGAAAGGACAAGCCCCTGATTAAGTCAACACTCAAACAACAAACCAGTAACCTTCAGAAACCAAGGAGAAGGTTGCCTCCACAGAGCAAGACATTTTACAAAATACTTTCACAGGTTTCCAATGAGCATCAAATGTTAGGGTTTCCTGAAACAGATATAGAGACCAAGTTTATGCTGCAAGGCCTTGTTGAAGAAAGGGATGGAAAATATCAAGGCCATGTTGAAGAAAGGGATGGAAAATATCAAGGCCATGTTGAAGAAAGGGATGGAAAATATCAAGGACATGTTGAAGAAAGGGATGGAAAATATCAAGGCCATGTTGAAGAAAGGGATGGAAAATATCAAGGCCATTTTGAAGAAAGGGATGGAAAATATCAAGGCCATGTTGAAGAAAGGGATGGAAAATATCAAGGCCATTTTGAAGAAAGGGATGGAAAATATCAAGGCCATTTTGAAGAGAGGGATGGAAAATATCAAGCTGTTGAGCCTGAAACTGCACATACACAAGATCAGATCCCTTTGATACAAAAAGAATCAGCTGTAGTACATGAAGGATTAAGAGATGTTTTTCCCAATCAGTTTGGTAAAGAACACTGGGCTAAGATGAAGAAAATGGATATTGGTCTACTTCTTTTACCACAAAAGGAGACACTTATGGATAATGAACTAGAAGCCAGTCCAGTTTGGCCAGATTCAGGTATAGCATCCCAGTTAAGAGTTGGTCACAATCTGTCCACTCAGTTTGGTGAAGAGCAAGGAGTTAAAATGAAAACTGAAGCTACTCTTTTACCTTCCACACCACCAAAACAGACACATCTGGATAATAAACCTAAGGCCAAGCCTTATTACTTATCAACAAAGAGAAAGACCGCTTCACATTCAGTGGAGACGGACATTGATGCAGAATTATCCATGAAACACCAAACTGAACCAGAGCAGTCATTCCAACAAGATCATGTGGAGGCCAAGTCTGACCACTTTTCATCAACAAAGAGAAAGGTCTACTCACATTCAGTGGAGATAGACATTGATGCAGAATTATCCATGAAACACCAAACTGAACCAGAGCAGTCATTCCAACAAGATCATGTGGAGGCCAAGTCTGACCACTTTTCATCAACAAAGAGAAAGGTCTACTCACATTCAGAGGAGACAGACATTGATGCAGAATTATCCGTGAAACACCAAACTGAACCAGAGCAGTCATTCCAACAAGATCATGTGGAGGCCAAGTCTGACCACTTTTCATCAACAAAGAGAAAGGTCTACTCACATTCAGAGGAGACAGACATTGATGCAGAATTATCCATGAAACACCAAACTGAACCAGAGCAGTCATTCCAACAAGATCATGTGGAGGCCAAGTCTGACCACTTTTCATCAACAAAGAGAAAGGTCTACTCACATTCAGAGGAGACAGACATTGATGCAGAATTATCCATAACATACCAGACAGAGTCAAAGCAGCCGTTCCATCAAGATCATGCGGAGGACAAGTCTGACCACTTTTTATCAACAAAGAGAAAGGTCTACTCACATTCTGAGGAGACAGACATTGATGCCAAATTACCCATGTCACATCAGACTGAGTCAAAGCAGCCGTTCCATCAAGATCATGTGGAGGCCAAGTCTGACCACTTTTCATCAACAAAGAGAAAGGTGTACTCACATTTAGAGGAGATAGACATTGATGCAGAATTACCCACGAGACATCAGACAGAGTTAATGCCGCCATTCCTACAAGGTCATGTGGGCAAGTTTGAGCCAGTTGTTAGTACTCAGGGAATGCAGGTGAAAGAAGATATTTTTGACTCACTTTCAAAAAAGATGTCTGCATGTGAATCCAAAGATGTTAATATGGATTTAGGGTATTTTACAGAGAATTTCTTTTTTGATTCAGTGGATCCAGGTAACACAGATGTGACAGATAACAATGGAGATGGAAGCTACATACATACTGAATCTACAATTACAGATGGAGAACATCACCAAGTGGAACATGATAGTGAAAACTCCGATATTGCTGAATCAGCATTTAATGCAGATGGCAAAGTAATAATGAGAGTTTGTGATGAGAAGAACAAAGACAGCTTTTATGTTTCTTTATTCAGAGATATGTCTTTGGACCTTGCGGAAAGCAATCACAATGCAGATCCTGGTTTCAAGAAGAGACTGTATGTGGAAAATAATAAAGACATTAACAATGATTCTGTATTCAGAGATATCTCCTTGGAAGATACTGACAGCAAAAATAAACTGATGCATGGACCAGAGTCTGAGAAAATAAGTGAAGGAAAGCATTGGACAAGCAATGCTAAAACAGAACTTTCATGTGCTCTGTCTAAAGAGGAACATCCTAATCAAGGACCGAATTCATCTTCCTTACATGACATCACTGTGCCAGATCATGATAGGGCTTATATTGACGACACATCCTTATTTTGCAAAACAAGAGAAGTTCATTATCCCCCTGTTATGAGTGGACATGTAGAAAACTTGAAACAGGAACACGACACAGACACTTATGTAGGCCAGCTGTCACATGACAGTGCACCAAGCATGAATGACACAGCATCCATTAGAGTCAATGGAGAGGAAGGAATAATAACAAAAGGCACCATGGCACCTGAACAGAATCCTGCTGAAGATTATATAACATCAGAAACTGCTTTAGGGTCAGTACTTGAAGCCGACATCAAGAGAAAAGTCCACCTATCTGAGATAGCCTCAGCTAAATATAATTTTCTGTTTTCAATGAAGCCTGATTCTCATGCCAATGAAGATTGTATGACATCTGAAAGTGATTTAGGGTCAGTACCTGAAGCTGACACCAAGAGAGAAGTCCACCTATCCAAGATGGCTTCTTCTAAATATAATTTTTTGTTTTTGATGCAACCTGATCCTAATGCCAACATATCTTCAAAGAGCCATGAACAGGGCAACATATGTTTAAATAAAAATGAAAGTGAAGATAATATGCTTTCAGGAGATACCTTAAGAAACAAAGTGCAAGGAATTTCAAGTCCTAAAATGAGATATACCAGAAAATCTGATAGTGACTTGTTGAAGTCTGAGATGCCATCAGTGTTTCAGAGACAGTTGTCTAGCCCTGGAAAGACCTCCAAGCCCACACTGGGAACAAAGCAATTGATAGCAGCACATGAGAAGGAAAATTTTAAAAAGTTAGCAATACCTGATCTTCGGCTGTCTCTGGACAAGAAGTCACCTATTAGAGAAAACATGGACAATGTGTCACCCAGACAAGTGTCTGATATGGCAGTCACAAGAAGCCCATCACTTATATCAGTAAAATCATCAACATTACTTGCTGAAACAGCAAAGCAAGATCAGTTAGAAAAATGGTCACAGCAAAAGTTGGAAGTTTCCAAAATTGTATTTTCCTCTTCTTCCAAGGTTTTGCTAAGTAATCAAGGGTTACAGACTCCAAGGTCCCTGGCAGAATCGCCTGACCAGCATTTGTCAAAGGGATGGCATATTCCAGTGGACTCTGAGGATGCAGAGATTCCAACAGGTACTGACATGAAATGGAAACCACTGGGAACGCTCAGTAAAATATCTTCATGCCATGCAAATGTAGTGGGCAGTCTGGCCACAGATCAGCAGGCATTCTCATCAGCGTTAGTAGCAAATCATCAGCAGGAAGAGATATTGTGCAACAGAAATGACATTGTTTATGATAGAAATTCATACGTAGATGCATTTGTTCAAGATGAAACTTTACAAAGAGACAATAGCATGTCATCAGAATATTTTGGAATGGATGACTTAAACAGCATAAAATGTATAGATAATGTTGAAGGGACACACAATTCAGCTTTGCAGTCTAAAAGCACTTTCATAAATCTAGAATTTGGCTTGGAAGACATTCCATTTGCAGATGAGTCCGAGGATTCAGATAATGGGCAGTCTCAAGTTAACCAGACATTGGAAGAAAACCATGTAGGAACTGATCAAGTCACTACAAAGCCTGGTTTGCTCATGATAGATAGGAATTCCAGTCACAAGCTAGGAGATAAAGAATATAGAGCAGATAATAAACAAAACACAAAATATCACAGTAACTGTGGAAACCATAAGCAAATAAATAAAGAAACCAAGTTAAGTGAACAAAAGTTTGAATCAAAGTCCTTTGTAAATACTGCCTTAAATTCTTCCTCAACATCAGATCACAAAGCTAGATTAAAGCATTCTTATGTATATGATATGAAGAAATATTTTGACTCCATTAACAATGATCTCCAGACTGATAAAACTCATTGTTCAAAGCCAGATGTGCAAAGACCGGTACAGTCAACACTGGAAAGCAAATTTCAGAGTGACCCATTATCTCATTCTCGAAAGTTGTATATGGAAGACAGACATATCTGCAGCCAAAAGAATCTTTCAGGTGAAGACTCGAGTACAGTAAACAATTCAGATCCATCTGTTAAAGAAAATTGTGGGAAAGCTTCTGAGAAAGACTTTGTGGAACATGGGTCTTCAGTTTATGAGAGGGTACCTGACAGATATCATGGTGGAAATACCAGTAAAGTGCAGCCAAGTCTTCCAAAAGTCCAGAAGAAAATACCAAGCACAGTTCTTGCCATGGAAACTATTGAATTTAACCCAAGGCTTTCTACACATGATGATAAGGAACCCAGTACAATTCTTCCAAGAGTAGTAAATGAAGAAAAGGGACATTTGTCAGGGTTGGATGAGAAACCATCAATCACTGATCTTTCTAAAGAAATGATCGAAGGATGGGAAAGTTTATTAGGAATGGACATGAGGGAACCTAGTACAGATCTTGTTGAAGAAATTACTGAAGGATGGAAAAGTTTTTCAAGAACGGAGGAGACGGTACCTAGCACAAATTTTACTCAAGAAAGCTTACAAGTGAAGACGAGTTCTACAGTAATTTACAAGAAAGTTCCTTTCACAATTCCTTTGAAAGAAACCAATGAACCACATAAAGGCTTTTCAACTAGAAGTGAGGAAGTACAATGTTCAGAAATCCATGCAGAAGAAATAAATGAGTTGCAGCACAGAAGTTCCTTAATAATCAAAGAGGAAGATCTGAATAATTTGAATGACAACGTTATGACAAAAAACTGTGAAAGAAATGTGGAATCTTCTGAAAATCCAGAAGAAACAATAAATGAGAGACGATCCCAAAGATCAGTAACTGAAAATCCAGAAGAAACAATAAGTGACAGACCATCCAAAATATATGTGACTGAAAATCCAGAAGAAACCATAAATGAGAGACCATCCAAAATATCATTGACTGAAGAGGTTGAAGGAGACAAGTCTTCTAACAAAAAGGGAACATATGAAGTCACACGGGAAGAATTATCAGATGAAAGGCAGACATCTTACCAAATCCATACGCTGTCTACATTTAAAACTAGTAAAACTCTTTGTTTGACAGTGCCAGATGGCAGGGAGCCTTTGTTGAACATTAGTGAGTCAATGCCAAAAGAACTTTCATCTAAACTAGAGGTTGACATTGCCAAGAAAAGACATGAAAGGGATCAAGATTCTGTTGATTATGTCAGTCAGGTAGATTACCAAGTAGCATCAGATGGCACATGTTGTAATTTAGAGAGAATGCCTGGCATAGAAGCCCCTAATCTTCCTGAGCAGTCAACAGATAAACACCTTGATACTAAGGCAAGTAGAATTAGGGCAGAGTACAAAAGTGCTGTTAAAGATATACATGGCAGGAACACTCAGTCATTTGAAGAGGATAGGGGTATTTCAGGGGAGAATTCTTTAAAATCTTCAGATACTGAAGCCATAGCTCACTTAGTGTCAGATCTGTGGCTTTCTGGAAATAAAGATGATAAGTTTGAAAGTTCAGAGTTAGTTGTTGCTGGTAGTTTTGACTTGGAGAAAAATGTTGGTTTCAGTCGAATCTCAGAAAGCAACACTATTGATATCTCAGAAAGTGACACTATTGTTATCTCAGAAAGTGACACTGTTGATTGTACAAGTAGCACAGAGCTTTATGATGATGGGAGTAATGGTGACAAAAATGGCAAAAGCAAATTTTCTGCAAAAAATATGAAAGTTTCTGTGTCCAAAAAATTGTGGAAGGAGCATATTAATGGGAATAAAATGGATATGTATGAAGACTTGTTACAGAATACTGGAGAAAAAGATCAAGTTTTGGTTCAGGATGAATTAGGAGTTGATGGAGCAGTCAGTTTTGGTTGTCATGGAGAAAACCCCACTACAGTTAGGAATAGACAAACACAACATGATCCACCTCAAGAGGATAGGATTCACGAATCAGAAACTTCAATGGCAACAACTTTTGATCAAGTTGACTTGGAAATGTCAATGTTTAATCTCACAGAAGAGCAGGAAATCGTGGTGCAGATTATGGCTATTTTGGCTGCTGGAGCTGTGCTTGTGTTTATTGCACAGTTTTTGTAGACAGCAGTCTGTAGGCCATACTGAGATTTTCTTGGCTATCAGTTCTTGTGGTCTTACACAAAATTTTATTTTTGTTGATACCTGATCATGTAGAATTGTAAAGGGATTGTATTGTTTCCGTAGAGGAGTAACTTTATTGGTTATCACAATTTGTACTAGCCATATAAGACACAGTAATTTGTATACCAAGAGTTGCAGTAATTCCATTAGTTTGAAATAAAATTGTCAAAGAAAATTTACTTTTAAATGATTCTTGTGAAGGATTGGTATAAGATGGTGTAGGTATTACATGCTGTATGGTAGCCAGTAATCATTCTTAGTTCCAACAGAAGTTTTAAAACTACTACAAACAACTTTTCATCAAACATTTTGTTCCATAAATGGAATAAAGGAATAAAACAGCTGTTTTTAGTCCATCATTCACACTACAGGAAGCAAACTGAATTGACTAGAGTGCATTGTCTCAGTCTTGCACCACTGCACAAGAAAAGTGGTGCAGCTGTGACGTTCTCATATCCTTGGTAAATGGACCATTTTGTTGTTATAGGACTTAAAATGATTGTATCTATACATACGATTTATTACATTAATGCTTTTAGGTACTTTTGATGCCTGTTCATATCAACTAATGACTTTACTTCCTTTATGTCGAGTTTAAGTGAATAACTTTAATACACCCGGATAAATCGAATTGTATAGAATATAAGGGATATAAGGGAGAATTGTGTATACAAATTACATACAAGGTAAAAGATAATGACCACACATGTACATTTTTAGCTCATCTTTATGAAGTATAGGAGAGTTCTTGTACTTTTTTGTTATGTTGGCATTTTGGCAGCAATGTTTACATGTATAATTGGCTTGGTTTCGTTGACTGCTTTTATATATTTGCAAAATAGATAAGGATGTAAACGAACATGCACATGGCTGCCAGTGATGCAGAAATATCCCAATTAGATAATAAATTTCCAAAACTCTGTTTAATTTTACAGTTCAGTATAATTTTTCTGTTAATTTTTTATAAAATTTTGTACGATTTTAATATTGAATTTGGCATTTTTGTGGACAAAGCACAAGTTGATGAGAATCTGCTTTTGCGCATGTTACAGATTACACAGATTACATGTTACAGATCACACAGATTACATGTTACAGATTACACAGATTAATTTACTGACAATGCTGATAAATATTTTATTTAATGTTCAGTTTTACCTCTGTAAAATCATGTTTGTTAATAGGACCTGTGAGATTAGTAAAATCTATTTTAAAGAAACACCATTTCAAGTTTTTAAGCCACATTATAGTTCCTTCATCATTGTAGATTCTACAAGAGCATCCAGGGGCCCTGGTGGGGCAAAGTGGTCCAAAGCACTTGCTTTTACTAATCACAGCCATCTCACCTCTGTCAAGTTGGTTTCAAGTTTTGGGCTTGGCCAATGTGGGCAGATGAGAAAGCTTGCCATTAACTTCCCATGGGTTGGTGGTTCTTACATGGGTTTTCCTGGGGATTTTCCTCCACTGGTTATACTGGCCACTATGTATAGCCTATCATGTGCTGAAAAATGGCATTAAACCAAACACACTACAACAAGAGCATCCCATGTGCATGTCTACACAATATACATCTATACATCTGGTTGCATTACCTATTTTTGTTTTCATGTGTATCCCCAAGTAGCAGTGGGAATTAATATCAATACAATATTAGAAATGTTTTACCTAATATATATATATATATATATATATATATATATATATATATATATATATATATATATATATATATATATATATATATATTCAGCCAAGACTTAATCTTGCATACTGAATCTTGTCATAATAAGTGGTCCAAGACATACAGCAAATGTAAGGTCAAGCTGAATGACGTACGATGTGCATATTTTAACAGCATAGGTAGATGAACGAAAGTTTGAGTTTCTACTCATTTTGATTAAATGATATAGTTTTGCTTTTGTAAACTATGTACACATTTAGATACTTTTGTAACCCGTTGTATAGATGATACTTGTGGTCACTCTGTGGTCACTTAAAGCCCATGACTTTGACCCTGTAAAATCTTACTTCCAGAGTGAGAAAAAATGCTTCTGAAACAGATTTTAAGAACAATTATTTTTTTTAAAGTCATTTTTTTAATCAATTCATTATAAACCCCTCTTTAGACACGACAGAAGAGAATGGCCTTTTTAATTATTTTACATCTTTTGTTTCCTGCTACAGGAGCCAACATACTGTTATCAAAATCATTCTAACTGATTCTATTTTAGGCATGATAATTACTGTATACAGTTGCCACTGGGGACTTCTGAAAGCATCATAGAGGTGAAATGCATAATCTTTGATTTCACTCAGGTTAAATAATTATACCTAAAACTTGTTATGCATCTTAAACTGACAAAAAATTCTAAATGTTCAGTTTTAGCATTTAAAGTTTTTTTCTGAATTTTTATTATGGGTGTCCTTTTGCAAGTTTTTTTTTGGTTGATGCTTTGTTCAGTTCATACCTGATTTTCTGTTAATGACCTGATCTTGTTAGCAACCTGAGTTTTAACTGTAAGTCTGTGATAAAAGGTTTGATTTTTAATACCAGTGTATTTATTTTCATATACATTCATAGTGATAATCTTCATGTAGTTTTTATATAAAACAATTTTCTGAGTGCAATATACAAGTTTATTGTAGCATAATCCTATTTTCCCTAATTATTGTCAATTAGGACCTTTTTGTTGACATAAAATATTAAATTCTGTTAATGCATGGAAATGAAACACAATCATGTGTTAAGTTTTTTTCTTCTTATTTCAATACGTCAATTACCTATAGTTATTGTCCATTTTAAAGTTTGTTTTTTGAATCTCTTTTTTTATGCAAAGTAAGCAGGTTCTTGAAATCTCTGATAACACTGGACAACAAATTTTTACAAAAGTCATGTTACTGAAATAAAATTAGTCAATTCTTATCAATTTTTATGTGCTGAACACGAATATGACAGTCAAATTGCAAAATTGGCTCTAGTTTTTTTGTAATCTGCAAGAAATTAATGTTTACATAACGAAATGCATTCCAATAGTAAAAGGTCAACTGTAATAGCCTACCTATAAAAAATCAAGTCATTGACTACATCTTAGATTTCTTCGCCTGGCTCTTGTACAGCTGTTCGGGAGCATCTCTGAGGAGTGTCCAGCAGTAGTCAGCCAGCATTGTAGTGGACCATTTTCCCTGGTATCTTTGTTCCATTGTTGCGATATCTTGATGAAAACGTTCGCCGTGTTCATCACTAACAATACCACAGTTGCTAGGAAAGAAATCCAAATGGGAATGAAGGAAGTGAATCTTTAGAGACATATTGCAGCCAAGTTTCTTATACTTCATCAACATGTCTTCTACTAGTTCCTTATAGTTTTCTGCCCTAACATTTCCGAATAAGTTTGTAGAAACTAGGCGAAAAGCATTCCATGCTTGTTTCGCGTCACCTTCCAGCAAGTTGTTGAACCGGTCATCTTTGAAAAGCTCTCGAATCTGAGGACCCACAAAAACTCCCTCTTTAATCTTTGCTTCGCTGAGTCGAGGGAATTTTTCATGCAGGTATCGGAATGCTGGCAAAGTCCGGTCAATGGCTTTCACGAAGTTCTTCATCAAACCTAGTTTGATGTGAAGGGGTGGTAGCAAGATTTTCTGAGCCTCAACCAGAGCTGGGTGTTGGATATTCTTCTCTCCAATGGCTACATTCTGCCTGTGAGTCCATTCCTTCCTCATGTAGTGCATTTCCCTTGCTCGGCTATCCCACTCGCATAAGAAACACATGTATTTTGTATATCCTTGCTGCAGTCCCATTAAAAGGGCAACTACCTTCAAATCACCACAGAGGTGCCAGCTGTACTTGTTATACTCAATGGAATTCAGTAGCTGCCTTAAGTTATCGTATGTCTCTTTCATGTGGACAGCATACGCTACTGGAATAGATGGAAGAATGTTTCCATTGTGCAAAAGCACAGCCTTGAGACTCAGTTTCAAAGAGTCCACAAATAGTCTCCATTCTTGTGGGTCATGAGTGATTTTTAAAGCATTCATGAGGCCCTCAATATCGGAACAGAATATCAGATTACTTTCCTTTCTGAAGAAAGGCTCCAATTGCTGGTGGCGCTTTCGATATGCAGTAATTGTGACATCTTCTTCTAGAAGATTCCATTGTTGGAGTCTTGATCCTAGCAATTCTGCCTTGTTCTTTGATAAGTCCAAATCACGAATCAGGTCATTTAGTTCTTCCTGTGTTATTCTGTGTGGGGTTGATGATGCACCACAGTGAAAATCTGGATCACTGCATGCTGATGGACCAGGAGAAGAACAGGTCGACTCACCTTTGTCTTCGTCAGATGAATCAAGAGAATATTCTGCTGGAGGTTCTGGAATAGGAAGTCCCTCACCATGTGGAACTGGTCTCAATGCAGACGGAATGTTTGGGTAGACTATTCTCGACTTCTTTCGCTTCGTTATTCCGCCGGAAAGAGGAGGAACCAAGCAGAAGTAACAGTCATTTAGGTGGTTGCTTGGCTCTCTCCACACCATTGGGACTGCAAACGGCATTGATGACCTTTTGCAATTCAACCACTGTGAAAGCTGTGTTGTACATGTAGCACAGCATATATGCGGAGCCCAAGGCTTGTCTTGGTCACCAACCTTGCATCCGAAGTAAAGATGATATGCCTTCTTCACTTGAGAATTGATACTTTTCTTCTGGTTGGCAAATGTCACTTCCCCACAAATATAGCAAAAATTGTCCGCGGTATTAACACACTTTCGAGGCATTACTGTTCTTTATTGTATGTAAATGGATAAAATAATAAGTTTTATGTAACAGTAGCTTGAACTGTCTCGCACAACGTCTAAAATATTTTAAATGCTGAACCTATCTGATTGGGCTTTATATAGTACACTGCTTACGTCAGCTTCAGCAGCCGCCTGGCATTAGTATAATAGGCCTACACATGTATAGTACACTGCTGACGTCAACTTACTTCAGCAGCCGCATGGCATTAGTATTGCATTGCATCAGAAAATGATGCAATCAACTGTGGATGATGTGAGCATGATGGTATTATGCAATGTTACATCATTATTCCGGATGTTGCTGCAGTCCTACTGGAGAAATTTACACAGTGAAACATAGAAAATGAGGTATATGAATATCTTCAAAACGAGAGCCAATACAAATTTTTCACGGTTATATTCGTGTTCGGCACACCAAAATACTACAGATTAGGGCCTTTTCAAGTCAGTAATGATTTCACTGTTGACCAGTGTAATTAGCATATTGTTTTTATTGTTTAATTGATGAATCACCAGATCAGTGATGATAATATAATGCCCACTACTTAGCATCTCATTTTATTACAAATCAGATTTTCTTTTTTATATTTTATCACATAGTAATTTTAGGTGCAGTGAAAATTCAAGAAAATTGTGTGTGAGATAATATCATACAGTTGGAATCTGTAAATTTTATATACAGGGTCTATTCTGGAACTGAAATTCGCTTTGATTTTGAAAAATCAGAGGACATTTTCCTAAATATAAGAAGACTCTAATGTAGAGCCTGAAAATATTATGTATGATTTTTACAAGATTGGTCGATACCACAGTTGTTATTCAGAACAGATCCTGGTTATGTAGCAAAATTGATACAAGTGACATGCCATTGTTTAATATGTGACCTTCCATCATTTAACATGTGATATGCCGTTGTTTGACCAACTGACCTTAGCACAACAGTCATCTTTATGTAATAACTCAAACAGAATAAAACTTGGATTAAAAATAAACTAGGCTTGACTGACAGCTGTTGATAGGTGGGTAGAATTTGGGGATTTGTCAGTTGATTTGTAAATGGTATTTGATATTTTTCCTTGAGAAGTTGATTTGCTTGAATCTTAACATCTTCGCTAGCCATGGTTCCAATGTGATAGCCCTATCTACACCTTGGTGGATCGAGCAGATACTTCTATGCTTCGAGTCTGTGAACTTCACTGGATGCAGCGCCAAGCAACAACATCCAATCAAAATTAAGTTGTTCAAATTTTAACACTTTTCTTATATGATCAAGACAAGGGGGAGCACGCAACTTGAATGGACTAATAAATAGGCAATTTTCCAGTGCCGGTCCTTTTTGCACAAATACCTTTCTCTTAAATAGACCTGTAGTGGCTTCCCTCTGGTACATAGTCATACTTTCAATATTAAACTTACAAAGTATCCTATTTAGGTCAATTGCTCTACAATTTTCAGCCGATGTACAATGCACCATGCTATTTGTTAGTTGTCATTACATACTAAGGGAGGCAACTCGTGAAATCCAATAGATATCACTAGGACAAAGCACCAGTATATCTGTTTGATCTGTCAGGTGTAGATAGGGTTATATTGGAAACTTGGCTAGCAGAGATGGGATCTTAATGTTTTTGATACTTTATTTCATTTTAAGATGCCAGATGTAAGTGGGTCTTTATGGTAAATTATTGGATATGTATATTGAACATTGGGAAGCTGCACTAAAATAGTGCAGGAACATTATTTTTAGGAGTAAAAATCTGTTACAAAAGATTTATTTAAATGCACGTATGTCTGTAGTTTTGTTTACTTCTTTGATCATTATACTAGTACAAACTTCTTGACAAGTGCTATTAAAAAATCTGACCTTTATTTTTATGCCTGCCTTAAGGCAGACCATGTTATGATGGTCATGTTTATATGTCCATCTGTTTCTGCACCATAACTTGAGTTGTCCATCATCTGCAGTTACCAAACTTTGTGGATGTCTTGCACTTGAGGTAAGGAAGAACCCTAGTAATTTTGCGGTCAAAAGGTCTAAGTGACTGATTGAAATGAGATAAAAACAATTCCAGAATAATTTGTTCTACATCTGTACTTCACAGAATATGTGGTTACCTTGCACAGGAATAAGAACTGAGTTTATTTGGATGTCAAGGTTAAGGTCTTTATGACTGAAGGAAGATACATGGAATATGCACAGTAATTCATTCTTCTCCATTGAGACTACTAGGGTGGTTAGAGCATCTGCCTCAGATGCGGGGGGTCGCAGGTTCAAACCCAGGCCGAGTCACACCAAAGACTTATAAAAATGGTACTTACATCTGCCTTGCTAGGCGCTTAGCATTAAAAGTTTGAGTGTTAGGACTGGTCAGCCTGGTGACAGGATAATGAGACTGAGTGGGCCATTATGCTACATGCCTGCAGCATGATGCCTTAATGCTAGACATCACTGTAAGCTGCCACACTGCAGACTTTATAGCGATTTAACTGAAAAATTGTTAAAGCTGTGTTAAAAATCCAAATCACACTCATTCTTCTCCATCAACAGCTACCAATGTTTTTGATGTCTTGCATTTGAGGTAACCTTATCAATGTTGGCTTCACAAAATCAAAGGGCATAGTCAATGTGACTGAAAGAAAACATAGTTTCCATACAATAACTTGAGATTTGGGGTTCCCAAGATAAATTCAAAGTCATTGTGACTGAAAGAAGACAAATGGTTTTCTCACAGTGACTTTTGACATATATTTTTTCCAGTCTGTGTTTATATGGTTTGGTAGCTATAGTCAGTAGAACATACAACATAGACCCAGATCTGCTGGATCATTATGCAGTAGTAGATATATGATATGTGTCTGATATGTTGGGAAATAACGTAACTGGGACACTTGCAAGAATGAATTGTAATGTAACAGAATGATTGTGCAATAATGTGGGCTAAGTAGTTTCCTACAGCACTCTCATTGTTGTTTTTTTTGGTGAAAGGGTTTCTGAGAAGACCAGAGAATGCTACATAATGAACCTCAGAAACTTAATGCAGCGTTATCGAGAATGATCTGAGTTGCATTAAAATTCATGCAATAGAACTTTGTCAGGGTTGGAAGAAGTATTATTTCTAGGGTCCTCAGTTGGAATTTCTTTTGATTTTGTTATGTAACAGTGTCTGGCCATCTTAGACTATATAATACTGGTAGTGTCAGGAGGATTTTGAACTTTAAATAATGATGCCACTCAATCTCAGATGCTTTAATGATTTGTGCATAACCAGTTTTACTAATGCCAACTTGCACATCTTTATTCATGTCTGGCTGCCATATTTTTTATGTAAATTGAATGTGGGCTTAAAATATACCAGTAATAGTTATGATGCATTTAGTATTAAAATATACTTGTAATGGTTATCATGCAGTTAGTATTAAAATACACTTGTAATGGTTATCATGCAGTTAGTATTAAAATATATCTGTAATGGTTACCATGCATTTAGTATTAAAATATACTTGTAATGGTTACCATGCATTTAGTATTAAAATGTACTTGTAATGGCTATCATGCAGTTAGTATTAAAATGTACTTGTAATGGTTACCATGCATTTAGTATTAAAATGTACTTGTAATGGCTATCATGCAGTTAGTATTAAAATATACTTGTAATAGTTATCATGCATTTAGTATTAAAATATATCTGTAATGGCTATCATGCAGTTAGTATAATGGTTATGATGTATTTAGTATTAAAATAGATCTGTAATGGTTATGCCTGCAATTATTATCAAAATAGCAGCACATCAAAGAACATTATTTACTTAAAGAGTGCAACCTGTGTGGTTAAAACATCTAGACTGGCATCTTGAATCCATTCTTATAACTAGAGTTTATAAAGATATCCATGTTAATATTGTGGTAACATGAATCTGCCAAATGATGTATTGAGGACCCTTCTTCTTGTAATGCAGAGTCTTCTAAAATGAGATCAGTTTGAGGAAATGCAGTGTCAGCATGTACTTTTGATGTGTACTTGTACATGTAGCATTGAGAATGTGACAGCATGTACTTATGATGTGTACTGGTACATGTAGCATTGAAAATGTGACAGCATGTACTTTTGAAGTGTACTTGTACATGTAGCATTGAAAATGTGACAGCATGTTCTTTTGATGTGTACTTGTACATGTAGCATTAGAAATGTGACAGCATGTACTTTTGAAGTGTACTTGTACATGTAGCATTGAAAATGTGACAGCATGTACTTATGATGATTAAATTTATCATACTCTGTGTATCTCTGAATAGTCACCATGGTAGTTTACAGTTAGGGGTGTCATATGACTATGGTATCAGTGTAACTTGCACACAGAACAAGTCTTGACCGCACACTATGAAGATATGGATAAAGAAACAGAATGTACACCTGTTAAAATGCATTCAGTCCATACATGTATGTAAGCCTACACAGCTGTTGCCAACTTGAAGAACAATCAATATTGTATGTTTTCTTACCAATATTTTCAGGTAATACCTCAAATATTTTTACATAGTAAAGTATTCAGAAATTCTTTTATTGAGAAAATTTGGTGCTCTTGACTTGTACATCCATTACGGAACACTTTAATTTCTTATCACACACTGATCATGCATTGCTTAATTCAGACATATTGTAATATATTTTGTTCAGACATACTGTCATATACACTATTTTCTCTTCACTTGGTATCATTTAAAAAAAATTTTAAGTACCTAAGAGATAGATAGATATATAGATATATATATATATATATATATATATATATATATATATATATATATATATATATATATATATATATATATATATATATATATATACATACATACATACACTCTTAAACAAAAACAGTTTGAGAAAAAGAAAAGTTGCAGATTGTACAATGTTTCTCCTTGACATTTAATGACTGGAGTCTATTTATGAAGATCCCTAGATTAGGAAACTTTTGTTTGGCTCACCCCGCTTTATGTAGTGGGCAATTAAAGTGTCACCCATGTACATCCATTACACCCTCTCAGGGCATTTGTCAGTCAGGAATTTCATTGGCCAAATTCATTATGTATCTTTATAAGAAACTGACCATGCTAAAATTTGATTTTCAGGGTTTTCTTAATAAAATTTGCTTGCATATTGAACTATGCTTTATTAATCGTATTTGCGGTGTGTCATTTGAGCACAGGTCCAGTCAGGTGTAGATAAGAACTGATATAGGGTGTTCTTAATAATGCATGTGATTTATGTATTTTTGCTGTTACTTTTAACCTTTTCACATATTAACAGTATCATTGTTTTCTAATTGGAGTCCACACACACATTAAAATTGGTGAGAGAGAATGAACCATGTACTAGTCATAGATCTGTCATAAATCATGTGCAATGTTGTTAACATTTACAGTAAAATACATTCTAACAATGACCCCTCCCCCATGACTTCATGATATCTATACCATATCCATACAATATCACATACAAATGAACTTTATACAAACTTCAATGTATGTATTTTTTGTATCCATGTTCCTACGTATTGGATTTTGCTCTATTATATCTTTTATTATTGTCATAGTTATCTGATGTGTAAAGCATTCTATTATGAAAAGTATTATTTATTGTATCAAATTTAATCCATTCACTAATATCAAGTATTAATTATTTCTAACATGTAAAATTTCATCACTCTGCTTTACATTCAGTGCAGAACAGAATATCTTCCTGATTCTCTTTTACTAACAGCCATAAAATGAATCCTTATGTGCATTTAGCACTCTCAAGTCCAAATAACTTAGCACTCTCAAGTCCAAATAACAACCAATCCTAACCAAGTGCATTTTTGCTTTCCAATTATTATAACCTCTCAGATCACTTGTGATGCATATAGGTGTTCAGTTGGTTTGTCTTTTGAAGTTTTATTTGCTCTGATATTTAAAATTCCAATTTAACTTTGGTTGTACATGTTTGGTTTTGTTGGGGTTTTTTGTTTTCAAATTTATTAACACACTTATATTTGTTCTAGTTATTGTGGTAACAGCTGTAGCTGAAATGCATAAGGACTACTTCATGTTAACAGCTGTAGCTGAAATGCATGAGGATTCCTTGATTATCTGATTGAATGTTTAGTAAAATTTTATTTAAAAATTTGTCAACAGTACTAAGCAGTAAATTAGATATATTAATGAAACAGTATGTAATTTAACACAGATGTAATGTAGAGTGGTTGAAATTTATACATAACTGTACAAAATGTGAAAATTTAAATTGTAAGAAATCCATAATGCATACAGAGGAGCGTTGTATCTATGTGAAATCTCAGATTTGTTATTTTCCTTTGGTTTTTGCAGTTGATTGATGTAATCATATTTGTTGTAAAGAACTGAATAAATGTTGTTAAGTATGCACAATTTTTGTCATTTATTTTCAAATTTCAACCACTTTACTTCTGTCAAAGGAATTCTTATGCCTCATTTTTTGAAAGATTGATAAGCATCTGTTGGACTCTAAACCTGGTTTCAGTTGACAATAGAACTCATACATTACTCATGACTAGTGTCTGCATTCTACATATCGTTTGGTTGCCCATTTTCTGAAAGTTTGTTTTTGAGCAAAGCTTCTGAAACAGAGAACCAATCTAAAAACACCATGGTGCACTAATGCCATCTAATGACATGCAGTTACATAACCAGAGTAGAGTTAACAGTGCTTACTCTTAGAATAGCACTTTTTAACTGGGTTTTTTTCCCGGAAAATCTTGTTAAGTTATTGGATAGTAATGTTTAGTTGGTATTGAATATTGCATCAAAACTGGATGAAAGACAGTTCTAAGTTTTAACACTCTGAATTTATACATTTTACTTAATAAAAACAACTTCAGTAAACCAAATCTGGCAAGCTTTGGAATCCAGGCCTCCATAAAATATTACTGAACTCCAAACAATCCTCTTATATATTACGGCCAATGAAAATGCATTGTAAGCAAATTTTGAGTAAGATTTGAAAATCTGAAGTAACATCTGTCACTTGAAATGTTGAGTAATGTTGTACAGGTCAGATCTCTGTGAATTCATTAATAATTGTGAGGCAGCAATTTTCGTTGTGTGGTTGCTGCACACCATGAATTCAAAGACTCAATGATAAGTGATCTGTATGACTTCCCATCCATAATTTAAGCACTGAGAAAGTGTCATTTATTTTACACAACCACAAAAAATGATACCATCAAAATTAATGACTTTGCAGTACTATATCATACATACTTCCTTATAAGTAGAGTCCAACTGCAAACTGCACAGATCCAGATCTGCCATTGCATAATGTGCCAACATATCTGGGTCAGTGCAGTTTATTTGGAGCAGTGAGTATAACAGACAGCATAGACCCTGATTTGCAGGTACATTATGCTATGGCAGATCAGGGTCTTTGTTGCTTGCAGTTGGACTCGACTTAAAGTGAATATATATGGTTGTGTTGGGAATTTCAGATCTATATCATTAGTCGACACTGTGTTTTGATATCAAAGCAATCACTTTCTGCCTCTGGGTGAAAGTCAGAACAATTAAGGGAAAATGTAATTCTGACTTGTATTCTTGTCTGGAGGATAACTTTGAAACCCTAAATATATATATCATCACCAGACAGTATTATCACATACCATAACCACACCATACTAAAAGGTCAAAATGTCATAGCAAGGGAGGAAACAATGGCGACTTGTATCAATATTTAACTTGAGAACTAATGAAGATATGTTGATCAAACTTTAGCAGCCTGTTATATGTCTAAGACTTGACATTGTCTTCAGTTGTCTTCAGTATTCTGTCAAGTCCCCTGCCACAAGGTCAAGGTTACAGTAATGGATGACATACATGCAATTTGGTGCCCAGTTTCTTTATTCATGCAGTCTTTTTAAACCCATACAGTTTTTTTAATTAAACTCTACCGAGGTACACAACTGAGCATACCATAATCCAGCCCCGAGGTCAATAGTACAGAAAAAGTGACCAAAAAATGGGGAGTAACATGATGCCTTTTGTGGTATTCATGTCTTCTGCCACTGACATGATGAAATCTATGTGATGCTGGAGATGATTTAGTTGATGCAGTCAGATATATATAAACATGTAACATATAAACCTCAACCATGAAAGAAAGATTAGTAGCAGTCAAGTTAGATTGGTATAAATCCAAACAGCTTCAATAAAAGTAAAGACCCAACAAGTCCCTTTTGAGATGTACACTGTATGCCTTCAAGCATGCATAGCAATTGTATTTGGTACCACATGACTTGTAATGGTACCATCAGTTTACAGTTATATTTAATGTTTACGTTACATAAGACTTGTAATGGTACCATCAGTTTACAGTTATATTTAGTGTTTATGTGCACACGACTTGTAATGGTACGATCAGTTTACAGTTATATTTAGTGTTTACGTACATAAGACTTGTAATGGTACCATCAGTTTACAGTTATATTTAGTGTTTACGTACATAAGACTTGTAATGGTACCATCAGTTTAAAGTTATGTTTAGTGTTAACATACACACAACTTGTAATGGTGCCATCAGTTTACAGTTATATTTAGTGTTTACAATTATATTTAGTGTTTGTGTAGCTCAAATTATCACTTTAGACTGTAAAAGAATATTTTTCAGAGATACCTTATATAATCACTTATAAGTCCAGTACAGCTGCAAACTGCACAGACCCAGATCTGATGTGTGCAGTTTGTTGGGAGAAATCAGTAGAACAGACAATACAGACCCAGATCTGCTGTGTGCAGTTTGTTGGGAGAAATCAGTAGAACAGACAATACAGACCCAGATCTGCTGTGTGCAGTTTGTTGGGAGAAATCAGTAGAACAGACAACACAGACCCAGATCTGCTGTGTGCAGTTTGTTGGGAGAAATCAGTAGAACAAACTGCACAGACCCAGATCTGCTGTGTGCAGTTTGTTGGGAGAAATCAGTAGAACAAACTGCACAGACCCAGATCTGCTGTGTACAGTTTGTTGGGAGAAATCAGTAGAACAGACAACATGCTATGGCAGATTATGCTTTTTGTTGTTTGCAGTTATAGGTAGTATACATATTGTATGTACAACTGTACCCTTTCAGAGGGCCTTTATGCAGGTACTGTATGTACTTTCTTTTTTACGACTAATCAATACAACAAACAACATAGATCCTGATCTGCTGGCCCAATACACAATTGCAGATCATAGTGTACCATATATGCTCACTGCAAAATGTTGAATGTGGATGCACACCCACTTCTGACAAGAGTGTGATTCAACGACATACAGACAGGCAGCATTGACCGTACACTTTTACAACATTGTAACAGTAGTTGCTATATTCTTGTGCTTAACACAGTCATGAAGATGTTTTTTGTTGTTTAAACCTGCTTTGAAAAAGCTTCCTAAGTATTTATAAGAGATTTCTTCCATGGTGTTTGGTTTGTTTAAAGGAGGAGCACTTTCAGCCTGAGATTCTGCAGGAAGTTGCCAAGCAGCCTTCATCCCCTCCCAAACTGAGTGCGCAGGAACTGAAACGACTTGAGAAAGAACACAAGGAACAGGAAAAACGTGAGCGAGAGGAGGCTAAGCGCCGAAAGAAGGAGGAGGAGAAGGAGCAAAAGCGGCTTGAGAAGGAGAGAAAAGAACTAATTGCTCAGGAGAAGAAAGCCGCAAAGGTTAAATCCAGTAGAGGGAAGGAAAAAGAAGTGAGTATTAAGTTGGAATTGAGTTTCAAATACAGTGAAGCCGATATTGACTTGATCTTCACTGAACCAAAATCATCCTGAAACCCAAAAACATTTTATTGATCCAGATTTGTACTTTTTTAATTAAAGAAGTCCATAAAACTGAAATTCTTCAACTGTGAAAACTGAAACAAATTTTCCTTCCCAGATTTCATTGTTACATAGAAATTAACCTGATACAATTGAACTTACTTAGCCACCAATTCCCAGTTACACAGTATCTGGTGGTTGAACTTACTTAGCCACCAATTCCCAGTTGCACAGTATCTGGTGGTTGAACTTACTTAGCCACCAATTCCCAGTTGCACAGTATCTGGTGGTTGAACTTACTTAGCCACCAATTCCCAGTTACACAGTATCTGATGGTTGAACTTACTTAGCCACCAATTCCCAGTTGCACAGTATCTGGTGGTTGAACTTACTTAGCCACCAATTCCCAGTTACACAGTATCTGATGGTTGAACTTACTTAGCCACCAATTCCCAGTTGCACAGTATCTGGTGGTTGAACTTACTTAGCCACCAATTCCCAGTTGCACAGTATCTGGTGGTTGAACTTACTTAGCCACCAGCATGCAATTCCCAGTTGCACAGTATCTGGTGGTTGAACTTACTTAGCCACCAATTCCCAGTTACACAGTATCTGGTGGTTAACTAATGTAATAACTCTGGGGAAATCATTGATTTCATCTAATTTTAGGTGAAAATTGAGGACCTCAAGAAACAGAGATTTTGATCTTGAGGTTTCACAGCCGTAATATGCAAATTCTTCATATTTATTGTTATATTTATATAAAGGAAAAATATTTAGTATGCACCTAAATGTACATGGCAATCAAGAAATTTTTAAGTATTCAGTATTACATTAATTTACAATGGAAAATAAAATTAAAATCCTTGCTTGGAAATATAAAATTATTATTTAGAATGATACAAGCAAATGCTTCCAGTTTATTAAAAAATAAGCCCCATTATAATGAACTTTAAAAAAAATGCAACCTTGCCTGCATGACCAATCTAAGGGCATCAAGGCTATCATTAGCATTATGTATAGTTAAGTTTCTGATGTTTGGCCATATGCTTGTTAGCTCTACAGTCTTTTTCTTTCATTATATTGTCACGTTATAACATTAAATCGTTCCAAGTAGATTGCTGACACAACTGTCAAATGGCAAGACACCTATTGAAGAGAGTATTCACTGTAAACATTAAATGCTGTTTAAATACATTTCAACACTTCGAAGAACAGTGGTTGAGACCACCAAGGTAATGGCAGTACACATCATCCATTAATCAGAATGCACAAAAAAATATTGATATAGTCCTCAATTCAGCTTTTATCTAGAATTAATTTACATTTCATAAATAAAAATGTGAATATTAATTTTTTTTAAATTAAAGAAATACAAGTATGTATTTTTGTTTTGTAATGGGAGTACAGAAGCTGTCCATGAAGTTAGGTCAGTGTTCTGTTTAAGGGATGTTAATTTCAAGTATTGTTTGTTTTAGTATGTACATTTGTTACAGTTAATGTTTATATTGATTTTTGTGATGATGGAAATTGGTTAGCTTGTGCCAGTTTGTGTGCACTGTACATGCAGTAGAAGATCATGTGATGAAAGACTGCAGTCATGTTATGAAATAATGCAGTCATATGATGATAGACTGCAGTTACTTGACGAAAGACAGAGATCAGAATGTGACAAAAATGTATCGTGTGGTTAGAAACATTGTTCCCTTCCTTTAGAATGGGTAGTTCTTGCTCATGAACTTCAACATGCTCATCCAAAGTAATAGGACAGGAAAGAGAGCCCATTAAATGCTGAAATAAGTAACTCTATTTTTACTCAGATTTTTAGAATTCAGTCATAGAATGTAATTAGTCCTTCAGTGATAGATGAACTGAGAATAGTCTTGTATTGTTGGAGAGGCTGAAATCCCCTTAATATAACAACTTTTTAGGTAGCAGCCTCCACAGCCTACATAGTAAAATAGTTGTTAAGTTTGAAGTATTTACATCTTAAGAGGTGTGTATAAGCCCCATCACCCCTTCCATCCCTAAACATAAAATCTAAAATTATGTAGAAGTACCAGGTTAGGAGCTTCAGTCAGGTTAGGTCAATGCTTTTGGTAGATGTGTCTACAAATTTTCTCTTTACTCCTTCTACATTTTTTTGTTTTAAAAATGAATATTATGATGCTGCCAGAAAGAAAACTACTTTCTTCCTGAAATTGTAATAAACACACCATCAATCAAAATTTAACCACTAAAGTGGCCCACGCCTTCTCCTGCACAGGTGAGTCAGGATAAAAGAAGTAGAGATGGACCGAATATGGAAAAGGAGTGGCATGAAGTCATAAACCAAGAAGATCGAAAACCGGCAACACCAGACAGGTCGCGGAAACGCTTCAGCAGTTTTGAGGATGTAAAGGTTAATATACTGATGTACTTCCTTTATTTTTCCCTAGATGTGTTTTACTCGCAGTGGTTTTTTGTTACCAGTCTATGAGTTCCAGAGTTATGGATTCTGGAACTTGTGTTTTACGTTTGAATTTTAAAAAAGCCTAGGAAAAATTTACCAGTCTGCCATGGGGTTCAGTCCCATGACAGATGAAATCAGAAGTATGTCTTTTCAAAAAGCACTGTAATTAACTTGGATGACTTTAAGGGAATTTATGTACTCTTTAAGTGAGCGCACATCTTTGCATTTTATTCGTTTTTAGTTTACCTGGCCATGTGGCCCAATGAACTTACTATATGGTTCTTTGGGTCCATTGGCTGTTGAACATCATGTATTGAGTGTCATATTTATAGCTTCTCTAAAACCACTCAACACAAATTGACCAAATTTGAAAGAATGCATAAGGGCATGAAGTTCTTTCAAACTTCTTTAAGTTGATGCCAGTCCACGTTCAAATTTAGCCACTCAAAAAATGTTACCAAATTTTTAAAGAATGCATCCTGGCATGAGGTTCTTTCAAACTTGGTTCATATGATGCCAGTCCATGTTCAAATTTAGCCACCATTATTAAAGTAGAAAAACATTTTCATGACTTCTACTAAAAAAACTGCTCATCAAAATTTGACAAATAGCATCCTGGCATAAAGAACTTATCAGTGTGTGCAAGTGGATGCCTCTGAACCATCAAATACAACAGCTATTACTTAAAATAAATTACGTTGTTGACAACCTCTCAGAAACTGCTCATGAGAAATTGATAAAATCTGACAGAAAGCATCGAGGCAGTAAGAGCTTCTAACTTGATATGGATGATACCAATCTTTCATCAGTTATGTCCTACATTACCAAAAGGATCCTTTAAACGATTAGGTTCTCAAAAACTACTGAAAGAATTCGACATTTTAAAAAAAGCATTCTGGCATAAATGATTTTTAAATTTCTACAAATGATGATAGTCTGCCATCAAATATGACTGCCATGACTAAAAATAGAGAATAATTTAGCAACTTCTGAAACACCACTTAAGAGATTTTGATGAAATTTAATGGAAAGTGTACTGGCTTGAATGTCTTTCCAATTGATAACAAATGATGCTTGTTCTGCCATCTAATATTACTGCCATTTTTAAGTATACAAAACATTTAGACCCCTTTAGCCAAAAACAAATCTGTTGAAAAGAATTTAATTAACTTTGACACAAGTATCTTCTCATGAACAAATCATAAAATATAGAGGAAGATAGCAAAACTAGAGAAACCCTGAAACAGTTGTTTTCATGGTGTAATTTCAGCAGCTTGGGAAGAAATTTCAACAGAAACCATTTTTCTGACCCAGATTGTTAGAGAAAATCAAAAGAAATAATCTATGATAATGACTATTTTGAATCACAGGTTTGGGATACAAAGTTGTTCCCTTTCAGACAAAGATATAAAAAACAGATTTGAAAAACAAGTGTTTGAATACAAAAAGGCATAATTATCAATAGAACAAGCTATAAAGATAACAAAAAACATTTTTATATTTATAGTTAATTTGTGAAGAATTACTCCTTAGAAAATGATTCATATTTTGGAACTAGTTTGATATATTTCATGAAATAGAGTTTGACAGGTGCCAGATTCAAGTTTTCATTGATTTTACAATAATGTGCATTATAGAAGATTTTTATGCCTTTTTTATATTAAGTACCTTAATCACAAATTATTTTTAAAATATATTTCGAGCTCTGAATAATAGATCTGATAGGCCAGTATGCTGTCCTCATGAAACAATTCCAGATGTAATTACTAAGGTCAATAAAACCCATGACCTATAAATAAAATGATGAGAAATTCCACACTGACCAGATGGTGGGGCTTGAACCTACTACCTTTTGTTAAGATGTCCATCATGTTAACCAAATGAGCAACCTCAGCTCACTTGGGTATGGATCTCAGTGGTTTCCAAGTTATGACTCTAGGGGCAAGGCCCCAGGGAAGTAACAGTGATTTCCCAGACCTGCCAACCATTACAATTTTGCCACAAGTTTTATGAAAATTACCCTTAAAATATGGACTTATGGCATACAAGCAAAAACTATGGAAAAAATCCGGATAATTGGTTCATCCCTGCTTGATTTGGATTCAGGTTTCATATTAGGATTAGGGAAATTGGTCAGGGCACCAGACTAACTTTGCAGCAGCACCCCAGATGCTTTAAACTGCACCTGTTTGTTGGTGCGAAGCATCTGGATGATCAAACTTTTGATTATACAATTTTTTTTAAAAAATGGCATCCAGAAAGTGATGCATGTTTAGGACGAAAGAGAAAATAAGCTTCTAGAAAAGTGTTATTAATCAACACAGAAGAATAAAAAGGAGTATTCGTATTTTTGTGAATAAAAGCTGGAAAGGACACAATTACGTTTATTGAACATCATGTGCCAATTTGAGTATGTCTCATGCCAGGAGACATGATTGCCATCATCATGAGAAATGGAAGTCCTACAATGTAAGACACATCACCCAATATTTTTGTTATGGGGGATGATAGCACTAAAACAAAAACATGTGCCATGTCTTACATTGTAGGACTAGTGAAATGGAAAAAGAATTTCCAAGAATTATGTCAAGCTGAGAGATAACAACAAACCATTGAGTTGCGTATGGTTTGGAACTAAAGTTTGTGCAACTGTACTAGTGGTAAATAAAGTCAACATGTACTTTACAAATATTTCAGTTGAACATAATGTTTATTGCCACTTCCTCAAACTTTTATTTATGTTTTCCAGCTTTAGACTAGCAGTTATTGATATTTTATTACACCTTACTGAAAACTGGTCATTCTTACAAAAAAAGATCAACTGCCTTACTGAGACAGACTCGTCAAGGTTGGAAGATCTGATTTCCACATGATTTTCACACAGCAGTGGAATTACCCCACTAGCACTTTTGTATGGGCATGGGGTTTGGGGGTCTAAATTTAAGGCTGGAGGAGGGCAGTTTTTATGAGAATACTATCATTGAACAGACTTCTTACACAGTGTTTCAAAAACTGTGTATGTGATAAAAACTTTTGATGAATAAAACACAGCTTGTTTTATCTTCATTATTGGCACAGTGGTATAAGGATGATGCAGTTGTTTATATCCAGTCAATGAAAGATAACTCAGTAAGTGCGTGATTGTGGCAGTTAATCTAAATGTCATGCATTTCTATGATCAGATTGCTCTTTTTTAATACTGACCACTCTTACAGATTTCATTATGCTGATATCAAATTGTGCGTTTTTACACTCTAGCTCATTTTTAACTCTGCTAGTTACAGACTTGGAGAGTTTACAAGATGCTCTGTTGTTTGTTGATAATCCATTTTTCATTGTGCAGCTGTTGTTTAGCACAAGTTTGTTATTGCTGCTCTAAAACTGCTTTGAGGATTGCCATGAATCTTTTCACATTTTCATTCCATTGGTCTAGATGGTCAAACTTGTGCTGCTCAGAAATTGAGTATGACCATGAAAATCCTATTCCTTTTCTATGGATTATCATACCAACTTGCTAAAAGACTTCTTACGTTCATCCCAGATCAAGATGGTATTGCTTCTACTTCTGAACAGAAAGTTGTATTGACATGGGGTTATTACCAAAAGACTTTGTATGGTGTTTACTTGGATCTGAATTGAAAACTGTGCTGATCTGATGTCCAGTATGGCATGTACAGTGGACATCTTTGACATCTTGTTATTGTGAATTGACTGTAGGTACCTAAAAACCTGATGATAATACAGATAAAATATGGCACTGGCAATGCTGATAGCTGGAGTAAAAGGGGGTAGGGGGCTAAATATTAGTTTAATTCATTTTTGTTGTATTCCCATACAATGAATGATTGAGGAACTTTATGATGATGTACACCACAGAAAGCCCTGTGTTTTTTATATATAAAGAAATGGTGTTTATATTAAAAAAATTTATTTTAAGGATTTTATATTTTTTAAAATATTTTTTACCTTTATCTTTAATATTATTTATCTTTTACAGAATTCATATGCCTCTTCCATTTATCTTCATCAGTAGTACTTGTAGTTTACATTTATTTTAAAGGGTTTATATTTGTAAAGTGTATTTTGCAATTATTTACAGTTACATTTTTAGGACTTTACTTATAATCAGTACCATATATGCTGTTAGAACACACACACACACAAATACATGATGGTATGCTGCTATTCTTTTAACTGAGCCATTGTAAAATAAATTAAGAGTTCTGAGATTTGGCTTTTAGAAAACAGTAAATTCCTGCAAATAGCTTTGTGGTATAATATTTTCACATTTTTTATGTAAAAACTTCAGTTTTTTTGCACACATTTATTGCAAACTATTTTTAAAAATAATATTTAATGCCCAGATTTGCTTCTTTAAATACAAATACACTTGTTAATACAGTTATGATCCAATTTACAGTCCATAGGTTATATATTAATTCATAAGTATGTTGTATGTTAAGAGATGATGGAAGTTTGAGTTATTAGTATTGCAATACTCCCAAGAGTTTAGTAATGTAATGGTATATATAGAGATATATTCTCTCTTCCTGTCTGCAGTAATGGTAAGTCTTTCATGATTGTATCACTGATACATTTATCTGGAACAACAGACCCTCATAGCCATACATTATTATCATGACTCCAACTAACATGTTTGCCAAATTTTATGCAAGAGCTTATTCCTGAGAAATAAACCCATCCCTATTTTTTTTTTAAATTCTCACATCCACAGTACTTAAATAGCATAGAAATATTATAAATGCAAGTGCATAATTAGCATAGAAATATTGCAAATGCAGGTAATTAAATAGGATCAAAATATTGTAAATACAGGTACTTATTTAGCACAGAAATATTGCAACTACAGGTACTTAATTAGCAATGAAATTTTGTTAATACAAGTACTTAATTAGCAGAGAAATATTGTAAATACAAGTACTTAATTAGCATAGAAATATTGTTAATACAAGTACTTAATTAGCATAGAAATATTGTAAATACAAGATCTTAATGAGCATCAAAATATTGTAAATACAAGTACTTCATTAGCAAAGAAATATTGTAAATACAAGTAATTAATTAGTATAGAAATATTGTAAACACAAGTACTTAATTAGCATAGAAATATTGTTAATACAAGTTCTTAGTTAGCATAGAAATGTTGCATATACAAGTACTTAATTAGCATAGAAATATTTAAAACACAAATTCTTAATTAACTTAGAAATATTGTAAACACAAATATTCAATTAGCATAGAAGTATTGTAAATACAAGTACTTAATTAGCATAGAAATATTGTAAACACAAGTGCTTAATTAGCATAGAAATATTGTAAACACAAGTACTAAATTAGCATAGAAATATTGTAATTACAAGGACTTAATTAGCATAGAAATATTGTAAACACATGTACTAAATTAGCATAGAAATATTGTAATTACAAGGACTTAATTAGCATAGAAATATTGTAAACACAAGTACTAAATTAGCATAGAAATATTGTAATTACAAGGACTTAATTAGCATAGAAATATTGTAAATACAAGTACTTAATCAGCATAGAAATGTTGTAAACACAAAACTGCTAAATTAGTATAGAAATATTGTAAATACAAGTACTTAATCAGCAATGAAATATTATAAATACATTATATAATTAGCATAGAGGTATTGCAGTGACAAGTACTACTTAACTAGCATGGAAATATTGTAAATATAAGGCTTTGTGCTGGACAGAGAAGAGTTCACACTGGTAGTCTGGTCTTTATTTGAACAGAATGTTTTTGCCTAGACCTAAGTTATGTTTGAATCCAAGCAATTTGAGTTAAGTTTAAGCTTGGTTTAAGTTTGAATCCAAGCAATTTGAGTTAAGTTTAAGTCTGGTTTAAGTTTGAATCCAAGCAATTTGAGTTAAGTTTAAGTCTGGTTTAAGTTTGAATCCAAGCAATTTGAGTTAAGTTTAAGTCTGGTTTAAGTTTGAATCCAAGCAATTTGAGTTAAGTTTAAGTCTGGTTTAAGTTTGAATCCAAGCAATTTGAGTTCAGTTTAAGTCTTGGTTTAAGTTTGAATAAAAGCAATTTGAGTTAAATTTAAGTCTGGTTTAAGTTTGAATCCAAGCAATTTGAGTTCAGTTTAAGTCTGGTTTAGGTTTGATCAGTCAGATGGCCTAAGTCCAGTCTTAAACAGCATGAAAAGTTGGTGAAACTGGGTCAGAGTTAAATTAACCAAAATAAAAACTATAGGCCTTGAAGTTCTTTAGAAAAATTGGGAATAGAGTGCAGAGAAGGGAAGTCAGCTGTTTGGAATGAAATACTTAAATTATACTTTCTGGGATCTTAGAGATACAAGCCTTAGTGTCAAGAAAAAAGATGTAATGATACTAATTTTACTTAAATATTGAGAATGGAATTGAGTCATTAACTTACAATTAGGAATTTTTAAGTTATTAAATTTCATGAGACAAATTAAACTTCACACCAAAGTAAAATCTGAACAGGAAAAGTTACACCTAGGAAAGAAACTATCTGCAGAGCAAAATGATTGACACCTCAGAAAGATGTACAGAGCAGAGTAATTGACCCCACAGAAAGGAAAGACTGCTCAGCCTACTAATTTGCATATCTGTTTGCTTAAAACACACAATTTTTGAAAGGGATTGAAAGTTAGCTTCTAATTGTATTTTGACAATTTCAGATCATGTAAAGATTTGAATTTGTATGTTTTACATTGTAAATATTTCTATTTGCCTTGCTTTTGTCAAGCCACCCAGTTATGGAAATGATTCACACCTAATTGGTGATCAGTTTGGTTGGTTGGTTGGGGGTCCATTGGAATTATGGCATCTCTGTTAATCTGATTGTTGATTCATATTTACATCTAAGGTGTCAGTTATACAGTTTTAGATAATACTGAAGTGATCAGTTATATAGGTAAATATTGGTGCATCATTATTAATCAGGAGTAAAAACGTTGCATCAGGAAAGTCACTTATCTACAGTAAGTAAAGATGGTAAAAGAAAAGAGAGGATATATCAAATGAAATAAATAAAGACGAACATATTAGAAGTAATTGCCTAGCTGTGCTAGATGGTTGCATGCCATGTTCTTACCCAGTAGTTGTTGTGATATATGATCAAGAGAGTGAATTTTCCCTTATTTTCCCATTGTTTTATAATTTTATTGATGTCATTAATTGTGCATGGCATGTTGCTTAACAGCCCCAGGTGGAGGAGGAAACAGATGAGTTCGATGATGACTCTGAAGATGAGGTCCCTGATAAGGTCAAGGACAAAAAGGTGTGATCAGAACCTCTACCCTATCCACAGATCTGTGCAGTTTGATCATGCTGACTTCTTGCCATGTCAGATAAGAAATGTTGATCTGCACAAAAATACAATTGTTCTACTAGAGATGAAAAAATAATGGAGGAAGAATTAAAACTTAAGATGATGTTCACAAATTAGCCTTTTTATTGTGACCTATTTAAAAATTATGAAAATATCAATTGATATATTCGATATTTAAAATGGATAAATTTCAAATTTAGCAACATTTGATTATTGTGAACATTTGCCTTTTATGTAATGTTACATTAAAAGTTTTGCAGTGTAGATTTCTTCATCTTGTGACATGGGTTAATATAGTCAGATGTGTGTATAAATTAACGCTTTATGCATTTTCTATCTTTACACGGATTGCACTGCTTTTTTCAAGGTTGCACCCAGTGAATCTACAGATTCTAGTTTTGCTTTGATTAGGGTGGACTTGATTCCATATTCATCCAATTTGTCTGCAGATTTATAGTTTTGCTTTGATTAGGGTGGACTTGATTCCGTATTTGTCCAATTTGTCTGCAGATTTATAGTTTTGCGTTGATTAGGGTGGACTTGATTCCATATTCATCCAATTTGACTGCAGACTCAAGTTTTACTTTGATCAGGTTAGACCCGATTCCGTAATCCAGTTTTGTTGATGGATCATGTACAGTAATAAATGTAAAAAAAAATTTTGATGTCCACACACAGAGAGAGGCATTCTTTCATACACATTGCATCTATCAAATGGAGCATTCTAAAATGGTTATAATATCCAGAATCAGTAATGTCCTAAAATTGTAATTTTTTTCATGCATAATAGAAAAAGATGAAAGAAGTGCATAACATTGTTTATAATTTTGATTTATGGAAAGTTAGGGAAAACTTAAAATGCTTTACCTTAATTTCAAGAATTCCTCGGTTAATTAAGAAGTTGTATGATGACAGGCCTGGGTCTTAATTTCAAGAATTCCTCAGTTAATTAAGAAGTTGTACAATGACAGGCCTGGGTTTTAATTTCAAGAATTCCTTGGTTAATTAAGAAGTTGTACAATGACAGGCCTGGGTTTTATTTTAAAAAATTCCTCGGTTAATTAAGAAGTTGTACGATGACAGGCCTGGGTCTTAATTTCAAGAATTCCTCGGTTAATTAAGAAGTTGTACAAGACAGGCCTGGGTTTTAATTTCAAAAATTCCTCGGTTAATTAAGAAGTTGTACAATGACAGGCCTGGGTTATAATTTCGAGAATTCCTCGGTTAATTAAGAAGTTGTACGATGAAAAGCATGGGTCTTAATTTCAAGAATTCCTCGGTTAATTAAGAAGTTGTACGATGAAAGGCCTGGGTCTTAATTTCAAGAATTCCTCGGTTAATTAAGAAGTTGTATGATGACAGGCCTGGGTCTGTGTTTCGATTTCCACTGAGCCATAACATAGGACAAAATATCACTCCATAGGAAGTTATATTACATATCAGTATTTAATTGGCTATACAAATGTACATAAATACATTTCCTTCAACAATTGCACTTCATATGAAGCATGCTACTTGCTGGCTGTTCATGAGATCTGTTCGGTTTAATTGATGGGTGTAAAATCCAGCTACATTACTGTCATGAAAGAACATAGTTCCATAATGAGGTTTCTTGTTCAAAATAGTTTTTCGCTGAAAACCATAGAATGTTTGGTTAACAGGATAAGCATTGCTGCTATTTATATGTTTGTGAATGTACATGTTTACCTTTAATTTTAATGTTTCCTTTTAAGTTGGCTTAGGTTTCCTTACAGTTTAACCCATGGAAACATCAGATTGTACTGTCTATACTTGCTTGTAAGTCAAGTCCAACTGAAAAAAAAAATATAGATCCTGATCTGCCATATCATAATATGCTTGCAGATCAGAGTCCAGGTTGTTGTTTCTAATGAGTATGCCTAGCAAACTGCACAGACCCAGATCTGCTGGTGCATTATGGGATGGCAGATCTGGATCTGTGCAGTTTTCAGTTGGACTGAAGTTAGTATATATGGTATATTTTAGCTCCTATAAACATCAGACTGTATACTAGTATTTCACACCCCATATCAAACGTGTTATTCATGTTACTAAGATTCAGAGGTTTTCATTAGTTTTGGACTGGGTTACTTTTGTCTTTGCACTGCTGCACAAGAATTTTACTGCTTTCTTAATGCTTCTTCGCTTTTTGATGAAGGGTGTCATTTTCTTGCTTTTGTCCTGAGAATTAACCCAGCTGTTACCATGGTAACTGTGTGCATAGACTTGTGCAAAGTTATATATATATGAATTAATTTTAGATAAAGGTATGAATTAAAATGACTTCATTAGGGCTTATTAGATTTAATCTCTTTCCAAAAATTTAATAGGTGTTTCTCAATGAGTACTGAGAGTAGCTTTCTTTATAGGATACTAATTGTTTATCAGTCATAATGAGTCCTTTGACTCACTTTTCTTTGTGCATTAGCAGTTGTTTGTCATTTTGAATGAGTACTTTTGAGTCACTTTGTGGGATACAAGTTGTATCATTCAGAATGAGTACTTGGAGTCACTTCATCTTATTACATACCAATTGTTTCTCATTTAGAATGAGTATTGTGAGTCACTTTTCATTGTATGATACCATTCATTTCTCAGTTATAATGAGCATTGTGAGTCACTGCTGAATACCAGTTGTATATAAGCTTTGTACCTAAGGTAGCAATACATGTATATGTAATAGTTAAAAAAACTGTATATGCTGGTGAAACCAATTTCATGTGCATTGGATAGAATACTATAGACTACCAACACACGTATATGTACCTTTGTATAACTGCACCTGAACCATTGAGACCAGTAATAGTAATGTAGTACTGTTATAAAAATAGTAATAATAATAATAATAATAATAATAATACTGAAAAATAGTAATAATAATAATATTAATTCATTTATTGAGATGTGAACATTAGCCAGCAATTATTCTTCCATAAGGCATTCTGATGTCCTGTAAAAAGTATATGTGCATTCATATATCAAAAATTATCAAACAGACCTTGAATTTAACATAACTTGTTTGTAACCAGAAGGACTAGTAGATTCAGAAATGTACTAGTCCAACTGAACCTTTACTGGTCCATCCCATGAAATGCTGACTGGAAACAACTGAAATTTACTAGCCTTGAACTTGCAGACTACTGCTAATTTTCAGCCCTGGATTAAAGGATCACATCAGGAAGCCCTATATTATATACAAACAAAATACAAACAGACACCTAGAAAGAAAATAAACAGACAAAAATCAAATATTCATATATGATTATTCTTTATTTGTATTTAATTATTGCAAATTATGAGCCACCTTAATATGTCATTTAAGTTCAAGAATTCCAAATCAAAATCATGGGATAATGGGAAAGGTTTTTTGTATGGCTAAGCCCTTGGTGCAAAGTCGAACTGTCATAGCTTCAGCAGCTGACAAGACATGCCATTTAGAAAACATGAATGATTTATCTTAGGTTATTGCAAATTAATTTATTCATTTTCTTTCAGCGTTTGAGTGATTGTTCTGTTACAATGGGTAATCCGGCATAGTTGCAAATGACTATTCATATTCCTTACAATATGGCTTCTTCAATATATCCACATATGACCAATAGTTAGGACGTTGCTTGAGTTTACCTTTGAACTCTGTACTCATTTCATTGCTAATATTGTATTTATTTTACCTAAATACCTAGATACCTAAATATTGTAAACTTTATTCCTCCTACTGTATTCAGTCACACCGTTATATGCCATTTGTGTACAACATTACAACATTAGCCTTAGGGTCAAGTCATTCACAGTAATGAACCACTTTGAGAGGAAAATTATCCGAGATAAATTGCTACTTTTTCAATATCAGGTATACATTTATTGCTAAAAGATTGCTTATAGCGAAAAGCAGTAAAATGATGATGAAAACTTGTTTTATGTTAGAATCCACCTTCTTGAATAACATGCTTCATTAAAGGCCAATTTGATTTTAGAAATGTTTTTATACAAATCGATGTAGCATACTTTTTATATTGACTGGTTTTCTTCTTTGAGATTTGTTTTCTGAATCAGCTTACATCAAAAGCTAATCTGAAATGCCCAAAGTGATTAAAATATTCATGGCATATGTATCGTTAATGGCAAAAACCAGACTAGCAGTTTTATAATGCTATGACTATATTTAACAGTGCTGACGCCCATATTCCAGCACACTTCTACTTCCAATTAGTGCCGTATTGTAGTCAGATAACTGATAATGACTTTACTGATCTGACGGTGAACAAAATACTGACTGGTGTTAGTGCATCATTGTAGATGGATAACTGTGATAATAATAGCTTGTTCATTGATCTCATATTAAACAAATACTGAACAGTCTACATATTTCCTGAAGAGATGTAAAAGTTAACATCACTTTACAATAGGTCAGAGGTCACCAGGGAAAACATCATCTACATTTAGAATTAATTTCAGTAAATACATCTAAATTAATACTAATTTTAAAGTGTGTGTGAACTATAACATGTTACAGAATTTTTGCATATTTTGTGTATTTCTAGTTTTGCTGATGGATTTTAATGCATTATTTTCTCCACTGACCACTGATCCATTGCAAAGGGACATAATTATTGCATCACAAGATGTGTTAATTCAATTATACAGTAGTTACACATGACAAATTCCTATAACTTTTAACTCACTAGTAAAGCTTAGGTACAACTTTTGTGTTGAAATTGTTGTTTTAGGCATCAATGTCAAGTGTTAGCATTTAGCTAAAAGTATTCATCAGGACTCATGAGTACTACCAACCGTGGGCAATAGCAGGTCATGCTGACCTTTTCAATCTCCAATGATTTGGTTAAGATTTTGCATTTAAGTCTGTTTGTCTGACATCATTATATACAAAGTCATGAAACTTGGAATTTGCCACTCACCACAGGCAAACGTAGGTCATTGTGACCTACTTTTGCTGCAGCAATAATGTTTTATTTTGCATTGAGCTCAGTACAGTGGACACTATTGTGCATACAGTCATGATATTTTGATAGCTGTATTTGTATTATGAATTTTAAACACCTCAATGACAAATTACTAGGTCCATGATCTATTTTCTTACTGCAGTCATTATGCATTGTTTTCAGATCATTTCACATGGTTTTTTGCTGAGAAATCTTCTTTTTAGGTGTAGTTAGTCCTAAGTCCCCTATGACTGCCGTGGTGGCCATCTTGCAGATCTTGTTACAACTACTTTTTCTGAACAAATGGTCTTATGGATAAGTTGTCACTAAAAGACTTCTTGAGTCCTAAATCAAGATGGTTTTATCATTAAATAGTTCTCTGTAGTTGGTTCAAAATGAAAATGATGCCATTATGGCATCACACAGTTTGACAAATCTGGTAACAACGACTTCTTTGGAATGGATGGCAATATTGACATTTAAAAGCAATATTTAGATGTTCCTATGTTGATCTAAACTTCAAAATGGCTGCCTTGAAGTCCAGCTTTATCTAAACTTCAAAATGGCTGCCTTGAGGTCCAGCTTTATCTAAACTTCAGAATGGCTGCCTTGAGGTCCAGCTTTATTGTATCAACATGGGGTTGATCTAAACATGATAATGGTATGGAGTTGATTCTGAATGAAAATGATGTTCATCTAACATGGCACCCTTGTATCAGTCTTGAAAATCTTGTTCTGAATTAAAATTTAGCATATCTAACAACCAATATGTCTGCACATTTTTAAAGGAGTTTTGAAAACTAGGTCTAACTGATTCAGACAAAGGTCATTTATTTTTTTTGCATTTCTGTACTTCAGTGGCCATATGACACAGTAACATGTCCATATTAAAGTTAAAGTTTGACCATATAATATATTTATTTGCATTAAAGGAACAAGTTGATATTTGTCACTTTAACCTTGATATTAAGGTCAAAGATTTTGACTCTGCTTTTTAGCAGTACCAGCAAGTGAGCATGATAATGGATCAGTATAAATGTTGCTTTTATTTTCCAAGTCCAGTTTGTGGATATGTTAGAATACAAACTGTAAGATGCCCCGAGTGGCCAAGTGGTCTAAACAACAACAACAACAAACTGTACATTGAATGATGCCACTTAGATAATTTAATCCCACCACCAGCAAAATTAGTTTTCTTTTAATTCAACAAAACTTTCTATTTCAGGATATCTCAAAATTGTCTGAGACAAGTTCAGGGATATTCTTTTCACCATACCAGGTTCAAGGTCATTTAAAGGCCATTACTTAAATTTTGTACAGTACTTACATGCAACTTGTCAGCATTTTAACTTTCATGTTTAAGAAAATATATTTGTTACCAAATTTGGTATGTCGGGGTCTTTTAAGAATATCAGAAATGGTTTCAGTACTTGGCAATTAAAAAAGGACAACAGGATAGAAGAAAGTATTGTCATGGATTCTTGTATATTCTGTTTGGCTAGTAGAGCATCATCCCCTTCAAGGGGTTAATATCATTTTGCCAATTTTTCATTTGCACATTGTTAGTACTATATATGAAGTGAAACTAATATAAATCCATATATGCTGTATGATAGTTTTAACAATGTATACCTAGTGTAGTCTCTTGTATTTGAAGTTGCAAGAATAATTAGTACAAGGGAGAGAACCCTTGCTAAGTTGTGAAAACTTTCGATCTGGTCCCTTTGCTATTTTGTAACCAAAGGCATAATAACATTGTTTGACTTGATGAGTAGAAATGGAATACACATCACTGATGTACATGTCTGTTTAATTGTTCTGAACCAGCTCTCACATATAAATATGTGGCTTTAGCTTGCTAAACATCTCATCACCTAATTTATGTCTTATTTATTGAAGCAATACTAGTTTTGATGAATTTGTAATATCACAGAAAGTTCTCAACAAATTAGCTTTTGTGTATAATTATGAAAATCATCTTTATTTACATGTGGAAATGAAAATAAAGAATTTTAAGAATGCTTGGTGGAATATTTAATAACTGATTTTCCATATAATGTTAAATAATATGAACATAAACATTTTGGAACATGAGAAATAATTGCAATTGATTAATTTTAAATAATATAAACAAATGATAAGTATGTAACAACTTCTAAATTTTCAAGTAAATAGCATCTATTTTATTTTTATTTTTTTCTTCTGTATCAATCCAGTTCAGGTGTCATTCAAGGTATGAATTATTAGTACACACAAGAAAGTAAAGCTATATTCTTTGTTTTCCACAGAATTACCAAATTAAGTATCATCTGTATCTTTTTTCAGAGTGCAGCGACGGATGAGGGGAAAGAACATGATGAAGATGAGGAAGAGGTGTCATTTTAATTGTAAATTTCATTTGGGAACCACATACAGACAGATGAACAGTCAGGTGCTTCTCATAAAACCTTACCTGCAGGAAAGGAGCTTGGCCTCAGACTGTGGCATATTTGTGAATGTATATGGGATGAAGATTGTTTTCTATGGTGTTTTACTAGCAGTTTTAATCTAATAGCATATGGTCAGATCAGATGGTGCATTTTGTGCTGGCAGTTCTGTGTGATTTTTTTTGCTGTATGTAATACACTTCTGCATTCAAACCTGCTGGAGATGCAGCAGCAAAGTACAATGCAATACAGCCTCTGAAACCCAATTATCATATGCTTCTATAAAACCCAATTATCATAGGCTTCTATGAAACCCAATTATCATAGACTTATATGAAACCCAATTATCATAGACTTATATGAAACCCAATTATCATACACTTCTATGAAACCCAGTTATCATTCACTTCTATGAAACCCAATTATCATAGACTTATATGAAACCCAGTTATCATACACTTCTATGAAACCCAATTATCATTCACTTCATTGAAACCCAATTATCATACACTTCTATGAAAATCAGTTATCATACACTTCTATGAAACCCAGTTATCATTCACTTCTATGAAACCCAATTATCATACACTTCTATGAAACCCAATTATCGTTCACTTCTATGAAACCCAATTATCGTAGACTTCTATGAAACCCAATTATCGTACACTTCTATGACAACCAATTATCATAGACTTCTGTGAACCCAATTATCATTCACTTCTGTGAAACCCAGTTATCATTCACTTCTATGAAACCGAGTTATCATAGACTTCTATGAAACCCAATTATCATTCACTTCTTTGAAACCCAGTTATCATTGACTTGCATGAAACCCAATTATCATACACTTCTATGAAACCCAGTTATCATAGACTTATATGAAACCCAATTATCATATACTTCTATGAAACCCAATTATCATACACTTCTATGAAACCCAATTATCATAGACTTCTTTGAAGAAAAACAAATGTTGGAGAGTTAATATGTATACTCATAGATGAGTCAGATTCAACTGCAGACTGCACAGACCCAGGTTCACCAGCACATAATTCTTTGGCAGATCCGAGTCTGTTCAGTTTGTTAGGACTAATCATGGAACAAGCAGCATAGACTTTGATTTGACAGTGCAGTAAGTGATATGGATCATTGGTGTTTGCAGTTGGACCTGACTTGTGAGTATATGCTGTAATAAAAAAACGAAACATTTCACTTTATTGGATTGATTGTGCATACATGAGACTGCCTATGTTAAAGAGCAGTGTGTAATCTCGGTGGTAGTCTTGCTATAGAATGTACACAGAAGCATGAAGACTATGGAAGCCAGAAAGGTCTCTTGAGATAATTTTTCATTTTTAATACAGCTTTTTGAGCATTGAAAGTACAAGAAGTATAATTAAATTATATGGTCACTTAAGACACATAGCACAGACTTGACTTTTTGTAATTAAAAATTATATGAGATATTCTCAAAAGCATCCTAATGGTAACTTAGTTTACTGGAGTCATATTATACTGTTAACTTGCCTGTTCTATTAATTTGAAAAAAATGTTGGTTGTAATTCCAAATCTATTAATTTAATGCTCCCATAGATGTATCAAAGTATTTCTGGTATAGGCTGATGATTTCTATTCCCAAAACTTGACAATCTCAAAATAAGATCCTGGAACTGGCAAGTTGGGATGTGACCATAGACTGAGAGTAGAACATTGTTATATGATTTTATATATATATATATATAAATATAAATATATATATATATATATATATATATATATATATATATATATATATATATATATATATATATATATATATATGTGAACAAAGCTTAGCAAGACAATGTACATAAGTCTGTGTGAACATCAGATAAGACTTGTGCAGTCAAAGATAGGAGTCTTTAAAAGAAGCAGTAACATATAAAATCAAGCCAACAAGTAATAAAAGATTACTTTGTCAAATTCAGAACAGTGCCTGATAATTTCATAATGCTTTGAGGCTTGTGAAATAAATGTTGTTTTAGACTAATTTCAAATTGACATTTTACAATTCTTTTGTATCTTGTGGCATATTAGTTGAGGGAATTCTTACAAAAAGGATTCCATGCAAAACAAGCAAAAGAATTTGACTGATATAATGACATGGGGATGGATTCTTAAAATACAGTCAAAAGACAGCTCTCTATCGTCAGTGTATCTCATTACCTGTTAGTTCAGTGTGCTGTAAATATACTTTAATATATACATTGAAATGATAATTGGCATTTGTTGGCATCATTTGATCTTTTATTATGAAAGTCAATTTTAAAAGCTGAGAAGGTGAACACAGCATAATAATTATGTGTTTTCGTTATTGCTGGTGGAATTTGATTGTAAAGTTTGGACACCATCATTTGATTTTGAATTTTATGCTGAGTTGATCTTCCTAAGGCAAAGCATTATTTGGAATACAAAAGAAGATTGTGGCAAGAAAATGTAGACCTGCAGGCATGTACCAGTGCCAGCTCTAAGAGACCATCTAGGACTTTGTTATTTACCTCATCTTAACAAGAACCCATACATAAATTATTATGGAACCCTTGACATTTTTATTCACATAACTTCCACAAAATGCTCCAAAACCCATATACTTGTTTGACTTTTTGATCATTTTGATTTCTTTATATTTTGTTTGGTCAGAGAAAAGGTAAGGCTTTACTCCAAGATTGATAAAGTTATTCTTGTGATGCCAGATATTGAATGTACAAGTTGTTCAGGATATTGGACTGATGATGTTTGAGATTTTCTGGATATTAGACTGCTTGATGTTTGAGATCTTTTGGATATTAGACTGATTGATGTTTGAGATCTTTTGGATATTAGACTGATTGATGTTTGAGATCTTTTGGATAATAGACTGATTGATGTTTGAGATGTTCTTGGACTGATTGATGTTTGAGATCTTCTGGATATTTGACTAATTAGTGCTTGAGTTGTTCAGGATTTTGTGACGTTCTTGGACTGATTGATGTTTGAGATCTTCTGGATATTGAAGTGATTGATGTTTAAGATCTTCTGGATATTGGAGTATTTGATGTTTGAGATGTTCTTGGACTGATTGATGTTTGAGTTATTCTGGATATTGGAGTGTTTGATGTTTGAGATGTTCAGGATATTGAAGTGATTGATGTTTGAGTTGTCAAAGTTGTACTTTATGCAATATTAAAGCCTTGTGACTGGCTAATTACCATAGCATGTACAGACATAAATTGTGTCCACCAATCGTGGAATGGGTTCCTGCACAATCTGATAATTTAATGCAAATAAACTTGTCTGTCAAATAATGAACCAGATTTCAGTAGGTTAAGAGCTTGTGGAAGTAACACTGCCTACTTTTCTTATGGTGTATCCATTTTTCATGGCCACTTTACCCCATGTATTGGTTAATATTATAAATTGTATCACTCTTTTTATGTCCTTTACATTTGTGGATTTTGTTGTCTGTACTGTATCACAGTACTAGTCTATCACAGTACAGCCTTGATTTAAAATAGTCTGTAATTGACTTGTCTTTTGTACCATTTGTATCACTTAACATCAGACAGCTGTGAGTTTGTTTTAACAGTTTGATTTACCATTGCATAATAGTTTTAACCTGGACTAGTTTCAGTCACGGAAAATAACTCATTTTACATGATAGAAGTTTGTATGCTGCCTCCAGTTTTGAATGTAGAAGTATGATCCTTTTTATGTATTCACAATATTTTCATTTTATACAACATAGTTTTTATTGGACATTAATCACGTAAAATATGTAATTATTAATTCATTTAGAATATTTTTTCATTTTATATAGAATTTTAAATGGTTTTAAGAATGTTGTATTTTATAACACAGTTAAACTGATTTATTATCCAATAGAAACAGAAATCACTGAGAGAACTCCCTTTTAGTTTATATTGCTAAATTTGGATTGTCAGATATCATGTAACTACAGGAGTTGGTTTTGGTGCAATGTGTGGCAAAATGATGTTAAATCTTAATGCAAGACATGTGCCAATCAAGGAAAATGGGTCAACTCAAATAAGCATGGATATTATTATTGTATGAAGATTGGGCATTCTCTGGACTTGTCTTCCCATCCTGCCAGTCAACTTTCTGGAACAGAAATTCATATTTATTGGCATTTGTTACAGAGATATACCGTATGATAATAAAAATAAGTAATCACCTGTCCCAGATCAGACAGTTGATAATAGAAGATGACACATGTCCCAGAATGGTCTTTTTTTTCCTCAAACAGTGAATTACAGAGATCTATTTTTCATTATTTTATGTAATGAACTTAAGCCACTAAATGACATTGACAATAGTACTTTTTTTACATGATCAACCTTTTGTCATCCAGAAGTATGCTTTTCTAAAATCAGCTATTAACAGTTTGATCTTGCTATTTAGCAAGCATGTTCTACAATAACATGATCCTTTTGCTGGAAAGGCTTGCTTGTACTTGTATAAATGTATATTTGCCTACTGTATACACTCACTAATAAGTTATATCCAACTGCAAAGTTAATAGACTCAGATCTACCTTTGTATGTGCAAGCAGATCTGGGTCTATGCAGTTTGTTAGAAGTAATCAGTAGAACATGCAACATAGACCCTGATATGCAAAAACAGATCAAGGTCTATATTCTTGACAGAAGGAACTCCTAAGTATATATGGTTCTCATTTTCATGTTCTTGCTCACTTTTTAAGCATTTTTTATTTTATTTCTTTATATATTGTCATTTTTTATCACTAGCCACAAGTTTGCCATGCTCAGTAACACTCCATGTTATTTGTCTTAAGGTAACATTGTGTAGTCATTTTGTCAAGATTTATCCAGTTTTCTTGTGGTAAATATATAAACTTATTGAAGGGCGTTCTTTTCAGTGCATAATGTACATAGCATTGCCAGGGGAGGTGTTGGCATCACTTTGGACCGACACCCATTTGGCTCTCATATGTATGTTAAAAGGCCAGAAAAGTAAAGTTAAATTTCTGCAAATAAATTGGTCTAATATGGTAACGAAAAGACATGACCCTACTTCTGTGGATTCTTTTTTACTGGGCTATTGATTTTAATGGAATTTTATATTTATGTGTCCAATTTATTTAAAGTTATTTTTTTTTTAATTTTGAGGGTTGTAAATAGCATTGCTTATTACTTAATGAGATTTTTGAAAGAAGATCAGTAATAGAGTTTTGGTCAGATTTCATGGCATTGTAGAAAAACATGGATTACCTATCTTCTGATTACTTCCCTTTACTCAGCTAGTTTTTCAAGCATTGTATAATTATAAATGGACATTAATCTACCCAGAATTGTTTAAATTCAGTAACCTACATACCTTATATATAGAAACCTTGCTCCAGGTAATCTGTATTGCATTAATATATTATTGTAGATTGCTGGCAATGTAAATGAATCATTTTATTAAAATTTGCTCCTCTGATTTAAAGCGCCCCTTAATAATGTTATCCTTGTTTATATATTTTTAGAATTGTGTTTCGGCATTACTTTAGATTTTTATTGTATCACTTTCTAAGTATAAACTGTCTGTGTAAATATGATTCTAGCATTGTTTTGTATTGTAAGATGATCCTTATCATTCAAATTCGCATATTACTTTTGATTAGCTCATAATTACTGGAGCAGTTGCCAATCAAGAAACGGGGTTTTTCTCAGGATTTTAGCACTAATGTTCACATCCAAGAATCCTAATCAATCTTTACTTATCTGTAAGTTGTGGAGTCCCAAATACTGTTTTTAAAGCCTGGCCATCAATCCAAGGCCAAAAAAAGACACCCTGTAATGGCACATCCTGTGTTTACTTTTAAATGTATTTTTAATGGTGTTGACTTGTAATTTCAAATTTTTTACTCCATGAATAATTAATTAATTAATAATAACAATTAAGGAGTTAATAGTTATAGAATTCATCTTTGTATCATAAATTTGCTTTGCATGAAATTAATGGTGTACATCATTATGATGGGTAATTAACTTTTTTATATGATTATAATTGATGAATCACCCAGATCAGAGATAACGATGCCTACATATTAGCATAACATTACATTTAATGTCAGAAAATTTATTAAATATTATTTTCCATTTTATTTGAGAAAATGTGCCAGAAAAAATTGAAGGTTTCAGGTGATAAAGAGCTTAAAGAGGAAAATTCATGCTTACATACGAGTTGAAATTCATTTACAAGACATTTAGATTGCTAGAGGGTCATTTCATTTTCAGTTGAATTGTTTAGAATTTCCATTTTGAATTTTTTAAGGTATAAGGGAGTTTTTTCATAAAGCAGTTGTAATATGTTTCAGTTGATGTCACCATATTGAATGTATTCATTATTTTTATTGTATATATTCCTACCTTGAGATGTAGAATTCTATTCTTATAACTCTGTTTTGATGTACAGCTCCACATCATATCAATCTGACACAAAGTGTCCAATAAAGTAAATTTGGTAAATAAATCTCACCTTGTCATTGTGTTCCTATAGGGAGATATGTTTATCACTTCTTTTTAGGTTTAAGCGGTTTCATGTAGAAATAGAGATAAGCAAGAGAATCTTGTTTTCATGTCACATCAGTACTGTAACATACGTTCACAACTTATGTTAAGCACCCTGTGTGGCTCAGATGTTTGCATAGTCTGGTCTTTGCTGATGGATGCCACCAGGGAACCCTGAGTAAACCAACTTAAGATGGGTGACCACTTGACTCTTGCAGCTGCCAGAGCTGTGGGTGGAACCTAAAATCCTAGAGGTGCAAAGCAAGCGTTTTACCTCTGTCACATCCCAAATCCTTCAGCTATTCTTGACTGAGAATCCTGCAGGAAAATATTTTTTATTTTCCAGCATAAAAAACGCAATCAGCTTCTCATGTGATGAAGTCTGTGATTTCTACCTGAGGTATGTTTTGTCCCAATCAGTGTGGCAGGAATTCAACCAGAACAGAACCAGAAAATGAGACAAAATATTTAAACTAGCAGGATTCCTGCTTGGAAACTGCAGCAATTGCTTTAATTTAGTGTTGAAATATAGGCTAGTAATTCAAGTAATGTTAGATGTAATTTAGCATTAACAACAAAGACTAGTAACTGCAGCAGGGTTACAGGATCACTGTTCACAGAATTCCAGCTCACATATCCTGAGAAAATCTGCTCTTTACTTGAGTATTGTTCTTTCCTCTCAGTAATTACAAAAATTTAGTGTATGTGATTCAGTCAAGTGATAACATCTTTATTTTGAACAGTTCTAACTGATATGACTGATGTTAAACATATTTAAGATAAGAAGAAGCACAAATTGACAAAGAATGTCAGTTCAGATTATTTCCTTTTCCCAGCAATATCATTTCATCTAAATATGGCCAAGATGATTAATCGTTTTCAGATTGCTTGAAATATTATGTCTGAAGCATTTCACAATAATAATGATATTAACCCAAAGATTTGATGCAAAATTTTACTTTTTTTTCTTGAATAATACTTAGAAGAGTTATTTACCAATATAAATTTTACTATTGAGATACTCGGTTTGCTTCAGGTTCCTTTGATTGTGCATGGATTTGGAAAGGGGGGGGGGGTAAACTTGATTCATGTTGTTCAAAATTTGTTAACATTGATTATCTTGACTTATTTGGATGATTATTCCCATTAGCACTGATTGTAAAAGACTTTTCAGAGTTCATACAAGGAAGAGAGCCTGAAATAATAAAAAAATTAGGAAGTGGAATCGAGAAGTGCAATATTGGGTGGAAAATAACAAGAATTGACGTAACTTGTCTGAAATGAAAAAATTATAATCAATTTATATCATAGTTTCTCACTACAATGTCACAGGCAAAAATTGTTTTTAAAATTATTTTCTTTTATACTTTTGATCAAATATAAATAGATGAGTGCTTCCCCCCCCCCTACTCCCCGATTTCACCTCTAAACATCTCTTGGTCTACATCTGTAAAACTTGATAACTGACCACTACATGTTTGCTCACACACACACACCGTCCCAAAAATATTTTTGTGGGCACTACTGAATTGATGTGTAGCATTGTTAAAAGCAAATAATGTACAAGCATTCAACACAAGTTTCCTGAAGATGGCTTGATAACATCAGTCTCTATATAATACCATTTATCAGCATCTGAAAGCATTGGACAGTTGGAAATCATGGGTATATGATGACTCAGGTCGGGGGCATACATGCATAGAGTGCAGCTGGATGGGCCTATCTGTATTACAAACCAATTAAAATCTATGAAAACCAAGTGTGCATTCAAATTACTGTAGTTCTGAATATTTCTAAATGGAGGTTTCATTGCATGGGTCAGATTCCTGCTGCTGTCATCCGAGTCCTCGTAGTTTAATTTTTAACTTGCATGATCATTAAGTCTAGTAAGCTTATGGTATGGACCCTTATTATCTGTCTGTCAGCCATTACTTGTTACCAATCTGGCAGCCAGATTTATGGTCAAATTTGGTAAAAATTGAAATGCTTATACTGTATCATCAAAATCTTCAGTGAGTTTAGTAATGATTAAATATCCATGCATACCAATGAGTGACCTGATTGGCTGAGCTTAATACAAGTCTAGAGACCACATTTCTGATCTGATTTTTATCAAACTTAGAATTTCTATCTTTGAAAAGATCAATAATTAGTAAGATGCATGCATACTAATGAGGTGACCTTGCATACTAATGAGGTGACCTTGCATCTGATTAGCAGTTTGTTATCACAATGTCTTTGATGAATTTGATAACGAGATCCACATTTATTAATGACAGAATCTAACTTCTGAGCTTTTCAGGAAGCCATATTCATGATCTGAAGTTTGTTAAAACTTACAATATATACATATATCACTGGGATCTTGGACAGTTTGGATAATAAGAAAGATCTGTGCTTATTAATCGGGTGATGTAGCATCACATTAGCTGATTTGTTTCCACTTTGTTACCATAATTCTCGTCCATTTGTGATCAAAAGTGGAACGTGAGTTTGCATCATGAAGGTCTTGGATGATTTCAAAAGCAAGAAGATTCATGCAAATGAATGCGTTAATCTGATTAGCTGACCATGTTGCCATTGTCCGAGCTGTATTATGGCTAATAATAATAATAATAATGACCTTATTTATTTGAAGAGGGTAACACAATTAGCTAAGAACTAATCTACCTTGAGGCCCTCATACAAAGGAATTTATTTATTTTAACTGCATCTCTGAAGCCACTGGATATATTGGGTTTGGAAGAAGGAAATTGAGTGGGCATTTCTAATCTCAACTGGAATACTGTTCCAGAGCAAAGTTCCAGGGTATTGGAAACTTTTAAAAAAATAATTCCTTATTTGGTTTGGGAATTTTATACTGTTTGGTAGACATTGAGCTACTTTAATCTGATTTCGATCAAACTATATATATAGGGTTACCGAGATCAACACATATAAATGAGGTGATGTTGCACACGCGCGTGTGTGTGTGATTTGGATTTTTAACGTAGCTTTAACAATTTTTTAGTCACTTTGCTACACTGTCTGCATTGTGGCAGTTTATAGTGATGCCTAGCACTAGGGCATCATGTCGCAGACATGTAGGATGATGTCCCACCCAGTCACATTATTCTGACACCAGGGCGACCTAAGTCCTAACACTAACCTCTTAATGCTGAACGCCAAGCGAGGTAGCTGTTAGTACTATTTTTGTAAGTCTTTGGTATGATCGGTCGGGGATTGAACCCACGACCTCCCACATCCAAGGCGGACGCTCTAACCACTAAGCCACCGGAGCAGTGATTTTGCATATGAATGGCTAACCTTGTTTTCACTCAATAGAACATTCCTGACCAGTCTTGCTAAGTAGGCTTAAATCAAAAAGATGAGAATAAATATGAACAACGTCCATGAATATTAACGAGATTTTGCATCTGGTTAATTTAGTTGGTAAACACTTAATCAATTCTATTTCTGATCATAATTTTTATCACACTTTTAAGTAGGTAAATATCCTCATGTTGTACTGCTTTGTATGAGCAAAGTCTGTGCATATTAATGAGGTGATCATACATATGATTGGCTGAATTTCTTAGAGACTGTCTGTAACTTTGTAAATACGCTGATAAAGTTGTATGATGATTTTAGTATCCACAAAACTTGTGCATATTTATGCGATCTTGTATCTGATAGGGAAATATTGTTTTACCACTCTAGAGGCCATATTTGTTATATAATTTTGATCGAATAGGGTCAACAGGCCTTTGTCACCAAGATCTCGGTTGAATATGCTTATAAGTTTATGCATTTTAATAATCTGACCATGCATTGGATTGGTTGAGCTTGTCAGCAATCTAGCAACTGTATTTCTAATAAGATTTTGTAAGAACTTTTGGAATAGTCTTATATTATCAAGATGATATTGAGTTTAATTATAATAAACAAGGTCTACACATAATAATAAGGCAGTCTTATATCTAATTGTCTGACTTAGTTACAACTATGGACAGTGGCGTCACGGGGGGGGGGGGGAGGATGCGGACCTCACCGGGTGACACCATCAGAGGGGCTGACACCAAAATGACTGTCTATAAAAAATTTAGAATTGTTGTGCAGGAAGGAGGTCTATGGGCTGACACCATGAGTTACTACACATGACTGTCTATAAAACTGTTGAATGTTTGTGCAGGAAGGAGGTCCATGGGGGCGACACCAACCCTAGTGACGCCACTGACAGTGGAGATGGAACCAGTTCCAGTTGGTGAAAACAATGAGGGTTTGATTCGTCTTATTGAGATTGCTGCTCATCCCTGTAGATGTGAATAGACAAATCCTGCTCGACATGGCCCTGATCGTGCCTGCTTAATATTCAAGAGAGATCCCACTGAATGGAATACTGTCCTCTCATTGGTTAAAAGAAAATGACGTCCTGTATTTCTTTATAACTTATTTTTAGTTGGCCAATGAGAAGACAATATTCCATTCAGCGCGTTTTTCTTGCATATCAAGTGAACGTGATTGGGCACGTCGAGCGGTAGCGTGGGAAAATGATTTAGCATTTCTTAAAAATATGATATTAAGTCAAACTTTGGATAGGGATAAACAGTTGAATGTCTGAGCTAAGTATCGGTACCAAATTTATTAAGCTGCGCAAAGCGTTTATTCTTAAATAGGTCGCGCGAGTAAGGAGACAAGTGTCTTCCCTTGTAATTATTATATAGTACATGTATGACAGGTCAATTCTAAGCAATGATACGAGAACCTATGACTACATCTGGTGTGGCGACTTCACGCCAAGTCCCGTTACTTCATCTGTCCATATACATCATGTAGGATCTCCGTCCATACATGTACAACCAGTGCACTGTATGCAGGTGGTGCATCACATGTGACTGTCTTCAGGGGCGTATTAACCATTAAGCAGACTAAGCACGTGCTTAGGGCACCAGGGCCAAAGGGGGCACCACAAAGTTGAGAAAAGGGTGAAAAAAAAAACGAATGCAGATTTGTAAAAAAAAATGATAAAACTAGTGCAAATTGATCATAATGTTCTGTTTCTTGATCATGGTGCACCCTAGGGTTATCTTCCCAGGTGTATGTGCAAAGGAGCAAAGGAGGGGGGCACCAAGATTTGTCAGTGCTTAGGGCACCAGTGAGCCTTAATCCGCCCCTGACTGTCTTGTGCCCGCGTTTACCCACACCACACATGATAATCAGTAAAAGAGAACATGGAACCAATGATGGGCAAGTAATACTTATCACAACAACGGTTATACTCCAACGTTGTATTATCGCCGGCTCTATATTATCGCGGAAAACGGGATTTTCCGATTAATTTTGGACACGTGCCGTCCAGGGAAGTCATTGGGGGGATGGGGCAGGGTGGCATTTGCTCCTCCCCCCTGAATTTTTGCATGTGCTGTAAAATTGCTGTAGCCTATATACGAAAATTAACAATCCCGTTAAATCCCCCCCCCCCCCTCGGCCCCGAAAAAAGTTGAAATGACGTCCCTGGTGGCGTCTAGTGGTTGTTTACAGATAGATGTAAAACTGTACCCAGTAACTTCGTGAGAATGCAAACCACGCTGTCGGGCATTTCTGCGCACCAAAGGTTTCCGTCTCCAATACTGAAGCAAAACGCATACAAAATTCGACCGATTGACGAAAATAAAATAAAGCAATGCTTACCATTTGAAAACGGCAATTGTCACCAGAATATTCTGTTCAAAATAATATTAATTTTGGACACAGGGAATACCACCCCCGTGTTTTCCTGACTCGCGATATGTCGGCCTTTTCTGCGCACAGCTTTGATAAGATGTAATGTTTATCCATCAGGTTATAGAAATGAAATATATTACCTTAGACTGTTTCTGTCAGCAGTTCAGTCGAGTAATTTGGTCAGGTTTATAGTTTTACAAAATTCAACATAAAAATGCCTATAAATGGCAAGAGATATTAAGCAAATTAAACCGATCTTGTAAAAAAGTTAGTAAAGTTCAACATTTTATAAAAAAATAAAATATGCTATCATGTTGAAGAAAAACAACAATGAATAGGATGCAATGTGTTTACAACGTCTTGCTGATGGGGGAAAATTACTACATAATTTAGAAACAGACTATACGCCATGGGAATTTCTTGAGAATTTATGTTCTAGCGGCAAGTTGACACGTTGGGTAGCAGACAATTTTGTACGTGTGGGACAACTTCTTGCAAAATTGGAAACTTGGATTAAGATGCAGAATATTTTAAGATACACATTTCCATCTTTTATATAATGCATTTATTTGTATGATTTTAAAAGATACATAGTAAATTGGATTTTCTGGGTTACAGGTTCAAGAAGGTCATGGAGTGGGTCTACATGTTGCCATTTAGAAATCACATTTTCATGTGCATTTCGAGTCTAAATGTGGGATATTTTTGTACACTTTATGAATATCACTTTTCTGAATTAAAGTACGATCGTCCTTTCTTGATGCAAAATGGATTTTTGAACCAAAATAACACGTGATCCAATGTTTACAGGAATGACGTATCGTTGCGCAGAATTACCCGAAGCGCAGAATTGGCCGACATGGTGGAATATCTTATAGCACAATTTCCTCTAATATGTCAACATTTTTTTGGGTAAGTTTAGAGTGAAAAAGAATGAACATCACTTGTTTGTAAAGTGTATGCAATTACGTTGATCATCATATACAAACCTCCAGTCGCTATATCTGTATTGGCTTTGATTACGAAATACACTCAGTGTATCGTCTGATGTTTGTTGGTTATAGGTCATATATCTGATGGTGCCATACATGTCCTTACAAGGTTAAGCTTGTAATTTCATTCAATGGTAGCCAGTATGGACCAAAATTTACAAAATGTTGCTTATGACCATACTTCTCGTACGTAAATACTGTAATAAATATGGAGTGTGCGCATTTGGTTATAGCGCCCCGTTTTAAGGAATTCTTAGATTTGTATGATTACTTGTGTAATTATTGGAATTCGGCGCAATGGAAATATTCCTAGCCCGAAATAATTAGCTAATTATTGGGAGCAAACGTCACGGAGTGAAGTGTTAGTGAGTTTCCTTGATGCCATGGTTCACTGGTAGAGAATTCTGGCCAAACCGAATGAATGTCCCTGTCGTAAGATAGTCCATATTAAAATCTAGTGGTGTACATTGGTGGTGTGACTGCAGTGGCAGTATTTACGGTAGGAAACCGGTAAATTACACAAGGGAATAAATAAGAAGGGACTTGGCAGATACCGTTTATGTCGCCGTGGGGGCAAATGTGGTGCCGTCATATTGGCAAAATGTGCCTGGAAGGCATACATTGACTGGCCTAAGGTGGGGGAGTTAAAATAGTTCCCAGTGTTAAGGGATATTCGTATATTTTCTAAGGCGCGAACGGTTGGCGGTACGGAAACATGATGAAGATAAACCATGCAGATGTGAGGTTGATAGATATTTGGCAGGTTGTTTTATCTGTGGTCTTGCATTAATTAGAGTAAAATTTAGGTATAAAATGGACACGTCGGGCTTTCTAATTTACAACTGAAGTTGTATGGAAGTCTTTGGAAAGTTGGTGTAAACTTATTACTTCTAGCGAGAATCGCGCCAGGGTTTGACAACCGCTCGGTCAAGTAAGGATCCTTGGCTTGTATCAATACAATAACAGTTAAACTTTCTTGAAATCATCAATATTTCAATAATAATACTATTAATAATTTAAAAACATATATGTTTATATTTCTTTATTCAGATAAAGTTAAATAATAATTGTTTTTAATTTGTAATGTTGTTATTCATGGATTTCCACTTTAAATACATTTGTGTGTTCGATTTAATCATTTATTTGTTCGATTTATTCATTGTGTCTGTTCGTTTATTGTGGAAATGTTCTGCCAGTTCAGGCGTGGACTTTCCTTCTCATAGGTAAATTGCAATTTATGTTTATTAAAATACCCGCATGGTTACGTAAGTTAGGCAAATAACTCGATACTATAGAGTTGTTCCCCCATGGTACGTTAATCTGGGTCGGCCACCATGTGCTGTTTTATTTACATTTACTCGCTTCGATTGATAAAGATCTTTTTTATAGGAATAGAAAGAGGGAAAGTCATTGAAACTTCACAAATTATAAGTAAGCAGCAATAGCAAAACAGTTTTAAGAACTTTAAGTACCGCGATAATACAGCGTTCAGCGTTATTAAGAAAGGGTTTACGCTGAACAGCATTCAGAACACCTCATCTATTTTCGCGAGACAAACAATATACCTTGGCAAATTAATTTACATAAAAATGCAGTTTGTCGGAAATTTCTTTGCAAGAAGAAACTACAATATATTAGGGCCACCTCGGATTTTTATACAATATTGGTTAAATCGTAGTATTGACAGGCGTCACAAGTGAAAAACAGTTAAATATATTAGCATATTCTCTGTCAATCCTGTGTTTGTACATAGCCAAGGTGTTCTAAATGGCAGTGTGACCGGTAGCATCTTCGCCTGCCAAATTTCCAAGTAGATAGGGTTAACATATCGGAACCATGGCTAGCGAAGATGAATCCGTAGGTTAGACTTTTAAGTTCCGATTTGGTGGAAACAAGCACCACATACTGCACAAGTTTTTAATAAAAACCCGGCGAAGCTAGCGAAAGGACCACAAGAAACACGCAAACAATGTAAATGCTGTCGAGAAAAACACTCCAGCAAGACAAAAAGATAATCGATTCACCGAATAGACGTCTAAGCATGACAACAAACGCATATGAAAAAGTCCAAGGAGAAGGAGTATGGTTTTCCAGTTGTTGGCTATAACTAACGAATCAGACTGAGATCATGCTCTTTTAAATTCTGGGCTTCCAGTTACTAATTACTAAGGGAAGTATAGCAATAGTAGTCGATCGACCCTTCCACCAAAGGCCATGTAAGTTTATGGAATGGAATGACCATTCACCTCCCATGTGTCATGCTTCATCTGTCAAGCATCAGGTGTCCTAAAAAAAACTTCCTAACTTTTTACATCACCAAAATTGTTAGACATTTGTTTTTGGTGTGTGGGGGATATCAAATTTAGATGGCGTTTTTTATGCTTTCTGTAATTTGAGATGTCCTTATCGTATCTGTAAGTTGACTATTTTGCAAGCAGAAGTAAACTATTTTAATAAATCAAAACTCCTGTGTCAATTCAAATCAATACTTTTATTTTTAAAGGACCTCCCTTGCAGATTTGTGTCAAGTCTGCGTTGGCAGAAGCTTGGTAAAAACTCAACCCTTGTAGATTTGTATTAGGTATGCCTTGGCAAATGCTCGACCGTTGCCGAGTTCATTCAAGTCTGACTTGACAGAAGCTTGACCTTTGCAGATGTGTCCAACTTGCCTTGGCAGAAGCTCGCCCCTTTGCAGATTTGTGTAAAGTCCGCCTTGGCAGAAGCTCGCCCCTTGCAAATTTGCGTCAAGTCCGCCTTGGCAGAGGCTAGATCCTTGCATATTTGTATCAAATGTGACATGGCAGAAGTTCGACCCTTGCAGATTTGTGTCAAGTTCGCCTTGGCAGAAGCTCGCCCCTTGCAGATTTGTGTCAATCTTGCCATGTCAGAAGCTCGACCGTTGCAGATATGTGTCAAGTCCGCCTTGGCAGAAGCTCGACCTTTAGAGATTTAGTTCTTCTTTCTGCAATTAATTACAAATATTCGTAAAAGATTTTATGTAGTCTGCTTCTTTGTATGATATATGCTTATAGTTTCACTGAGATGATTTAAATGTATAAACAAACTCCTGACGGTCTGTGCTTTGCCATTGTTCATGATGTATTCTAGTTCTGTTAGCATTCGATTATGGATTCCTGAATACGTGTATAGTCGCAATACCAAAGAAATGGAGCCTTTAGTTGATATTTGTAGTTTCTAAAGTTAAATGCAGAACCCTTTTCATGCATTGTTATATACTCTTATGCATAACATTTTATAATTCAGGATAAGAATAATGAAATCGCTTCAATCAAAAATATTTTATATTCTGCCCTTTACTTACTGGGGATGGTATTAGAGTTGACAAATCATTTATTCCACAATAATGATAACCGTTCCCATCAAACGCAATTAGTATATCTACATTACTATCTATTTCTCCTTCTGTAATTCGAACTGGCTTTATAAGTTTGCCTGCCGTTTCTTAGTAACATATTATTTTCATTATATTTTAAGCCACTGGTTATATCTGTCAGTATTGTATTGTTGTGGTCTATATGTAATAGCTTGTTTAGCATTTTATATAAATAAATAAATAAATAAATAAATAAATAAATAAATAAATAAATAAATATATATGTGTATGTATATATATATATATATATATATATATATATATATATATATATATATATATATATATATATATATATATATATATATATATATATATATATATATATATATATATATTCGGTGCCTAGTACCTGTTTTAGTGGTAACAAAAAATTCCTAACTTCATTGGTGGTATTTTATTATATAACTGGTGGGAGAACATGTTTAGATTAGAGCACTGTGTGATTTTTTGACAAGCTGATGATTGCAAAGTTTATTTTACCTTTGTAAAAATCCAAATCTAAAATCACAATACTAACTTTTACACAGTGACCATTTCCTAAGAGTTGCACTTGACTTTGTCTTTGCTGGGTTATAATCTTAGGACAAACTGCGAGAACTGGGATAGTTTCTATCCATGGTAATATGACATCAGAGTTTGTGTCCTTCTGCTATCAACATTACTCGATCATCCTGGTAGATTCTTGATGGTTGGTTGAACTACTGTATACCTCCAGTGATTAATCCACATAGTGACCTTACAAAACAATTGATACAAGCGCATGTCACTTAATAAAGAGTGGCGTTTTTATGCATATGAATCGACTACTGAGGCCTTGTTACTTCGTGTATTTTTCATCCACAAATGAGCATTTTAAAATGGCGTTATGACGTTCTATCAAGATTTTGTTATCTCCCACCATTTCTAATTTGTCGGTATTTCTAAATAATTTTAAGGGATGTGGATTTTAAAAGCGACGGAATACATGACAATTTATGAAACTCTAAGATAAATGACACGTGAAATTATGAACAAACGTTTTCTATATATCAACATTTTTACATATGTTAAACTTGTAGACTTGTGTACCAAAGATGATTTATCGTCTTTTACAGACTAAACTAAAAATTGAAGACAGAAGACAAAACATTTGATATTGGTCTTCCTATTTATGATATGTAAATTTACAGAATGTTCCCAATTATTAAAAAAACCCAGTAAGTTTCGTATATACTAAAATCCAAATCATACTCAAATTATGTTCATTACACGCACATATTCAGAGCTGTTTTTAAAACCAGAATTTGAGAATCTATGATCAGAGTTTATAGTTGTGTTCAGACATAATTTGAGAGGAATTATTTATTTAAATTATTCGTTGGAATTACATAGTGCTCATTGACTTTTTGGACATGGGGTTATTGTTAATTCATGTAACGATATTCTGGATTGTGATACATTAAGACTATTGGTATATCAGCAAATGCTAGATAATTTAAATTCATTCGAATATTATATATGTGTGGACTTTGGATAGAAAAAAATTAGGATTATTTGGTATTTAGTCACAATATTGTAAGTTTATCTTCAATTTTCACTTTGTAACTTAGAGAAATAAATTTATTTGTTCATTTCACTAAACTTATTGGTTTCGCTTCTTTCTGTTACTTAATTTAGGACGATAGAGTTGTATCACTTCATATACCCGTACATCCAAACTTCAAAAATCAAGAGATGCTAATTGTTGATGCAGCTTCCATGTTAATTTGTTTGATCTGTTTGAAAATGCTGACTGTTTGTCGTTCTATTGGCTTATCACATACCACTTTACAGATTTGGAAGTCATCATAGTAATGAAACATATATCGAATGATAGAAGGCAGTGGAACAAAAATTTTTTATAGTGAAGTGGAGACTTTTAGTAGACCCATCATGTCAACTTTGTCAAGGAAGAGAAACACTCACTAACATATTATCAGGATGCCAGGTTGCGCTGACCCCAGGTCGCTACTGGTGGAGAATTGACAAAGTATTGAGGGAAATGGCTGATATCCTTGATAGAGAAAGGCGGAAAGACAGAGCTCCAAAGAAGACAGGTCACCAGTTATCAAGTTTGTTAAAGCGGGACAACAGCAAAAGACAGCAGCGGCAGAAAATGCATGACTGCTGCAAAAAGCGAAATCATAGATGTCAGTCGACATGGGCAGGAAACGTAATTCCTGACGTCGGTCAGACATCACTGCATCCTGGCCGTGTCATCTAGTCAATAGTTGCAAAGAAAATGATCCTGGTGGAACTTACTGTGTTGTGGAACGACAAGACAGAAGAGGTTCGTGAGAGAAAGAGGACTAAGTACCAAGAGTTAGTAGAGTTTTGCAGGGATAGAGGGTGTAAAACATGGTTGCTCCATGTGGAACTTGGTTGTAGAGGTTTTCTGGCCCAATCAATCTGGAGGTTGCTCAATGTATTGGGAATAAAAGGGAGGGGCACGCATGACAGATGTGTAAGCACTGGGCAGGGCAGCGGAAAGAGCGTTTAGTTATCTTTGGCTCAGACGTGTATACAAAATATGGCAGCCATCAGTAGTTAAGGGGGATACTATACGTACAATGGGAATTAGCATTAAAAACACCCCTGGGTCAATATACGTACAATGGAAATTTAACAAGGCGAAAAATCGTGGGTCAATATACGTACAAGGAGAATTTAACATGGCGAAAAATCGTGGGTCAATATACGTACAAGGGGAATTTAACATGGGATTTTTTTTTTAAAAAAATTTAAAAAAAGGGGTAGGCAATTGAAAAGTCATTCTCTTTTCGAGAAATATGGCTGGCCCTGAAAAGGGCCTTTGGGTTTATGTTAATGTATTCATTAACATAAATGGCACCGCATTGGTCTTCTTCTTGTTCTTAGGCTGCGTCTCACTGTTGGCCCGTAAATCAGCACTCTTTTCAGGCATCCTTGTCTTTCAACGTAGATCCTACGTATCCACAGACTGGTGTTTGTCCTGTGGACAACGGTCCACTTGGATCGGACATACATGAGCATGTCCGTCCTGAACATCATCGTTGACACAAGCGTTGAAGAGTGCACATCGGTCCACATGTTGAGGCGCCGAGAACAGGTGAATCAATGCAGTGAACTGCGCTTATTTATAGGTAGAGGAAGGATTGAAACGGATTGAGTTCATTCACCAATCCAAACACGCGTTACAAAATTCAGTCAGCTAGCATCCAATCCGAAGAGAGCAGTCTGTGACGTCAGTTGGTCTATATAGATTCGCTAGCGCTTGTGTGCAGTCAATCTATGCGACAGTGATTCAACATGACGGAAATTCAGAAAACGATCCATTGGGGTGTACCAACAGGGGAGACTGCCCAAGGGAACCCGGACTTGCTTTCAGAAGAGGTACATTGGGATTTTGTGGATTTTCTCTCCTCGCAAGAATTTGTTCCGGAACCTTCGTTACCTTCTTCATTACCGCAAGTGGAAAATTTTAGACAGAGACAGAAAGAAGAATTGGAGAAATTTTATACAACGACAAAAGGAAGCGGAACAAGCTTTTCTCCTACAGCAACAGCAGCAAGAAGAAGAGGTAAGAAAAAAACAAAAGCAACAACAGCAAGAAGAAGTAGCAGCAAAGAAACAACAGGGTGAAAATCAAACGGGCACGGTACTGTTGGACATTTTAGCGGAGTTAAGAAGTCTGAAACAAATGTATCAGACTTCTTTATCACGACCGAAGAGAATACGACCTTCCCGAGCTAAACACGCCAACCCTGTGACTAAGCCTACCGTACCACCCTTAGTGATTTCAACCCAATCATCATCAACATTACGTAGTCCAGAAGTAGGCCTTGGCCGTGGCAAAGGCTTAAGGCAGTTAAAGTTGATTGCTTAAACTCACCCCTACACCGAAATAAAAAAGGCCCTTTTCAGGGCCACTCACATTTCTCGAAAACAAATACAATTTCAATTTGCCAATAACTCAAAAAAATAATAAACCAACCCATTTTACCCTTATAGTACGTGTCTGTGTATGAGTGCGTGAGTGTAGCTTCTTATTTTAAAATCAAAACTCAAAGACACTTACCTTATATCATTAATTTATTCTTTTATCCATTTTTACAATCCAATTCACAATTCACAACAGAACACTTTAATATAAAGTTCATACACTTCTTCTTTCTCCTTTTTTAGTCTCTCTGTTTTTTTAATTTCTTCACCGTTTATCCTCATTTTCTTCCCTTCTTCTTTTCTTCTCCTGTTTCTTTGCCTCTTGTAAATAGAATTGTCTTCTTTCTTCCTCTTCTTCCTCTGAAGAATCCCTCTCTTCTTCCGAAGAATCCCTCTCTTCTTCTGAAGAATTCCTCTTTTCTTCTGACTCCTCTTGTTTCTTTTTTGGGCAATCTGGAGACCAATGTCCTTTTTCTTTACAATAATAACAGGTATCTTGACTTTTGTCTTTTTTAGCCCCTGTTTTTTTTCTTTTTTGACGGTCTGGACACTCTGAAGACCAATGCCCTTTCTTCTGACAGATATAGCAAGTTTCTTGACTTTTATCTCGAAAGGAAGGAGAGTAGTCCGTGGGCTGGTCTGAAGAGAATTTTCTAATGACCCCTCGCAAAGCTCTGACGAAACGTTCGATTTGGTTAGTCTCTTCCATCGTTGTGCTCGGCTTGAGAGTGAAATGAATAGTGAAAGGACAAGACACACACCCTTGTATATACGCTGGTCTGCCATGACTATAAATTAGTCTATGGTGTTTAAACTTGAGTCATTTGACGTTTTGCACTCAAGATGAAACGATCCCATTCATTCGAGAAGAAAGAAGAAGAAGAAAGTAAGAGGCAGAAACGTGATCTATCGCCTCGAACCAGGGCTGAAATCTTGGCACAAATTCATGCCAGTGATTTTGAAGAGGACATGAGCGAACCAGAATCCAAACCCTCTAAACCAAGTTCACCACCCTTAGTCAACCCTGAAAAATACTATTCCATTCGAGAGACGGAAAAGCGCTCCTCTAGAAAATTTAGAACCACGGCTTACAAATACACAGTGAAGTTTAAAGATTTCAAGGCTGAAGTGCCGTTAGAGAAAGCAGAAGTGTTTATCACTGGGGTGTGGGATTCTTTGCTCACTGCACTCAAGCGACAATGTCAACCCAAAGAAGACGATCGCTTGAGACTTTCCATACAACACGACGGTTTGAAATCCCCTGTTTGGATCGAGTTTAGCACCCCTGCAGAATTGACCGCTTCCAAAGTCATGGACAAGATTCAACACGTGCAACAATCTAATGACCAGTTTGACATCACCGATGGAAAAGCCACATTGGACATGACCCACGTCTCTCCTCCTCAAGGGACCGGACGCAAAAAGATGTTATTGGTGAACGAGCTTCGCAGCATTAAGCGTAGCCTTGTCCAAATTCACAATCCTCATGACCAAATGTGTTTAGCCCGTGCCATCGTGGTGGGACGAACCTATGCCAACAAGAACGACACGACAGAATGGAAAAGAACCTGGAACACTATTCAACGTTCCTATCGAGCCAAACAACGAAACGAAGCAGAACAACAAGCTGGCATGTCCAAAGACACACCCTGTGGCATTCCTGAGATGCAAAAACTGCAAGATGTCCTAGCTCCACGCTACACCTTGAAAGTGCACCCTCAAGAAATGCGTGGAACTCTGTTGTTTCGAGGCCAAGATTTTAAGGACGGAAAATACATTCATGTTTATTATCACGATGACCATTTCGATACCATTACCAGTATCACCGGATTCCTGGGATACGGTTATTACTGTGAGAAATGTGACCATGGTTATAATAATCGAGAGCAACACAAGCATTGTGGATTGAAATGCTCAGGATGTTTTGCCTCTTCACCCTGTCTGAGCGAAGAACCAGTGCCTTGTTCAACTTGTCTGCGCACGTTTGTCAGCCCTACCTGTTACCAACAACATCTGAAAACGCAAGGTTCACAGAAGAAATGTGCTTGTCAACTCCTGAGATTGTGCCCTACGTGTGAACAAGTCATACGTACCAATAATACCAAGGCACACGTATGTTCAGGAAAGAAAAAATGTCACATTTGTCACCACATCGTGGACTTGGAACACCAATGCTACGTGCAAAAATACCAACCCCCACCAGAGAAAGAGGATGGTCACAAGAAGAAAGGCAATTTCATCTTTTTCGATTTCGAATGCATGCAAGAAACCGGCATTCACATTCCTAATTTCTGCGTGGCTAATCGAGCGTGCGAGAAGTGCATTCAAGAACCTATCTTCAGTCATTGCCCTCTCTGTAGCAAGATTCCTGGAGGGCGTGAAAAAATCTTTCGAGGACCGAACACGTTAGCCGATTTTGCCCAATGGGTCTTAGATCCCATCGACAAGACGTGGAGCCAAGAGGACATCGAACGTTACGGAGATTGTCATCGCCATGCCACGGTGATGGCTCACAATTTCTCCGGATACGATGGACAGTTTCTTTTGAGATACTATACGGAACATGGCACCGAACGTCCTAAAGTGACTTTGAACGGAGCCAAAATCATTTTCATGCAAGTGGGACAAGTACAGTTTAAAGATTCGATGAGCTATTTGGCCATGCCTTTGAGTCGAATGCCTAAAACGTTTGGAATGACAGAAATGGCTAAAGGGTACTTTCCTCACTTTTTCAATACGGCAGCCAATCAACACGCCGTTCTACCCCATTTGCCCGAGGTTCACTATTACGACCCCGACAACATGCGTACCGAACAACGAGAAGCTTTCTACGCTTGGTACCAGGCTCACGCCTCGGACCCTTTCGACTTTCAGGAAGAAATGCTAAAGTATTGTCGTTCCGACGTGGACATTTTACGGCGTTGCTGTGGAAAATTTCGAGAACTGTTTATGGAACACGGAGGGGTCGATCCTTTGAAAGAAGCTTGCACCATTGCCAAAGCGTGTTCCTTAGTGTATCGACAACGATTCATGCCTGAAAACACCGTGGCTGTCATCAGTCCTCAAACGACCCACTATGTCAAACGTCAATACTCGGTCAAAGCCCTACGTTGGTTACATTACTTGTGCGACAAGGAAGATAAATGGATTCAGCATGCCCGCAACGGAGGGGGTGAAAAGACCATCGGAACGTATTCGGTAGATGGCTGGGACTTAGAAAACCCCAAGATCGTGTACGAGTTTAACGGTTGCTTATTTCACGGATGTCCCGTCTCTTACCCTGACCGTGGCACTAAAAATCAGTTTTTGCAACGAACCATGGAAGACTTGTACCAGGACACTTGTCAGGGGCGCCTAAAGTTGGAACAGGAAGGATACCAAGTGGTGGAAATGTGGGAACACGAGTACGATCACGGTATGAAAACCGATCCCGAAATTAAACGTCTCGTGGAAAGTTACCAGTTCATGGACCCGCTGGACCCGAGGGATAGTTTGTACGGAGGAAGGACCAATGCCACCTGTTTGCTGTACCAAGCCGACGAAGAGAAAGGAGAAGAAATCAAATACTTGGACGTGTGTTCGCTGTATCCCTACGTGTGCAAATATTGTCGCTTTCCTGTAGGGCACCCGCAATTGTTCACGGAACACATCGACCTGAAAAACATTCGACAATACGAAGGCTTGATCAAGTGTAAAGTTTTGCCTCCCACGAACCTATACCATCCCGTCTTACCTCACCATTGTCAAGGCAAACTGATGTTTCCCTTGTGTCGTACTTGTGCCGAAACGTGCAACCAAGACCAACCTTGTCAGCACACCCAGGAAGAACGTGCCTTGACGGGAACCTGGGTCAGCGTAGAATTGTTCAAAGCTCTGGACAATGGGATACGAACTGTTAGAAGTGTACGAAGTTTGCCACTTTCCCAAGACACAACAGTACCACAAGGGTGACCCTACTCAGAAAGGCATTTTCGCCGACTACGTGGATGCCTTTTTGAAACTGAAACAAGAAGCCAGCGACTATCCTTCCTGGTGTCACACTCCCGAAGACCAAATACAATTCAAAGAGAAATACTACGAACCAGAAGGCATCTCTTTAGACCACATCGAAAAAAACGAAGGCAGGCGATCGTTTGCCAAAGTGATGTTAAATTGCTTGTGGGGTAAAATGGCACAACGACCGTGTTTACCCAAGACGGAATATTTGACAGAACCTTCCCGCTACTTTCAGATGATTCACGACAAAACCAAATACATGAAACACGTGGACGTCGTTCGAGAGGATTTGATCTTGGTCAATTACCAAGAAGATCTGGACTTTGTACAAGACGACCCTTTTGGAAATGTCATCATTGCGGCTTACGTGACAGCCCATGCTCGCTTAAAATTGTACGAAGCTTTAGAACTGTTAGAAGAACGCGTCCTGTACTTTGACACGGACAGTTGCATTTACATCCATCACCCGATTCAACATCACCCTGACATCGAAGGAGACCGTTTAGGAGCCTGGACAGACGAGCATCCCGACGACAAGATTCTAAGTTTCGTCAGTGGTGGTCCCAAAAATTACGGCTACGAATACCGTGACAAACAAGAAGTGCACACGACGAGCAAAGTGAAAGGACTGACTCTGAATCATCGTACCAGTCGAGTGGTCAACTTTGGGGTATTGAAAGAAGCCTTGCAATCGGGAGAGGATGGAAACTTTAAAGTGACCACCTATCAACCGAACAAGATTGTACGTTTACCCACTCACCACATCGTCAGTCGACCCTTGGAAAAAGTCTATCAAATCGTGTACCAGAAGCGAGTGAGACTTCCCAATCACTTTACGTTGCCGTACGGTCACGTCGATATTGGTCTGTATATAAAACGGAACCCTAGGCAAGATCGATAGTTCATTGTGACTACCAAGACCGAGCGAACAAGATGAATACTTTCAGAGAAACACAGAACAAGTTGTTTAGAAAGGCACAATTCAAGTGTGAGGCTTCGGAAGTGGAATGCGATTGTGAGCCTTGCGATGGGTACGATGCTGTACGTTGTGACCTTAGCGATGCCGTAAAGCATCATGGGAACTTTAGTGTCACTACCCCTATCATGGAAAGGGATGCTGTGCGTGTCAAACCTGAGGGATGCGAAAGTGATGCCGCTCGTCCTCTTGGACATTTTACTGGGCTTCGTTTTAAAGGGGAATGTTCACCTTCACGTCTACCCCCCTACGGATGTCATCCAGCCCTGAGCAAACTCCTACCCATGTCACTCAACCCTCATCGAAACGAACCTGTGAAAGACGAATATTCGTTTCCTGTGCGTTTGTCGGAATACTGCGACTTTGAAAATCGTCTTCAATCGTTCAAAGGAAAATGGCCTAAGTATCTGGGAGGACCGACCCCCGAAGAATTAGCCAGAGCCGGATTTTTCTACTTGGGCGAAGGAGATAAAGTCAAGTGCTTCAGTTGCGGTGTGTCACTTCACCACTGGGAACCGCAAGTTTCGGCCTACGTTGAACATGCTCGATGGTCACCGAATTGTCATTACTTACCCTTAGTGGGACCGAGACATTGAAGTAACTTCTTACCATAATCTGTCCATGGATACTTTACAAGAGAACATTCGTGCTTTGCCTGTGGAGTTGAGAGAACGCATTTACCGAGAGCTGGTCAAAATACAAGTGAAACGTAAAGAACAATTGCATCCGTTACGTCACCGGTGTTTGAACCACTGGTACCTGAAGGCTATACAAGGATTGATTCAATTGAAAGTGTTCCATCGGACAGACATTGATCAACGATCCTCTAGTTTTAAAAAGGATTGGTTTGGTGTGGACGATTCTACCTACATCATTGTAAACGTACTGCATCGAATTCCAGAGGAAGAGTTAACGAATTACCAACATCTTGAACACAATGTCAACTTGGTGAAAGAGGAAACTTCTGAACGAATTGTAACGTGTAGATTAGTGACTGAACGATTTAAATTCGACACTGAAGTAAAACCATGTTTGTGCAAACAGTACATTTCTTGTGTCAGACCAAAGAGGATTTAGTATGACCTATTCATGGATACTTTGCTAGAGAACATTCGTGCTTTGCCTGTGGAGTTGAGAGAACGCATTTACCGAGAACTGATCAAAATACAAGTGAAACGCAAACTCAAAGTGATTCGTCCGTTTTTAAATTATGCTATGTTCCAAAGTACAAGAAGACTGATTATGAGTGGATATTACATTAGGCACAAAGTTAAACGAGGCTATTGGCCACCACCCAACGATTCCAAAAACAGTGTATATACTTATGGATACTTTACAAGAGAACATTTTGGGCTTGCCTGAGGAGTTGAGAGAAAGGATTTACCGAGAGCTGGTGAAAATACAAGTGAAACGTAAAGAACAATTGCATCCGTTACGTCACCAGATCTTTAACCACTGGTACCTAAATGGTATAAGAGGACTGATTCGTCAGAAATTTTTTCAGTGGTCAGACCTTGTTGAACACTTTCAGTTTGTGAATGATGATGGACCAGACGTTCGTAATTTTGGTTACTTCGAGATTCACTTACTGCAACGTATTGAGGAAGACGAGTTAAAGGATTACCAACATTTGTTACATGGAATCTGCTTAGAAAAAAGACGAAACATCTAGACAAACTCTGACGTTTCAGTTACAGTATGTAACATTTAAATTCCCTACTGGAGAACGAACATGTTTGGTTAGAAATTACCTTTATTGCTTCCGAAACAAAGACACTATAAAATCAAGTTGCCATGCCACGGATTATGTCACATATCATTGAACAGATTCCGTGGAAGGTACTCAATGACCATATTCAAACCGTGGATCATTACCATCAATTATTACAAGAATTTTATCCATTCAATTTGGGACGACAAGTGGTGTGTGTCTTAGTGACTTGTTTTCTGGGATTTCGTTTACCAGCCGATTCCTTGTGGACTCTTTACGATCAGTACTTACCACCTCAATGGCCTTAAATGGTCACGAAAGACTCCTTTTGCTCAAAGCCTTCCGGTTTCATCTGGATACTTCTCGACCTCAACAGGAAAAAAAGATTCGTCAACTTTTAGCGACCCAATACGTGTATGACGATGTGTGTGTAGCTTGTGACTTACACCCTCATTGGACAGATGTTCGTGACTGGAAAAAGGGGGGTTTTGAGGCTTGGACCCAAGAAGTGGCCCAGTATGCACAAGAGTTATTCAAGGAAAAAAGTTACTTTTCAACCTGTGTTAGTGACGGTGCCAGAAGAACCCGTCACCGAGAACAACCACGCGCTTCAGGACAGGACTGTCATGGACATGCCTGAAAGGTCATTCCGGGAGGACACTTGTGTGACAATACCTCATGTAGAGACTGTAAGAACATTACACACTGTCCCTAGGACATCTTGGTTACCCAAAACATGTTGTACAGACACTTGTTTATATTCCACTTTGATCGTTTTGATGTGTTTTTTATTCCTGTACATCACTATTTGGGTTTTATGTATTTTTGTCTTTCGTGTTCATATTTGAAAAAAAAAATTCAATAAACGTGTTCTGAAAAAAGTATATAAACTCTTGTCTTTTTTGTTTTCGTGTCACAAGTGACATTCCTCACACTATGGCTACCTCTACTGTCTCTGCTCCCTCTTCCTCTACTGTCAAAGTCATCGACGAACACTTAGATCGTGCCAGTTGAGAGGCTTTGTATCTTCGCCATCCCTTTAACATGCTCATTGCTGGACCTAGCGGTTCAGGCAAAACCGAATTCGTCAAACGTTTGATCGAACATAAACATCATTTGATCGATCGGCCCCCTCAACGGATCGTGTGGTGTTACAAAGAGTGGCAATCGGCGTACAACCTCTTGCGAGAAAGTCAAGGCGATTCCATCGTGTTTGTGGAAGGCATTCCTAAAGAAGACGACGGCATCGTCTCTGACTCTTGTCAAACCCATTTGGTCATTTTCGACGACATGTTAGGAGAAAACGAAGAAGAAATTAAATTGTGGTTCACGCGCAAAGGGCATCACCGTAATGCCAGTGTCGTTTACATCACCCAAAATTTGTTTCAACAAAGTAAAGCCCATCGCACCATCAGTCTCAATGCGCATTACGTGGTCTTGTTTAAAAGCCCTCGAGATAAATCGCAAGTGCAAGTCTTAGCCAAACAGTTAGGAACGCCTTGGCTGACTCAGGCGTACGACGATGCCACTCAAACTCCACACGCCTATTTACTAGTCGATTTGAAACCTACGACTCCCGAGGATGTGCGATTTCGTACCCACTTGTTTCACCACTGGTGCCAAGACGGAGGGCCTGTCCTGTACACGTCTCCGTCCTCGACTTCATTTCACTCCCCATAAAAAAAATCTATAAAAACCTCAGACCCTTTTTCGTCTGTCTCACACAGTGTGAACATGACGTCCCTTCAGTCGCATCTTCCCGTCAAATTGATTCGTGCTTTGTATGGCATCAGTCGAGAAAAAAATCCACAAACACGAGCCCGTGTCTTAGAAGCTAGTCTCAAAGAAGTCTTACGATGGTTCACGGTGACGGCACGTCAATTACTCCAAGGAATCATTCAGATTCCTCATCAAACCAAACGCTTTTTCGATCGAAACAAAGTCGCTTTGGTCCAACTGGCCGATATCCGCATCGACACTCAAACCAAAAAACAAATCATTTTGAAACCTGGAGGGAGCGGTACTCTAGGAGGGGTCATCATTCGTTCTCTCTTAAGATGGGATCCTAATGCCCCCAAAGTTATACCCAAGAAAAAAGTCCAACAAAGCCCCAAGAAGAAGAAAAAGACCAGGTCCCCAAGAAGAAGAACTTCTCCAGTGGCAGGACCCTCCTCTGACCAGACACCACCACCACCCCGGAAAAAGAAAAGAAGCCCCCAGAAAAAGAAACAGAAAAAAAGTCCCCAGAGAAAGAAAAGTCCACAGAAGAAAACTAGTCGCAAGAAAGGTACTTCGGCCAGGACGCAACCTTACACTCGCAAACCACGACGTGCCACAGCGGTGACTGCGTCTCCGGCAGCCTCACGTTTGTCCACTTCTCCTTTAATGACACCCAGAACTGAAGAGTACTTGGAGACGTTGATCACACAAAGAACTTCTCCGTTGATGACCCCCAAAAGAACTTCCCCAGTGGCAGGACCCTCCAATTTAGTGGCAGTGGCTGCTGCTCACAAAGTACTTTCTCCCAAAATCAAAGTCCATGAAAGATCGGGCATGTTACAAAGTTTACTGGATTTGTCCAAGCAAGAACTGGCTCGATTTAGTCCGTTGCGTACCCTTGCACGACGTGTCATGCCTGTCCTCAAACTGATACGACGTAAAGACAATCAGTGGCGACGCGTTCCAGTATAAAAAAGGCCTGTGACCAAGTAGGGTATCAGCGTTTTTTGGTGCTCCTGAAGACTCAAAGATGTCACCCTCCAGAAAACCCCAAGGAAAGAAAATGAAAGGACTGCCACCACGTTTAGCCAAACATGGGGACATGTTATCTGTCCTGTCCAAAGCTTCTCCACCCCTACGAAAAAAACTCATTCAAACGGCCTCCAAAGAGGTCATCGATACCGTGTGCGAATGTTGTTTGAACGTTTTGAAAGGCACGATCCCTTTGTCCAAACACCAGAAACAATGCTTAAGCAAGCATCGTCACGTTCTTCGCCAAATGGTTCGAAAGAAAATTCCCATTCGTCAAAAAAAGAAGATGTTGGTCCAACGTGGAGGCATTTTGCCTCTCTTGTTAGGCCCCATACTGAAAGGAGTCTTGGGAACCATGTTGGGAGGACTGGTGTGAGCAAGATGAAAAGGCCTTCGGAAGTCCCAAGATCTCAGAATCGACCGCTGACAACCCCATGGAAGGACGAAAACTAGCTTTAGTGCCTTACAAACGATGGATGGAATACCATCGGTGGCAAGAACAACGCACCCCGCATTTACCTCCCAATCCCAATTTGAGCGAGATGTCCCAGTTACAACACGAATTGCAGTCCTTGATGGATCGCCAAGATTTGTCCGAAACAGAAAAATCACAAAAGTACGGTCAACTCTTGCAACGACTGCAACTCTTTCACCAGAAAGCTTTAGACGAAACAGCTTTACCCACTCTGAAAGATTTTAAGACCTTGATGAAAAGTCCAGCACCATCATCATTACCACCACCACTACTACCATCCCCTGGGGTCACCAGAGATGCTACCCCACGAAGGCCTGAGGAAGAAGAGATGCGAGAAGTGTTTCAAACACCGTCAGCAGCTCAGATTTCGAGTAAGATTGCAGCCTCCTTGTTGACCCCGTCCCCCAGACCCCAACGAGAAGAAATGAAAGCTTGGGTTAAAAAGATGATGTCCACGCCTCCTTCGACAGAAGTGAAAAAGAAAGAAGGGAAACCAGAAGTGAAAAAAGAAAAGAAAACCAAAGCCATTCCATTGCCATCTCCACCACCACCACCACCACTACCTTCGACTTCTACTCCCGTAGCCCATTGGACACGTAAATCCGTTTCCAAACCACCCTTTCGACCCACCCAAAGTAGCATCACCGAAGAGTGGGTGACTTATTAACACACCAACCAACACAAAAAATAAAAAATGGAAAAAGTCTTAGCCAGCATTTACTATGATCCTTCGCATCCTGCAGGTTACGCAGGAGTTCAAAAATTGTATCGTGCTGCCAAAACTCGACTGAAAAGTCTCCGTTTACCTCTAGTGCAACGATGGTTACAAGAACAAGCTACCTACACTTTACACAAACCCATTCGACGCAAGTTTGCCAGAAGTCGCACCCGAGTGGAAGGCATCGATCAATCAATGGCAAGCCGATTTAGCCGATGTCTCTCATTTGGCCAGCTACAATCGCGGCTACAAATATTTGTTTTGTGTCATCGACGTCTTTTCCAAATTTGCCTGGGTCGTGCCCTTGACTTCCAAATCGAGCAGCGAGTTAGTGCGAGCCCTGCAACGGGTGTTGAAACAAAGCGGTCGTCACCCTCTTCGATGGCAAACGGACAAAGACACCGAATTTCTGAACCAAGCTTTGCAAAAAGAATTAAAGAAACGTGACATTCATTTTTTTACCACCGAGAATCCCGAAACCAAAGCCAGCATCGTGGAACGTTTTCAACGCACTTTGAAAGAACGCATGTGGAAATATTTTACGCATCACCACACTCTGAAGTACATCGACATCTTACCGCACCTGGTGCAAGCGTACAACCAATCTTACCATCGAAGCATCGGACGTGCCCCGCAAGAAGTGACTCCCGACAACGAAGTGTTGGTGTTTGAGCGCCTGTTCGGTACGTCCCCGACGAGGGCTGTCCCCAAGAAAAGTGGAATGTTGGCTGTAGGAGATTGGGTGCGCATTGGCAAAACCAAACGCACTTTCGACAAAGGTTACTTACCTAACTGGACGACCGAATTGTTTCGTGTCACTGGACGAGTGCATGGCCGTGATCCTGCCGTCTATAAATTGGAAGACATGAACGGAGAAGTGCTCAAAGGAACGTTTTATTTGCCCGAGTTACAACGTGTGACCAAAAAAGAAGACGACGTGTACGACATCGAAAGCATTCTCTAACGCAGAACCCGTAAAGTGGGCAAACGACGTGTCAAAGAAGTCAAAGTACGTTGGAAAGGATATCCACCCAGTTTTGATTCTTGGATCGACGCTTCGCAAGTCATCGACTATAAAAAGAAGTGACCATCATGCCCTTTCACACAGCAGACGCAGCTACGTCGACCACTCCTCCTTCACCTAGTTCTTCTGTGCAAGATTTACAAAAACAACCCTTGTGGGTGTGGTGTGGAGAACGTGTGCCTAAAACGCAAATCGTCTTTTTCTGCCAAATCTTCGTGGTGTATTGTGTAATCGGGGCAGCCATCGCCAATTTGAGTTTGCAACAAGGAGACAAACAATTGTGGACCATTTTATTGAGCAGTTGCATCGGTTACCTGCTTCCCAATCCCTCCCTGAAATTCTCTTCCAACGGGAACCTTGTGCCCAGTGCCAGTGTCAGTCACCACTCCAACAACCACAACCAGAACCCCATTTTGGGCGGAGACACGCCTCTGACGTCCAATAATATCCCCTCGGACAGCCACAGAACTCTGGAATTATGAGTCACCAAAACCAATTTTACTTAACCTTACCCAGTGACAGTTCCATGGAGGTGTTTCCCAACAACACGTTGTGCTGTTACACGGCTAAATTACCTCAAGCCATCCCGTTAGATCACGAAGCCCATTGGGAAGTGGCTTTAGTAAAAATAATTCACCCGACCCAAGTCCTCAATGTCCTTCCCAATCAAAAGAAATTTGATGTGGAAGTTCATGACGAGCAATTGCAACAGGAATTGAATAAGAGAACAACCATATCTGACATTAAAACCTATAATGAGAAAACTAAAACCACGACCTACCACTTGTCCATTCTCCCAGGCTATTATTTTAGTGGTCATCATTTGGTCAGCACCATAGCCTCCAGGTTTAATGGTGTGTTTGGGAAAGCTTTTGAGAATGTCAAGAACAAAAGTGTCACCATGGAGTACCACAAAGTAGCTCGTCGCTTCTTGATGAAATTTGAGAGGAGTAAAATCATGTCCATTGTATTTTGTCCTGAATTGTTTGACATGTTGGGCGGAGACATGGAGCTGAGGAAGAAATTAGAACAAAAAGGACAACCCGAATTACCAGTCATTTACGACAACGAGACTTTTGCCCAGTATTTTCGTACCCCGGCAGAACTGAACCAAGGACTGAATTTGATATTTGTGTATTCCGATGTGGTGGAGTATAACGTGGTGGGACACACCTCCGTGCCGTTACTGCGTGTCATTCCTTTCAAAGTGGATTCTGCCACGAACGCTGACGAGGAAGGTGGAAACACTTACCACGTTCACCGCGAATTTGTCCATCCTCACTATTTGCCTGTCAGCAACTCGTATTTGGACACGGTCAACATTGCTATAAAAGGAGATTTGGGACAAAATATTCCATTCACCAAAGGAAAAGTCACGGTGAAACTCCATTTTCGAAAACGGTTCTCTCACGACTCGTAAGTAAGTCATGTATCCAGTGTACCGAGGGGTTGCTCGACAGCGAGGACACGGTTTAGGAGACATGTTAAAATCGGCCTTTCGTTCGGTGGCCCCAGTGTTGAAACCGATGGTGACACGCGGATTGCACGCCATGAAAGATGCGGCACTGACGCAAGGCAAAGAATTTCTCCAAAATGTCATCATCGACAAACAAAACCCTAAAGAAGCCTTCATGAGGGCAGGCAAAAATGTCTTGCTGCAAACGGGCAAAGACATTTTAGGCCGACGAGACACACCTATAAATGCCCTGCACGCTACCGAGTCAGGCATTCAGCAAGGACAAGGCAGAAAGAGACGACGAAGAAGAAAACACCCTTTCACCAGACTTCAACCTAGAAAGGCCAAGAAAAGAAGAACCGTTCGAGACTTAGACGTTTTCGATTATTGAGAAAGAACAAAAAAAAAAAACAGAAAAAATGATGCACCGAGAGTCTTGCGCTTGTTCCAAGACGGAACTGGATATGTTTGCCATGCCCCCCACCATGATGACCATGCAAGAATCCCAGTGGGTGGAATTTCACCCGGTCTCCTCATTGACCGATTCCGCTCCCATCGAGTTTGAAATCAAAGGACAGCCCGAAGATTACATCGATCTGAATAGCAGTTACCTATACTTAAAAGTGAAAGTGATTGAACCACCCAACACTGACCTAGCCGATGATGATGTAGTAGCTCCCGTCAATAATTTCACGCATTCCTTGTTTAGCGAAGTGGACTTGTACTTGAATAACAAACTGGTCAGCAGCAGCATGGATACTTACCCTTATCGAGCCTACCTGGAAAATTTCTTGACGTACGGAAAAGAAGCCAAGAACACTCATCTGGATGCTTGCGTGGTATGGAAACCTGACCAAGCGACTAGGTTCAACAGCATTACAGTTGCTGGGGATGCTCAAAATACAACGGGATTTGTAGAACGACGAACGAAAATTGCTAGAAGTCGTGTTTTAGAACTGATGGATCGCTTGCATCTAGAGATGTGGTTGCAATAGAAGTATTTGCTGAACGGAGTGGATATCCGCCTGAGACTGAATCGCAGCAGTGCCGCTTTCCATTTGATGGCTGCTAATGATGCCACTTACAAAACCAAAATCGAAGAAGCCAGACTCTACGTGCGTCGCGTAGAAGTGTTACCTAAAGTGGGAAACGACATCAGTCAGACGTTGAGCAGAACGACGGCCAAGTATCCGATACGTCGCGTGGAAGTGAAAACCTTCAGCATTCCCGCTGGACAGCGATCCATGATCGAAGATCATCTGTTCCAAGGACAGTTACCCAAGCGTTTGATTGTTGGTATCGTCAAGAATTCAGCTTTCAATGGAGCCTACAATGAAAATCCTTTCAACTTTCATCATTACAATGTGTCCAAGATCGAAGTCAGTCGCGATGGCAAGACCTTGTGTACCCGACCTTTTGAGCCTAACTTTGGTGCCGCGAAGAATTATTTGAGATCGTACTTGTCCCTGTACGAAGCTACCGGACAGTTAGGAACCAACACCAGTCACGGGATTACGTACGACGATTATGCAGGCGGCTACGCTTTGTGGGCTTTCGATTTCACTCCAGACCAAGGTAGCGACGAGGGACATTTCCACCCTATAAAATCTGGCCAAATTCGTGTGGAAATTCAGTTTGCAGTGAACGTCATCCTGTATGCAGAATTCGACAATACGATAGAAATCAACAGTTTGAGAGAAGTCATTCTAGATTACTAGAAGCCATGGAAGACTGTTATCCCTCTTTACCTAGTGGAGAAACTTTGGAGATGAAATGTGAGGAAACTGTGGAAGAAGAAGTGATCATGATGAAATCGAGATGGCCAGAACAAGAAGCCCATTTAGTCTCCTGTTTTGCCAAACACTTGGTCGAAAAAATGACGGAATTGATCAAGAAAAATTGTTACGGATGTCAAAACGATCATCCCAGTCAAATTCAACACGATAAATGCCTAATGTTAAGTCAAGAAGAAAAATTGGACGAGTATCTGGACGAAGCTTGGAGTCTCATCTCGAACAAAGACGTGTTGCATCAGTGGTATAAAGACTTGCGTGAACATTCTTGTCCACCATTAACCACTCAAGAGATCCATCGTATCGAAGCTCTCCTGAATCAGAGTGAGGAAACAGAACGAATAACCGTTTATTCGTCAGACATTTTCAAGCAAAAAGTCAGGATCGAATTGACGACTTATTATTACCTGTGAAGAAGAAGAAAAAAACACACACAAAACATGGATACCTGGGAACTTTATTACCTTTTGAACCACAGTTCGTATACAGCTTCTTGGAATCCTGTCGTCTGTGCTAAAGATGAACTCCCTCATCGCAAACCTAAAGACCATCAAGCTTACGTGATCAACACGGACGACAGTCATCTCCCAGGAACCCACTGGGTAGCCGTCTACTTTCCTCAAGAAGGATGTGTGGAATATTTTGATTCGTACGGATTGCCCCCTTTGGAAGACAATATCATCGACTTTATGAGAAGAAATGCTCAGACCACCCGATTCAATAATGTGAAATTACAAGGCACAGATTCCTTGGTGTGTGGACAGTACTGTGTGTATTTTCTGCATCATCGCAGCCTGGGCTATTCCTTAGAACATTTAGTGACTCATTTTGATCCTCGTTCTTCTACTAGAAACGATGTGAAAGTAGATCGATGGTTTTGTGACCATTATGCTTATCTTTTGTCTCAAGCTAGGAAACGTAGTGTCCATCAATGGCCTAATGATTTCCAACAGTGGAAATCACAATTTTATTCACAACGTTGTCAGCCCTGTTTAAAGTAGACTGTAAATTGAGAAAAAATTGTTTTATGTTATATTGTTGGATTATTGTTAAAAATGTTAGAGTTGTTGTTTAGTGTTAAGTGATTTTTGAATAAAAAATGTGGTGTTTTGAAAAAAAAATGCCTTTGTCTTTTGTTTAGCTATAAGAATGTTGGATTGATGCTCTTTCATTTCTTCCTATCCATCTCATGACACTCACTGAACGTTGCGGCTCGAAAACCGTGTGGGGATGTTTTCCTTCACGTCCGCGCTTTGACTTTAAGAACCGGGGTTGTTTCCAGTCTAACCATCCATTGTCGACTCATCCTCCTACGAAGATGTGCTCCAAACTAGCTAAGCTCAACGAAGCCTACGTGAATTTGCATAGGGTCAGACACAGTCTGATACCGAAGCCAGAAGAAATAGAGAATGTGAGAATGTTAAAAGTCACTGAAGACCTGATAGAAGAGCTCTTCAGAGAAGAAATGAACAGGGAAAAAGAAGAATGGACAGAGAAGTACAGACTTCAGAGACAGCAGCAACAGCAACAACAACAACAACAACAACAACAACAACAGCAGCAACCTGAAGCTGACAGAGGCTTTGTCGATTGTCGTATCGACACCAAAGAGTTCTTCTTCTCTTTCCGAAGAAGCAGACCTATCGCCAGAAAGTCTATCCTCAGAGGACATCGCATTCTTAGAAACTAAAAAAGAATGCCATAGCAAACAAGAAAAACAGCCCTTTTCAGGGCTACCCAATACTCTAGAAAAGAAATAACGATCCATTTGCCAATGTGTGTAGGTAGAGTAGTGTGAATATAAACACTAACTCTTTTTTAAAAAATGTGAGGGTATGTGTTTGTGTGTTTGTGTTTGTAAGTGGTTAAGTAAGTTGGTGTGGATAGTAGATTAAAATAATGTTTTTTTGGTGTTTGAGGTGTATATTTGGGGTTAGATTGGATTGCTTTGCGTATGTGGATAGTCTATTGAAGTGGTTAATAAAAAATTTTAAAATAGTGATGGGCAGCATAAAAAAGTGAGTGTTTCTTTTAGGTCCGCGCGTTGATGGGTTATGATCTAGGTAAGATTAATTTTATGTTTTTAGGGGGATGTTTTCCTTCACGTCCGCGCTTTCACTATAAATTGAAACTCGCTGGGCAGTCTAGCTACCCTTGTTGATTGATCAACACAAGAATGAATAACAGAATAAGCAAACTTCTTGAACTCCAGATACATCTGGAATATGTCAGGCGCCTGTTAAATGAACTGGCCGCGGAGGCTATAGTAGAAGAGGAAAGAGGAAAAGAAAATAGGAGAGAGGATGTCGTACAATATTCCCGAGACAGAGGATTGGGGTGCTGAAGCGAATCATCCTCCCTCTGCGCTCCCCAGAAGAAAGGTGAAAGGAGACTGGGGAATAAGATGCGTGTGTGGCGCCAGGCCAGGAAAGTGCCATCATTGGATAGGTGCATCTAGAGTTAAAAAAAAACAGCCCTTTTAAGGGCTACCCAATACTCTAGAAAAGAAATAACCATCCATTTGCCAATGTGTGTAGGTAGAGTAGTGTGAATATAAACACTAACTCTTTATTCATAGTGAGAGTGTAAGTGTTTGAATGTTTTTGTTTGTAAATGATCAAGTAAGTTCGTGTGAATAGTAGATTATGGGTTTCTTTATTGTTTTTTAGCGTATGTGGAGAGTATAGTTTGGGTTTGATTATATGAAATGAGAAAAGTGGGGGATGTTTTCCTTCACGTACGCGCGTTGTTAGGTCATGATCTAGGTAAGATCAATTTTATGTTTTTAGGGGATGTTTTCCTTCACGTCCGCGCTTTCACTATAAGAACCCACAGTATTCGTCGTTCAAACCATTCTACAATGAAGATGGCTTCTAACCAAATTGACAAAATGCAAACATTGCAAGACGTTTTAGACAATTTAGGAATGATGGAGCAGATGTTAATAAGACTCGTTGAAGACCACTATTCCTATAGTCCCCATCGTGTAAAGATGGAAATTAATAACTTAAGAAAGGTAAAGGACATGATAAGTGGTGTCATGAAAGAGATAAAGGAGGAGAAGGAGGATGAAGAGGAAAGGATAAGAATACGCAAATGGAACGAAAAAATTGAAAAAGAAGAAGAAAATGAGAAGAGGAAGAAAGAAGAGGAGGAAGAGAAGAAGAAAGAAGAGCAGGAGAAAAAAAAGAAAGAAAAGAAGAGAAAGAGTGTAGGAGATAAAATAAGAACTTGGTGGAGAAAAAGAAGAAATTAGAAGCAGAAGAAGAAAACCCAAAGGCCCTTTTCAGGGCAGCCATATTTCTCGAAAAGAGAATGATTTTTCAATTGCCTACCCCTTTTTCTAAATTGTTTTTTTAAAAAAAATCCCATGTTAAATTCCCCTTGTACGTATATTGATCCACGATTTTTCGCCATGTTAAATTCCCCTTGTACGTATATTGACCCACGATTTTTCGCCATGTTAAATTTCCATTGTACGTATATTGACCCAGGGGTGTTTTTAATGCTAATTCCCCTTGTACGTATAGTATCCCCCTTAACTACTGCCATCACAGACAGCAGTATCTGTTCACTACTTCCGCCCCGCCATCTGGAGGGTGTTTCGAGATAAGGGGCAAAACATCTATAGAAAGATGGGCACTAGACTGATGACATCTATGGAAAGCATTTAAACCAACTGTATATCTACACTTGAGGTTTCACTTCCTTCTGTTACTTAGTTTATGACCATAGATTTGTAACACTTCATATACATGTACACCCAAACTTCAAATATCAGGAGATGCTAATTGTTGATATGGGTTCCATGTTGATTTGCTTACTGGCTCATCACATACCACTTTACAAACCTGAAAGTCATCATAGTAATGAAACATTTCGAAAGAAAGACGGCAATGGAACCCATTTCTTTTTTCGCTTGTATTATGCCAGCATCATGTCTCTATAAACTATTTTCTGTCCTCTTGTTTTCTTGTCATGAATCGATTGATTAGATTTAAGGAATTTTACAAAATGATATATGACCATGATAGTTTCATCTTCATTTTGATTAAAAATGTAGACACTCTAGAATTGGTATTCAGGTGGAAAACTGTTGAAGAATAAAATTATTTAACTACCTGACATTAATAATTCATTCAAACTGAATATTCATATCAAATGCAAAGTTATTATTTTGGTGTTAGGTTTGTTGTACCGGATGATAAAAGACTTCAATTATGACTGATAAAGAAGCTGAGATATGGACAAAAATATAAACTTCAAAAAATAAACTTTAATGATTACTTCCCTTTAAATCACTGTCAGCCATCTTCTGGGTCATCTTCATTAGCAAATGTATAGGAACCTTAACCTCAGTTTTTAAAAAAAGAATGATTTCAAGCCGTCTGTATGTGGTGAACAGAAATAATGATTTTGTAAATAGCCCATATTATATGCAGATTCAATTATTTATGTGTAGTCCTATCTCATAAGGCCAGTATGTGACACATTTCATTCCTGTAAATAATGTAAAAGATTCAGGTTGAGCTGCCGTGATATTTAATTCTTTTCCTGGTCTTTATTATTGCTTCTTGATTCCTGCATGTTCTCTTGTCCTGCGTTGTTGATGTCTTCTGCTTGTGTCCTGATCGTCTTTATCGCTGCTCTTATTCGCCCTTTGGTCCTTTGTTCCTTGGTTTCGGTTGCCAAAGTACCTCTTACTTGATTAATTATTTGGTTAGGATGGTGGCTGATTTCTCTTTTATCATATCCATATTTTGATATGTTATGATTGTTGTTTTGTTAGTTAAGCTTTCATTATATAGGTGGTTTTAATATCTTTTGTTGTTACTGGCCTCAGTTTAATTCCTACTGTGATCCGAATGATGATGTTATTATTGTGTTACTATTTGTTAACTGGTCACTTAGTGTTCAAGTTTGAGTTTTACTACTAACTTTTAACTTAGTATTGTTTTTCCAGCCACTGTTTTTGTTTTAGTGGTGAGGTAAAGCTGTGTCTTTCGACCAATCCGTTTATTTGTTTTGTCTTAGCTGGTGTGGGTGGGTGTAACTGGTTTCGATAAGTTTGGAATTTCTATTAACTTTTAATGCAGTGTTGTATGTCGCCGGTCACTGTTTTAATTTAAGTCGTTGTGATAAAGCTGTGTATTTCGACCACTCCGACTACTTTTCGTCGTGGCTAGGTTTTTTTTTTTTTTTTTTTTTTTAAACTACTGTATATAGTGTTTATATTTCAAATTTGCCCTCTTTTTCCTATGTTATTTATAAATTGCTGGATGTTATTGTATGTCCTCCCCATGCTTTTGTTTCTGGCCTCTAGTAGCTCCGGGTACTCATGAACGAAACTGTATCGATCTTTATACAAGTGACTGTTGCTTGGGAGAGAAACTTTGATTAGCTCATCCAAACAGCGTGAATGGTCGTGTCGTTACACAATGGCAGAGAAAAGTGTTGTGCTCGCAGTGATTGGTTAAGCAGGCTTATGCATATTCATGAAAAACACGAATTAATCTCCGCAAAAGCGGACCCGTTTCCTTGCGATGATGAATGTAGTTAGCTGAAACGAATCAAAAGCATGATACCTTGTCCCCATTCCGCTGCCTGCATGTGAACGGCGGTTCTAAATGGGAATTAAAAATAATCTGCTCGAAAAGAGTGGTATCATTTTCTCCACAGATATCCTTTTTCCCCCAGTTAAATATGGATTGTATAGTGTCTGTACAAATATATGGGACACTTGAATGGGTCGACTCGAACTAGATTTGTGGACAGTTTCATTATAAGTGTTACCAGCTGAACTTAGGGCAACACCACAAGGAGCACGGCTTTATTCATTTTTAAACCTTTTATTTTTAATTGTTGTTTTTTCTTCTTCTTTCATGTATGAATAATTAATATAGAAAACTACAAAGGCTGAGTTTATTGAATGTCAGTCTTAAACGTAATCAGTGTTTCCCCATTTAAAAATAGAGCATGACTAATGGTCACATCACGCTTCAGTGCGTAGCCTAAGATGTAGATAACTGATAATCCTCAAGGTGCGTTTACGTTAAGTTATGTGGAGATAAAAGACTATCTTGCATTTATAAACTGTGCTTGCTTGTAGTGATCTGCGTTTCTTGAAAAACTGGCTATATCACGTGTTTGGATTACATACGATTCACTATACATACAGTGGCGTAGAAAGAAATTTTGCCCCCCCCCCCCCAGTAGTGAATGGGGCCACCCTACGTACAATGGGAATTAGCATTACAGGGACCCCTGGGCCACTCTACGTACAATGAAAATTTAACATGGCGAAAAATCGTGGGCCACTCTACGTACAAGGGGAATTGAACATGGTGAAAAATCGTGGGTCACTCTACGTACAAGGGGGAATTTAACATGGGGGAATAGAGTTTGGGTTTGTCTAGGGACAAGGGGAATTGAATATGGGATTTTTTTTTTAAAACAAAATTTAACTTTAAATTTTAATTTAAATTTAAGAAAAGGGGTAGGCAATGGAAAGGCTATCTCTTTTCGAGAAATATGGCTGGCCCTGAAAAGGGCTTTTGGGTTTATGTTAATGTATCCATTAACATAAAGGGCACCGCATTGGTCTTCTTCTTGTCCTTAGGCTGCGTCTCACTGTTGGTCCGTAAATCAGCACTCTTTTCAGGCATCCTTGTCTTTCAACGTAGATCCTACGTATCCACAGACAGGTGTTTGTCCTGTGGACAACGGTCCACTTGCATCGGACATACATGGGTATGTCCGTCCTAAACATCATGGAAGACACAAGGGTGGATGACTCAACTGTGGTCCACATCTTGAAGCGACGAGAACAGGTGAACCAATGTAGTGAACTGCGCTTATTTATAGGCAGAGGTAGGATTGAAACGGATTGAGTTCATTCACCAATCCGAACACGCGTTACAAAATTCGGTCAGCTCGCATCCAATCCGAAGAGAACAGTTTGTGACGTCACGTGGTCTATATAGATTCGCTAGCGCTTGTGTGCAGTCAATTTATGCGACAGTGATTCAACATGACGGAAACTCAGAAAACGATCCATTGGGGTGCACCAGCAGGGGAGACTGCCCAAGGGAACCCGGACTTACTTTCAGAAGAGGTACATTGGGATTTTGTGGATTTTCTTACCTCGCAAGAATTTGTTCCGGAACCTTCGTTACCTTCTTCATTACCGCAAGTGGAGAATTTTAGACAGAGACAGAAAGAAGAATTGGAGAAATTTATACAACGACAAAAGGAAGCGGAACAAGCTTTTCTCCTACAGCAACAGCAGCAGCAAGAAGAAGAGGTAAGAAAAAAACAACAGCAACAACAGCAAGAAGAAGTAGCAGCAAAGAAACAACAGGGTGAAAATCAAACGGTCACGGTACTGTTGGACATTTTAGCGGAGTTAAGAAGTCTGAAACAAATGTATCAGACTTCTTTATCACGACCGAAGAGAATACGACCTTCCCGAGCTAAACACGTCAACCCTGTGACTAAGCCTGCCGTACCACCCTTAGTGATTTCAACTCAATCATCATCATCAACATTACGCAGTTCAGAAGTAGGCCTTGGCCGTGGCAAAGGCTTAAGGCAGTTAAAGTTGATTGGTTAAACTCACCCCTACACGAAAAAAGGCCCTTTTCAGGGCCACCCACATTTCTCGAAAAGAAATACAATTTCAATTTGCCAATAATTAAAAAAAAACCCCACTCATTTTACCCTTATAGTACGTGCCTGTGTATGAGTGCGTGAGTGTAGCTTCTTATTTTAAAATCAAAACTCAAAGACACTTACCTTATATCATTAATGTATTCTTTTCTCCATTTTTTACAATCCAATTCACAATTCACAACACAACACTTTAATTAAAAGTTCATTGACTTCTTCTTTCTCCTTATTTAGTCTCTCTGTTTTTTGAATTTCTTCACCGTCTTTTCCTCATTTTCTTCCCTTCTTCTTTTCTTCTCCTGTTTCTTTGCCTCTTGTAAATAGAATTGTCTTCTTTCTTCCTCTTCTTCCTCTGAAGAATCCCTCTCTTCTTCCGAAGAATCCCTCTCTTCTTCTGAAGAATCCTTCTTTTCTTCTGACTCCTCTTGTTTCTTTTTTGGGCAATCTGGAGACCAATGTCCTTTTTCTTTACAATAATAACAGGTATCTTGACTTTTGTCTTTTTTAGCCCCTGTTTTTTTTTTTTTTTTGACGGTCTGGACACTCTGAAGACCAATGCCCTTTCTTCTGACAGATATAGCAAGTATCTTGACTTTTATCTCGAAAGGAAGGAGAGTAGTGCGTCGGCTGGTCTGAAGAGAATTTTCTAATGACCCCTCGCAAAGCTCTGACGAAACGTTCCATCTGGGTAGTCTCTTCCATCGTTGTGCTCGGCTTGAGAGTGAAATGAATAGTGAAAAGGACAAGACACACACCCTTGTATATACGCTGGTCTGCCATGACTATAAATTAGTCTATGGTGTTTAAACTTGAGTCATTTGACGTTTTGCACTCAAGATGAAACGATCCCATTCATTCGAGAAGAAAGAAGAAGAAGAAAGTAAGAGGCAGAAACGTGATCTATCGCCTCGTACCAGGGCTGAAATCTTGGCACAAATTCATGCCAGTGATTTTGAAGAGGACATGAGTGAACCAGAATCCGAACCCTCTAAACCAAGTTCACCACCCTTAGTCAACCCTGAAAAATACTATTCCATTCGAGAGACGGAAAAGCGCTCCTCTAGAAAATTTAGAACCACGGCTTACACCTACACGGTGAAGTTTAAAGATTTCAAGTCCGACGTACCCTTAGAGAAAGCAGAAGGGTTTATCACCGAGATGTGGCATTCTTTGCTCACCGCACTCAAGCGACAGTGTCAACCCAAAGAAGACGATCGCTTGACACTATCCATAGATCACTACGGTTTGAAATCCCCTGTTTGGATCGAGTTTAGCAGACCCGCAGAACTAACCCCTTCCAAAGTCATGGACAAGATTCAACACGTACAACAATCTAATGACCAGTTTGACATCACCGATGGTAAAGCCACACTGAAAATGGCCCACGTCTCTCCTCCTCAAGGAACTGGACGCAAAAAGATGTTATTGGTGGACGACCTTCGCAACACCAAAACAAGTCTCGTCCGAATTAACAACCCTCAAGACCAGATGTGTTTAGCTCGAGCCATCGTGGGGGGACGAACCTATGCCAACAAGAACGACACGACAGAATGGAAAAGAGCCTGGAACACTATTCAACGATCCGATCGAGCCAAACAACGAAACGAAGCAGAACTCCTGTTGCAACAAGCTGGTCTGTCCAAAGACACACCCTGTGGCATTCCTGAGATGCAAAAATTGCAAGATGCCCTAGCTCCACGCTACACCTTGAAAGTGCACCCTCAAGAAATGCGTGGGTCTCTGTTGTTTCGAGGCCAAGACTTTAAGGACGGAAAATACATTCATGTTTATTATCACGATGACCATTTCGATACCATTACCACTATCACTGGATTCCTGGGATACAGATATTACTGTGAGAAATGTGATTATGGTTATAACAATCGAGAGCAACACAAGCATTGTGAATGGAAATGCCCAGGATGTTTGGCCTCTCCACCCTGTCTGAGCGAAGAACCAGTGCCTTGTTCGACTTGTCTGCGCACGTTTGTCAGCCCTACCTGTTACCAACAACATTTAAAAACACAAGGTTCACAGAAGAAATGTGCTTGTCAACTCCTGAGATTGTGCCCTACCTGTGGACAAGGCATACGTACCAATAGTACCAAGGCACACGTATGTCGAGGAAAGAAAAAATGTCACATTTGTCACCACATCGTGGACTTGGAACACGAATGTTACGTGCAAAAATACCAACCCCCACCAGAGAAAGAGGACGGTCACAAGAAGAAAGGCAATTTCATCTTTTTCGATTTCGAATGCATGCAAGAAACCGGCATTCACATTCCTAATTTCTGCGTGGCTCATCGAGCGTGCGAGAAGTGCATTCAAGAACCTATCTTCAGTCATTGCCCTCACTGCAGCAAGATTCCTGGAGGGCGTGAAAAAATCTTTCGAGGACCGAACACGTTAGCCGATTTTGCCCAATGGGTCTTAGATCCCATCGACAAGACGTGGAGCAAAGAGGACATCGAACGTTACGGAGATTGTCATCGTCATGCCACAGTGATGGCTCACAATTTCTCCGGATACGATGGACAGTTTCTTCTCAGATACTATACGGAACAAGGCACCGAGCGTCCTAAAGTGACTTTGAACGGAGCCAAAATCATTTTCATGCAAGTGGGACAAGTACAGTTTAAAGATTCGATGAGTTACTTGGCCATGCATTTGAGCCGAATGCCTAAAACGTTTGGAATGACAGAAATGGCTAAAGGGTACTTTCCACACTTTTTCAATACGGAAGCCAATCAACACGCCGTTCTACCCCATTTACCTGAGGCTCACTATTACGACCCCGACAACATGCGTACCGAACAACGAGAAGCTTTCTACGCTTGGTACCAGACTCACGCCTCCGACCCTTTCGACTTTCAGGAAGAAATGCTAAAGTATTGTCGTTCCGACGTGGACATTTTACGGCGTTGCTGTGGAAAATTTCGAGAACTGTTCATGGAACACGGAGGGGTCGATCCTTTGAAAGAAGCTTGCACCATTGCCAAAGCGTGTTCCTTAGTGTATCGACAACGATTCATGCCTGAAAACACCGTGGCTGTCATCAGTCCTCAAACGACCCACTATGTCAAACGTCAATACTCGGTCAAAGCCCTACGTTGGTTACATTACTTGTGCGACAAGGAAGATAAATGGATTCAGCATGCCCGCAACGGAGGAGGTGAAAAGACCATCGGAACGTATTCGGTAGATGGCTGGGACTTAGAAAACCCCAAGATCGTGTACGAGTTTAACGGTTGCTTATTTCACGGATGTCCCGTCTGTTACCCTGATCGTAGCACTAAAAATCAGTTTTTACAACGGACCATGGAAGACCTGTACCAGGATACTTGTCAGCGACGCTTGAAGTTAGAACAGGAAGGATACCAAGTGGTGGAAATGTGGGAACACGAGTACGATCACCGTATGAAAACCGATCCCGAGTTTAAACGCCTCGTGGAAAGTTACCAGTTCATGGACCCTCTGAACCCGAAGGATAGTTTGTATGGAGGAAGGACCAATGCCACCTGTTTGCTGTACCAAGCCGACGAAGAGAAAGGAGAAGAAATCAAATACTTGGACGTGTGTTCGCTGTATTCCTACGTGTGCAAATATTGTCGCTTTCCTGTAGGGCACCCACAATTGCTGACGGAACACATCGACCTGGTCAACATTCGACAATAACGAAGGCTTGATCAAGTGTAAAGTTTTGCCTCCCACGAACCTATACCATCCCGTCTTACCTCACCATTGTCAAGGCAAACTGATGTTTCCCTTGTGCCGTACTTGTGCCGAAACGTGCAATCAAGATCAGCCTTGTCAGCACACACAGGAAGAACGGGCCTTGACGGGAACCTGGGTCAGCGTAGAATTGTTCAAAGCTCTGGACATGGGATACCAACTGTTAGAAGTGTACGAAATTTGCCACTTTCCCAAGACACAACAACACCACAAGGGTGACCCTACTCAGAAAGGCATTTTCGCCGACTACGTGGATGCCTTTTTGAAACTGAAGCAAGAAGCAGCCAGCGGTTATCCTTCCTGGTGTCACACTCCCGAAGACCAAACAAAATTCAAAGAGAAATACTACGAACAAGAAGGCATCTCTTTAGACCACATCGAGAAAAACGAAGGCAGACGATCGTTTGCCAAAGTGATGTTAAATTGCTTGTGGGGTAAAATGGCACAACGACCGTGTTTACCCAAGACGGAATATTTGACAGAACCTTCCCGCTACTTCCAGATGATTCACGACAAAACCAAATACATGAAACACGTGGACGTCGTTCGAGAGGATTTGATCTTGATCAATTACGAAGAAGATCTGGACTTTGTACAAGACGACCCTTTTGGAAATGTCATCATTGCGGCTTACGTGACAGCTCATGCTCGCTTAAAATTGTACGAAGCTTTAGAACTGTTAGAAGAACGCGTCTTCTACTTTGACACGGACAGTTGCATTTACATCCATCACCCGATTCAACAGCACCCTGACATCGAAGGAGACCGTTTAGGAGCCTGGAAAGACGAGCATCCCGACGACAAGATTCTAAGTTTCCTCAGTGGTGGTCCCAAAAATTACGGCTACGAATACCGTGACAAACAAGAAGTGCACACGACGAGCAAAGTGAAAGGACTGACTCTGAATCATCGTACCAGTCGAGGGGTCAACTTTGGGGTATTGAAAGAAGCCTTGCAATCGGGAGAGGATGGAAACTTTAAAGTGACCACCTATCAACCGAACAAGATTGTACGTTTACCCACTCACCACATCGTCAGTCGACCCTTGGAAAAGTCTATCACATTGTATACCAGAAGCGAGTGCCACTTCCCAATCACTTTATGTTGCCGTACGGTCACGTCGATATTGGTCTGTATATAAAAAGAAACCCTAGGCAAGATCGATAGTTCATTGTTCATTGAAGTAACTTACCATGTCGTTGACGAAGAAGAAACCAGATTGGTTTTGCTTGGACCCAAGAGGTGGCCCAGTATGCACGAGAGTTATTCAAGGAAAAAAGTTACTTTTCAACCTGTGTTAGTGACGGTGACAGAAGAACCCGTCACCAAGGACGGGACTGTCGTGGACAGGCCTGAAAGACCCTTTCGGGAGGACACTTGTGTGACCTTACCCCCTACTATAGAACTGGTTAGAACTTTACCCAAACCATGTGGTTGTTGTACAGACACTTGTTTTTATTCCACGTTCATAGTTATCATGTGCGTTTTATTCTTGTACTTAAGCCTTTGGCTTTTATGTATTTTTGTCTTTCGTATTCATGTTTGAAAAAAAAAACATTCAATAAACGTGTTCTGAAAAAGTATATAAACTCTTGTCTTGTTTGTTTTTCGTGTCACAAGTGACATTTCTCACACAATGGCTACCTCTGCTGTCTCTGCTCCCTCTTCCTCTACTGTCAAAGTCATCGACGAACACTTAGATCGTGCCAGTTGGGAGGCTTTGTATCTTCGCCATCCCTTTAACATGCTCATTGCTGAACCTAGCGGTTCTGGCAAAACCGAATTCGTCAAACGTTTGATCGAACATAAACATCATTTGATCGATCGGCCACCTCAACGGATCGTGTGGTGTTACAAAGAGTGGCAATCGGCGTACAACCTCTTGCGAGAAAGTCAAGGCGATTCCATCGTATTTGTGGAAGGCATTCCTAAAGAAGACGACGGCATCGTCTCTGACTCTCGTCAAACCCATTTGGTCATTTTCGACGACATGTTAGGAGAAGACGAAGAAGAAATTAAACTGTGGTTCACGCGCAAAGGGCATCACCGTAATGCCAGTGTCGTTTACATCACCCAAAATTTGTTTCAAGTAAAGCCCATCGCACCATCAGTCTCAATGCGCATTACGTGGTCTTGTTTAAAAGCCCTCGAGATAAATCGCAAGTGCAAGTCTTAGCCAAACAGTTAGGAACGCCTTGGCTGACTCAGGCGTACGACGATGCCACTCAAACTCCACGCGCCTATTTACTCGTCGATTTGAAACCTACGACTCCCGAGGATTTGCGATTTCGTACCCACTTGTTTCACCACTGGTGCCAAGACGGAGGGCCTGTCCTGTACACGTCTCCGTCCTCGACTTCATTTCACTCCCCATAAAAAATCTATAAAAACCTCAGATACTTTTTCGTCTGTCTCACACAGTGTGAACATGACGTCCCTTCAGTCGCATCTTCCCGTCAAATTGATTCGTGCCTTGTATGGCATCAGTCGAGAAAAAAATCCACAAACACGAGCCCGTGTCTTAGAAGCTAGTCTCAGAGAAGTCTTACGATGGTTCACGGTGACGGCACGTCAATTACTCCAAGGAATCATTCAGATTCCTCATCAAACCAAACGCTTTTTCGATCGAAACAAAGTCGCTTTGGTCCAACTGGCCGATCCCCGCATCGACACTCAAACCAAAAAACAAATCATTTTGAAACCTGGAGGGAGCGGTACTCTAGGAGGGGTCATCATTCGCTCTCTCTTAAGATGGGATCCTAATGCCCCCAAAGTTATCCCCAAGACAAAAGTCCAACGAAGCCCCAAGAAGAAAAAGACCAGGTCCCCAAGGAGAACGTCTCCAGTGGCAGGACCCTCCTCTGACCAGACACCACCCCGGAAAAAGAAAAGAAGCCCCCAGAAAAAGAAACAGAGGAAAAGTCCCCAGAAAAAGAAAAGTCCACAGAAGAAAACTAGTCGCAAGAAAGGCACTTCGGCCAGGACGCAACCTTACACTCGCAAACCACGATCTGCCACGGCAGTGACTGCGTCTCCGGCATCCTCACGTTTGTCCACTTCTCCGTTGATGACACCCAGAACTGAAGAGTACTTGGAGACGTTGATCACACCAAGAACTTCTTCGTTGATGACCCCCAAAAGAACTTCCCCAGTGGCAGGACCCTCCAATTTAGTGGCAGTGGTTGCTGCTCACAAAGTACTTTCTCCCAAAATCAAAGTCCATGAAAGATCGGGCATGTTACAAAGTTTACTGGATTTGTCCAAGCAAGAACTGGCTCGATTTAGTCCGTTACGTACCCCTGCACGACGTGTCATGCTTGTCCTCAAATTGATACGACGTAAAGACAATCAGTGGCGACGCGTTCCAGTATAAAAAAGGCCTGTGACCGAGTAGGGTATCAGTCTTTTTTCTGCTGCTCCTGAAGACTCAAAGATGTCACCCTCCAGAAAACCCCAAGGAAAGAAAATGAAAGGACTGCCACCACGTTTAGCCAAACATGGGGACATGTTATCTGTCCTGTCCAAAGCTTCTCCACCCCTACGAAACAAACTCATTCAAACAGCCTCCAAAGAGGTCATCGATACCGTGTGCGAATGTTGTTTGAACGTTTTGAAAGGCACGATCCCTTTGTCCAAACACCATAAACAATGCTTAGGCAAACATCGTCACCTTCTTCGCCAAATGGTTCAAAAGAAAATTCCCATTCGTCAAAAAAAAAAGATGTTGGTCCAACGTGGATGCATTTTGCTACTCTTGTTACGCCCCATATTGAAAGGAGTCTTGGGAACCATGTTGGGAGGACTGGTGGGAGCAATATAAAAAGGCCCTCGGAAGTCCCAAGATCTCAGAATCGACCGCTGACAACCCCATGGAAGGACGAAAACTAGCTTTAGTGCCTTACAAACGATGGATGGAATACCATCGATGGCAAAAACAACGCACCCCGCATTTACCTCCCAATCCCAATTTGAGCGAGATGTCCCAGTTACAACACGAATTGCAGTCCTTGATTGATCGCCAAGATTTGTCCGAAACAGAAAAATCGCAAAAGTACGGTCAACTCTTGCAACGACTACAACTCTTTCACCAGAAAGCTTTAGACGAAACAGCTCTACCCACTCTGAAAGATTTTAAGACCTTGATGAAAAGTCCAGCACCATCACCAGTACCATTACCAGTACCAGTACCACCAGTACCAGTGACCAAGACAGAAAAAGGAGAAGAAGAAGAAGAAGATGGGTTTCAAACTCCACCAGAAAAAGTACGCAAGTTAACAACACCACCTACCTCCAGAATTGGATGGATTAAAAAGATGATGGCCACCCCTTCTTCATCACAAGAGAAAAAGAAAGTGAAGACAGAAGTGAAGACAGAAGTGAAACAAGAACCGATATCCCCCGCTCAGACATCCTCCTCCTCTTCAACACCTATTGCCGGTCGCACACGCAAAGCATCGCAATCCAAGAAAGTACCCCAAGAGAAAAAGAGCAGCATCCTCCAAGAGTGGGTGTCTTATTAACACACCAACCAACACAAAAAATGGAAAAAGTCTTAGCCAGCATTTACTACGATCCCTCCCATCCTGCAGGTTACGCAGGAGTTCAAAAATTGTATCGTGCTGCCAAAACTCGACTGAAAAGTCTCCGTTTACCTCTAGTGCAACGATGGTTACAAGAACAAGCTACCTACACTTTACACAAACCCATTCGACACAAGTTTGCCAGAAGTCGCACCCGAGTGGAAGGCATCGATCAATCAATGGCAAGCCGATTTAGCCGATGTCTCTCATTTGGCCAGCTACAATCGTGGCTACAAATATTTGTTTTGTGTCATCGACGTCTTTTCCAAATTTGCCTGGGTCGTGCCCTTGACTTCCAAATCGAGCAGCGAGTTAGTGCGAGCCCTGCAACGGGTGTTGAAACAAAGCGGTCGTCACCCTCTTCGATGGCAAATGGACAAAGGCACCGAATTTCTGAACCAAGCTTTCCAAAAAGAATTAAAGAAACGTGACATTCATTTTTTTACCACCGAGAATCCCGAAACCAAAGCCAGCATCGTGGAACGTTTTCAACGCACTTTGAAAGAACGCATGTGGAAATATTTTACGCATCACCACACTCTGAAGTACATCGACATCTTACCGCACCTGCTGCAAGCGTACAACCAATCTTACCATCGAAGCATCGGACGTGACCCGCAAGAAGTGACTCTCGACAACGAAGTGATGGTGTTTGAGCGCCTGTTTGGTACGTCCCCGACGAGAGCTGTCCCCGAGAAAAGTGGAATGTTGGCCGTAGGAGATTGGGTGCGCATTGGCAAAACCAAACGCACTTTCGACAAAGGTTACTTACCTAACTGGACGACCGAATTGTTTCGTGTCACTGGACGAGTGCATGGCCGTGATCCTGCCGTCTATAAATTGGAAGACATGAACGGAGAAGTGCTCAAAGGAACGTTTCACTTACCCGAGTTACAACGTGTGACCAAAAAAGAAGACGACGTGTACGACATCGAAAGCATTCTCGAACGCAGAACCCGTAAAGTGGGCAAACGACGTGTCAAAGAAGTCAAAGTACGTTGGAAAGGATATCCACCCAGTTTTGATTCTTGGATCGACGCTTCGCAAGTCATCGACTATAAAAAGAAGTGACCATCATGCCCTTTCACACAGCAGACGCAGCTACGTCGACCACTCCTTCTTCACCTAGTTCTTCCGTGCAAGATTTACAAAAACAACCCTTGTGGGTGTGGTGTGGAGAACGTGTGCCTAAAACGCAAATCGTCTTTTTCTGCCAAATCTTCGTGGTGTATTGTGTCATCGGGGCAGCCATTGCCAATCTGAGTTTGCAACAAGGAGACAAACAATTGTGGACCATTTTATTGAGCAGTTGCATCGGTTACCTGCTTCCTAATCCCTCCCTGAAATTCTCGTCGAACGGGAACCCCGGGAACCTTGTGTCCAGTGCCAGTGCCAGTCACCACTTCAACCACAATCAGAACCCCATTTTAGACAGAGACACGCCTCTGACGTCCAGTAACCCCTCAGACAGCCACAGAACTCTGGAATTATGAGTCACCAAAACCAATTTTACTTAACTTTACCCAGTGACAGTTCCATGGAGGTGTTTCCCCACAACACGTTGTGCTGTTACACGGCCAAATTACCTCAAGCCATCCCCTTAGATCACGAAGCCCATTGGGAAGTGGCTTTAGTAGAAATCATTCACCCGACCCAAGTCCTCAATGCCCATCCCAATCAAAATTTTTTTTCAGGTGCAAGTTCATGACGAGCAAATGCAACAGTGGATGGATAGCATTGTCAAATATGACAAGAAAACCCGTACACAAAAGTACACCACCTATCACTTGTTCATTCCCCCAGGCTATTATTTTAGTGGTCAACATTTGGTCAGCACCATAACTTCCAGGTTTAATGTCGTGTTTCTGAAAGCTTTGGAGCATGTCAACAAAAGTGTCACCATGGAGTACCACAAAGCAGCTCGTCGCTTCTTGATGAAATTCGAACGGAGTAAAATCATGTCCATTTTATTTTGTCCTGAATTGTTTGACATGTTGGGCGGAGACATGGACATGAGAAAGACCATGCTCAAGAAAAACGAATTATCCATCGTTTACGACAACGAGTCTTTTAGCAAGCTATTTCGTGCCCCGGTAGAACTGAACCAAGGACTGAATTTGATGTTCGTGTATTCCGATGTGGTGGAGTACAACGTGGTGGGACATACCTCCGTACCGTTACTGCGTGTCATTCCTTTCAAAGTAAATTCTGTCACGAACGCTGACGAGGAAGGTGGAAACACTTACCACGTCCACCGCGAATTTGTCCATCCTCACTATTTGTCGGTCAGCAAGTCGTATTTGGACACGGTCAACATTGCTATAAAAGGAGATTTGGGACAAAATATTCCATTCACCAAAGGAAAAGTCACGGTGAAACTCCATTTTCGAAAACGGTTCTCTCACGATTCGTAAGTAAGTCATGTATCCAGTGTACCGAGGGGTTGCTCGACAGCGAGGACACGCCTTAGGAGATATGTTAAAATCGGCCTTTCGTTCGGTGGCCCCGGTGTTGAAACCGATGGTGACACGCGGATTGCACGCCTTGAAAGATGCGGCACTGACGCAAGGCATAGAATTTCTCCAAAATGTCATCATCGACAAACAAAACCCTAAAGAAGCCTTCATGAGGGCAGGCAAAAATGTCTTGCTGCAAACGGGCAAAGACATTTTGGGCCGACAAGACACACCTATAAATGCCCTGCACGCTACCGAGTCAGGCATTCAGCAAGGACAAGGCAGAAAGAGACGACGAAGAAAACACCCTTTCACCAGACTTCAAGCGAGAAAGGCCAAGAAAAGAAGAACCGTTCGAGACTTAGACGTTTTCGATTATTGAGAAAGAACAAAAAATGATGCACCGAGAGTCTTGCGCTTGTTCCAAGATGGAACTGGATCTGTTTGCCATGCCCTCCACCATGATGACGATGCAAGAATCCCAATGGGTGGAATTTCATCACATCCTTGTTTAGCGAAGTGGACTTGTACTTGAATAACAAACTGGTCAGTAGCAGCATGGATACTTACCCTTATCGTGCCTACCTGGAAAATCTCTTGACGTACGGAATAGATGCCAAGAACACTCATCTCAATGCCTGTGTGGTATGGGAAGCTGACGAACCTACCAAGTTTGAAAATTTGGAAACTGATGAAAAGAAAGACAACAATGACGGATTTGTAGAACGAAGAAAGAGAATCACGGGAGTCGACACAAGTTTAGAACTGATGGATCGTTTGCATTTGGACATGTGGTTGCAAGAAAAGTATTTGCTGAACGGGGTGGATGTCCGTCTAAGGCTGAATCGGAGCAGTGCCGCTTTCCATTTGATGGCTGATAGTGACGGTTACAAAACCAAAATCCTAGAAGCCAGACTCTACGTACGCCGTGTGGAAGTGTTACCTAAAGTGGGAAACGACATCAATCAGACGTTGAGCAGAACGACTGCCAAGTATCCCATACGACGCGTGGAAGTGAAAACCTTCACCATTCCCAAGGGACAGCGATCCATGATCGAAGATCATCTGTTCCAAGGACAGTTACCCAAACGTTTGATCGTTGGTATGGTCGAGAATACAGCCTTCAACGGAGCTGCCGAAAAAAATCTTTTCTACTTTCCACACTTTGGCGTGTCCAAAATCGAAGTCAGTCGCGATGGCAAAACCTTGTGTACCCGACCTTTCGAACCTGACTTTAAAAAGAAGAATTACTTGAGATCGTACTTGTCCTTGTACGAAGCCACCGGACAGTTAGGAACCAATACCAGTCACGGTATTACGTACGAGGATTATGCAGGAGGCTACGCTTTGTGGGCTTTCGATTTCACTCCAGACCAAGGCAGCGACGAGGGACATTTCCACCCTATAAAATCCGGCCAGATTCGTGTGGAAATTCAGTTTAAAGACCGAGACCCTGATGAAACGGTGAACGTCATCCTGTATGCAGAATTCGACAATACCATAGAAATCAACAGTTTGAGAGAAGTCATCCTAGATTACTAGAAACCATGGAAGACTGTTGTCCCTCTTTACCTAGTGGAGAAACTTTGGACATGAAATGTGAGGAGACCGTGGAAAAAGAAGAAGTGATCATGACGAAGTCGAGATGGCCAGAACAAGAAGCCCATTTAGCCTCCTGTTTTGCCAAACACTTGGTCGAAAAAATGACGGAATTGATCAAGAAAAATTGCTATGGATGTCAAAACGATCATCCCAGTCAAATTCAACACGATAAATGCCTGATGTTGAGTCAAGAAGAAAAATTGGACGAGTATCTGGACGAAGCTTGGAGTCTCATCTCGAACAAAGACGTGTTGCACCAGTGGTATAAAGACTTGCGTGAACATTCTTGTCCACCATTAACCACTCAAGAGATCCATCGTATCGAAGCGCTCCTGAATCAGAGTGAGGAAACAGAACGAATAACCGTTTATTCGTCAGACATTTTCAGGCAAAAAGTCAGGATCGAATTGACGACTTATTATTACCTGTGAAGAAGAAAAAAACATGGATACCTGGGAACTTTATTACCTTTTGAACCACAGTTCGTATACGGCTTCTTGGAATCCTGTCGTCTGTGCTAAAGATGAACTCCCTCATCGCAAACCTAAAGACCATCAAGCTTACGTGATCAACACGGACGACAGTCATCTCCCAGGAACCCACTGGGTAGCCGTCTACTTTCCTCAAGAAGGATGTGTGGAATATTTCGATTCGTACGGATTGCCCCCTTTGGAAGACGATATCATCGACTTTATGAGAAGAAATGCTCAGACCACCCGATTCAATAATGTGAAATTACAAGGCACAGATTCCTTGGTGTGTGGACAGTACTGTGTGTATTTTCTGCATCATCGCAGCCTGGGCTATTCCTTAGAACATTTAGTGACTCATTTTGATCCTCGTTCTTCTACTAGAAACGATGTGAAAGTAGATCGATGGTTTTGTGACCATTATGCTTATCTTTTGTCTCAAGCTAGGAAACGTAGTGTCCATCAATGGCCTAATGATTTCCAAAAGTGGAAATCACAATTCCATTCACAACGTTGTCAGCCCTGTTTAAAGTAGATTGTAAAATTGAGAAAAATGTTTGTGATTTGAAAAAAATTGTTTGATGTTATCGTGTTGGATTATTGTTAAAAATGTTAGAGTTGTTGTTTAGTGTTAAGTGATTTTTGAATAAAAAAATGTTGTGTTTTGAAAAAAACGCCTTTGTGGTTTGTTTAGCTGTAAGAATGTTGGATTGATGCTCTTTCATTTCTTACTATCCCTCTCATGACACTCACAGAACGTTGCGGCTCGAAAACCGTGTGGGGGATGTTTTCCTTCACGTCCGCGCTTTGACTTTAAGAACCGGGGTTGTTTCCAGTCTAACCATCCATTGTCGACTCATCCTCCTAAGAAGATGTGCTCCAAACTAGCTAAGCTCAACGAAGCCTACGTGAATTTGCATAGGGTCAGACACAGTCTGATACCGAAGCCAGAAGAAATAGAGAATGTGAGAATGTTAAAAATCACTGAAGACCTGATAGAAGAGCTCTTCAGAGAAGAAATGAACAGGGAAAAAGAAGAATGGACAGAGAAGTACAGACTTCAGAGACAGCAGCAACAGCAGCAACAACAACAGCAGCAGCAGCAACCTGAAGCTGACAGAGGCTTTGTCGATTGTCGTATCGACACCAAAGAGTTCTTCTTCTCTTTTCGAAGAAGCAGACCTATCGCCAGAAAGTCTATCCTCAGAGGACATCGCATTCTTAGAAACTAAAAAAGAATGCCATAGCAAACAAAAAAAAAACAGCCCTTTTCAGGGCTACCCAATACTCTAGAAAAGAAATAACGATCCATTTGCCAATGTGTGTAGGTAGAGTAGTGTGAATATAAACACTAACTCTTTCTTAAAAATGTGATGGTATGTGATTGTGTGTTTGTGTTTGTAAGTGCTAACGTAAGTTGGTATGGATAGTAGATTAAAATAATGTCTTTTTTTTGGTGTTTGAGGTGTATATTTGGGGTTAGATTGAATTGCTTTGCGTATGTGGATAGTCTATTGAAGTGATTAATAAAAAATTTTAAAATAGTGATGGGTAGCATAAAAAAGTGAGTGAGTGTTTCTTTTAGGTCCGCGCGTTGTTGTTTTAGGTCATGATCTAGGTAAGATCAATTTTATGTTTAAGGGGGATGTTTTCCTTCACGTCCGCGCTTTCAGTATAAATTGAAACTCGCTGGGCAGTCTAGCTACCCTTGTTGATTGATCAACACAAGAATGAATAGCAGAATAAGCAAACTTCTTGAACTCCAGATACATCTGGAATATGTCAGGCGCCTGTTAAATGAACTGGCCGCGGAGGATATAGTAGAAGAGGAAAGAATGAAGAACGAAGAGGAGGAGAGAAGACAGAGGGAAGAGGAGGAAAAGAAAATAGGAGAGAGGATGTCGTACAATATTCCCGAGACACAGGATTGGGGTGCTGAAGCGAATCATCCTCCCTCTGCGCTCCCCAGAAGAAAGGTGAAAGGAGACTGGGGAATAAGATGCGTGTGTGGCGCCAGGCCAGGAAGGTGCAGCCATTAGATAGGTGCATCTGGAGTTCAAAAAAACAGCCCTTTTCAGGGCTACCCAATACTCTAGAAAAGAAATAACCATCCATTTGCCAATGTGTGTAGGTAGAGTAGTGTGAATATAAACACTAACTCTTTATTCATAGTGAGAGTGTATTTGTTTGTTTGTTTGTGTTTGTAAGAGCTCACGTACGATTGTGTGGATAGTAGATTATGTATTTGTTTATTGTTTCTTAGCGTATGTGGAGAGTATAGTTTGGGTTTTATTATATGAAATAAGAAAGTATAGTTTGGGTTTTATTATATGAAATAAGAAAGTATAGTTTGGGTTTTATTATATGAAATAATAAAGTATAGTTTGGGTTTTATTATATGAAATGAAAAAAGTAGGGGGATGTTTTCCTTCACGTACGCGCGTTGTTTGGTCATGATCTAGGTAAGATCAATTTTATGTTTTAGGGGGGATGTTTTCCTTCACGTCCGCGCTTTTCGTATAAGAACCCACAGTATTCGTCGTTCAAACCATTCTACAAAGAAGATGGCTTCGAACCAACTGGACAAAATGCAAACATTACAAGACGTTTTGGACAATTTAGGAATGATGGAACAGATGTTAATAAGACTCGTTGAAGACCACTATTGCTATAGTCCCCATCGTGTAAAGATGGAAATTAATAACTTAAGAAAGGTAAAGGACAAGATAAGTGGTGTAATGAAAGAGATAAAGGAGGAGAAGGAGGATGAAGAGGAAAGGATAAGAATACGCAAATGGAACGAAAAAATTGAAAAAGAAGAAGAAAATGAGAAGAGGAAGAAAGAAGAGGAGGAAGAGAAGAAGAAAGAAGAGGAGGAGGAGAAAAAGAAGAAAGAAAAGAAGAGAAAGAGTGTAGGAGAGAAAATAAGAAGTTGGTTGAGAAGAAGAAGAAATTAGAAGCAGAAGAAGAAGAAAAACCAAAGGCCCTTTTCAGGGCCAGCCATATTTCTCGAAAAGAGATAGCCTTTCCATTGCCTACCCCTTTTTTTAAATTTAAATTTAAATTTAAATTTAAATTTTTTAAAAAAAAAATCCCATATTCAATTCCCCTTGTCCCTAGACAAACCCAAACTCTATTCCCCCATGTTAAATTCCCCCTTGTACGTAGAGTGACCCACGATTTTTCACCATGTTCAATTCCCCTTGTACGTAGAGTGGCCCACGATTTTTCGCCATGTTAAATTTCCATTGTACGTAGAGTGGCCCAGGGGTCCCTGTAATGCTAATTCCCATTGTACGTAGGGTGGCCCCATTCACTACTACCCCCCCCCCGTACAGCTTAATTCTGGGATTCCCTCAAAATAAAGATAAAATGAAATATGGGAACATATTAGATGCTTGGGCTGTTACAACGCCTCTGTATACAGACGAAACATCGTTTAACAGATTTGTTCATATATCATCCAGGGTAATATACAGTTTTCTAGTTGTTTTGATGACGTGACATCCGTACTCTTGTACAATGTACAGATACCCCCCCCCCCAATACCGCAATTCATACTCATATAAACAGCTACAGAGTATTATTACGACTCTATGGTATTAAACTAAGTAACAGAAAATAGCGAAAATCAACAAGTTTAAAGTAAAAAAATTCAACAAATAATTTATTTCCATCTCAATAAAATTCAGCGACACAGGTGCTGATATGCCTGTAATCTTGAATGTACTAATGTACCAGTGAGCTGTCGGTGGTTCCTCCCTGGGTTTTCCAGGGTTCTTCCTCCACCAGTTATACTGGCCGCCATGTGTAGCCTATCTTGGGCTGAAAAATGGCGTTAAACCCTAGAACAACAACAACAACAACCAGTGGGCTGAAGTGTGATGATATGCTAACAGTCTTCCAATTAATCACAGCAATATAATCCAAGATGCCCTTGTCTGATTTCACTATAATTCCAAATTAATGGTTCTGTCCAATAATATTATTGATCCCTTTTTTAATTTCAGATTTGAATAAACAATTCCACCCAAATCAAAAACTGAATAAAACCTTAGAAATGAATTTGCTTCTGATTTTATTGGAAGAATGAGTAAGTTCTCATGTAAACAAGATTATAAACCTCTCTACCTTACCATTATTCTGAAAATACTCTGTCATTTAATGTAATTTTCCATTCTAGAACATTCTAAGTTGTTAACAAGATAAAACCTGTTACTAAAATTATAATACTAAAATTATAATAAAGTATGTGATGAATAAAAGGTAGACCATGCTATTCTACTGGAGAATTCCAATGACCCATACTCAGACGAATATAAATAAGCATGTTTACATTGATAATAATCTGAATACTTAATCCACTATCATAGGAATAATAGTAGCTATGTATTCTGTTGCCCAGATGTTACTAGTCAGGTACAACATGAACTTGATGTTAGATAAAGTCAGTTCCAAAGTATAGTTATTACAACATATCTTCATGGAGGAAACAACCAACCAAACAACACAGATTAAATATACCTAACAGTATTATGAGAAGATTTCTTGGTAAACAACGCGCCAGAACTGTAATGTCAGCACTTTCCCACATTGTCGCAACCCATTAATGTTTTTACAGCATATACTAAACATCTATCTAACAAAAGTATGTAATAACTACAGTTGCCGTACTTTGTTATAACCCCCCCCCCGAAAATTAACTTAATGGATTAGAGAAAATAACTTTACTAATTAAAGCTTACTTTTAAAAGTTTCAACTTACTGATAGTTAATTTGCAAGTGTAATTTAAACAAGGGAATATTACTCCTCTCTTATTTGTTTCCCATCATATTTGTTTTTGTTTTATTCATTTTTTTATTGTCTTCGTTAATTTTTAAGTGATAAAGTAGTCTGAGTATTATCTGACATTTTCCACTCTATTTAGATACATGTATTTTAATATTAGTTGGAATTCGCCGAAACTGTATGGTGTCGACATAAACCGCTTATTATCTGACCTAGCAAACTTAAGGAAGCTTACATTGAATTATACATGAACAAAATCGATAAAAGGATAATTTATCTTTCCGGAAAGTGTGGGTGTAAAATTTTTTGTATCTTTTAATTCGCTGCAGACGAGATGAAACTACAACGTTGACACCCTGGTTCTTCTTCCACCATATCAGCAGGGAGGGCGAACAGACCAATGGTCGAAAAACGTCCAAACGTCCAAAATAAACCTTCCTACAAATGATCAAAAAAAAGAAAAGCGTCGACAGATTTTAAAAAAAGCAATTACGTGAACTTGAGGTCGCGCCCTCCCTGTTACTATTAATTAAAAAATTATTGTTATAATAAAATGGTTCACTCTGAATCTCATACTGCAAGAATAACACGAGAACGATTAGAAGCAATTAAGAAATTTCTTCCTGTTAGAGACTCATTTAGAGAAAACTTACGAGCGCAGCAGGAAGCACAAGTTGAGTACGAGGAAGACACTAAAACGTTATCTAAACCCGTCACTGCAGCTACTGAGAAAGTTACAACTGTCATCAAAGAAGATCTTCTTCCGGTATCAAAACAAACAGCAGAACAAACTGAAAAAATAGCAGAAGAACTAAACAGACAAAGAAGATTTTACGAGATCTTCCAATTGATATAGCTACAGCACAACCTCCACCCGTCGATGAAGAAATACTTGAAGGTATTGGAAAACTTCGTACTGAAGTCGCCGACGTGAAAAAAAAACTTGCACCTAAACCCAAACCAGTAAAAGAAAACGTAGAATTTATTGCAAGATTTAAGGAAGGGTTTGTCGAAGATATTAGAAATATTAAAAGAGAAAAATTACCTGAAAAAATATTAATTGGTATATTTAATAAACAATGAATTTTAAAACCCGGACATGAAAAAGTAAGTGATGATAATCTTATTAAATGGATATATCGCGTAAATAGAAACAAAAAACAAGCTAGAGATGATGATTTAGAATAAAGAAATCATCATGAAGAAGTAAAAAGACTTTATAGAGAGAAAATAAAACAACTAGAACAACAACTTTCCCAGCAAGAGCCTTCATATCAGCTTCCTCCACCTCTGCAACAAATAGAACAACAACAATCTTCTTCACCGCATCAAAAGTTGATGTCGGAACTTAAAGGGTCTGAAGAGCTATTTAAAAAAAAACAAAAGAAGAAAGATCACCCTGAAGACTATTTAAGAAAACAACAGAAGAAGGAGCAACCGGAAGTGGTTTGGGAAATAATCTTGTTTGTCCTGATAATATCCTCAATGACGTGTCACGGTTAGAAGTTCCCATGGGGGAAAACGTGCCGGAAATAACTCACCAGAAATAATTAATGAAGCAGCTGATATTTGCCAGCGATTATTTCGCGGCGGCATCATGGATATCGGTGTTTACCGGGAACTTATTGATGAGCTCGTTGATGATTAGTCACCGCGATTAGATAAATGATAGATAAGATGATCATACATAATAATTATCGTAGACCTGTACCGGTCAGAGTAGTGAACTCACGACTACCAGTCTACGGAGAAATTTACGGAGATGGAATTGGTGATGTTATTCAGGGATTATTTAGAAGATTAGTCCCAAAAGTAGCACCTGTTGCAAAACAATTATCGATGAAAGCTATCGATGTTGTTCGTGAAAAAGCTCCTGGTGCAATTATCAATGTTGCTGGTAAGGCGTTCTCGGTGATCAAAGATAGACTAGCACGATTAATAAGACGAAAACGACAACCAGTAAAATTACCAAGTACTGAAGTGATGCCCGCAGATGTCAGTAAAATAATAAATCAAGCTGCAAATTAAAAAAAAACTAGCAGATCAGGTATTAGGTGAATCGGGAAATAATATCTCAAGTTTAATATCAGGAAGTGGAATTTCCCGAACGCGGTAATCAACGTGTTGGACGAAAATAATTACAATAAAATGTTCAAGCGCATGTTCGACACAGCATTTGGCATGGAAGCACCTGCCCTTAAAGATGAGTCTGTACGCGATTATCAGTTTTATTCTTATGACGCACGATTACCAAATCAACGTGGAAGAACTGAGCTACAAGTTCATGATACAAGTAGATACTTTTTACCCGCTGAGGTTTTTATTGAGGTAGAAGGTACAATTGTAAAAACGGATGATACTAATTACGCAGATGTAGTACAAGTTGGTTTTGTCAACAATGGTATTATGGCACTGTTTGATAGCGCCACATATATGATTGATGGAAAAAATATCAAATCGATTCAGAAAGATGTCGACGTTGCTACAACAATAATAGGGTTGGCAAGATATTCTGATGATTATACAAGATTAGCAGGTCTCACGATGATGTTTGTGAAAGATAATTCTGATCACCCTGAAAGCGATCCGTATAATATAAGATGACCAAGAAATTTTGCCGGAAACGCTGATGCTGATGTGACACCAGTAGTTTATGGTGCTAACCCAAATTTCAACTTGGGATTAAACAACGCGTAAAAATATGTTGCTAGGAGCCAATAGAAGTTTTTCATGTACAATTCCACTATCGCATATTTTTGGATTTTGTAGGAATGTTAGAAAAGTTATTTTTGGAGCTAGACACACGGCTGTTTTTGTAAGAAAGGGTGATCATAACGATGCTCTGTGGAGACCTGATGGTGATGCTGGTAAAGTAGTATTAACAAAATTGTCCTTGTGAATTCCGGTGATGACTCCAACGATCGCAGAAGAACAGCGATTACTTTCTTTCATGGACACAGGTGATAAATCCCTGTTATCATGGTTAACAACAAGTACGGATAGTATACAAAGTAACACTAACGGTCAGTTTACATGGCATATAGCATCACAACAAAGTGTTTCTGCACCACGGCATATTTTTATTGCGTTTCAGGACTACAATCGTTTAAATAATCAAGAACGTACTCATATGATATTTGATAAACTGGGTATCACAGATATTTCGTTACGGATAAATGGACAACAAGAACCAACAGAAAATATACAACTTAATTATGAACAAAATCATATATGACGTGTATATCATCATTTGATGTCATGCATGGGACGTGATCAAAATGTGGATACCAGTTTGCAAATATCATAACATGATTTCAGAACTTTCTATCCTATCTATTATTTTTCGCTGGAGCATCTTGATCTATCAAAACAATCTGTCGTTGATATACATCTTAAAGCAACATTAAATACAGGTGGTGTTAATTATAGAGCAATCGCGGTCATACTCAGCGATAAAACCATGTTACATGAAGGTGGTAGCGGTCGAATGAGTCATTGATGTACCAGTGGAAAATCTTTAATCATTATTTGGAGCGTGGTAAGTATTTATCATAAAATGTCGTACAGTCATGTTAATGTTGCTCTGACTCCTGGTCAGGTAACAAAAATTACAATAATAAAACGTCAACAAATGCGGAACAAAAATATCACTAAAGCAGAGATCAGATTTCTAGTCGCGGTCAAAACAAATTATCGTTGACAAATAACCAGATTAAACATCTCAATAAAGCGCTGGAATCAACAACCGGAGTTCAATTTCATCTTTCTCCGAGTGCCATTAAGGACATGGTTAAAACAGGTGGTATTTTTCCACTTCTTGCGGCCATTCCGGCATTAATAGCTGCTGCTGCTCCAGCCGTAGCAAAAGCAGCCGCGTTAGGTGCTGTTGGAACAGCTGCTTGAATTGCTCTAAAGAAAGCAACAGGAAAGGGGTACAAAAAAGGGACGCGGCCTAAGATTACCAGGATCTGGATGGGGAAGAGGTCTGAGGCTTCCAGGATCACTTCGTTAGACGTTCCAGCATAAAATTTTGATTTACTAAATGCTGCTAAACAACTAAAAATATCTGCTTTTAGAGGTGTTTTTATGCGAGATCAATTACCGAAACAACCGAATGAATTCGAAACAGGTATTATTAATCTTGATTCGAAATTCAGGACCCGGTACTCATTGGGTATCATACGCAATTGATCCACGTGAAATTGTTTATTTTGATTCATTCGGGTTAGCTCCACCCGTTGAATTTATCAAGTATGTCGAGCCACTTGATAAAAAGTTTGGTATTCAACGCTACCAACACAAACAATGACAGATCCGCCAATATGCGGCCGTCGTGAAACAATTAATGTACTTAACGCCATGTCAAAATCATCCAAACCGCCACATAAAGTTGTGCATGATTATACGAGTAACCGCTTCGTTGCACGCACGGTGTTTTAAACAGATCAATGATCTTATATAATGGTTGATATTTACGGAAGATCTTCCTCTACAAGTAAAAAAGTAAGAAAGAAATCGGATGAAATCGATTTGTCAAAGTACGCAACTAAAGATGAACTCGCTGATATTATGAACCTAGCTGGAGTTGACCCAGATGAGGTTGTTATTTTTCAGGATCGATATGGTAAACTAAAAACCAGCAATATCAAATGGAATGATATAATTCGACGAGTACTCGGTGCGGTCACGGATAATATTCCTGTGTTTACTGACAGCGGAAAAATAAGGGATTCAAGTATGTCGTTTGCAACCATCAGAAATGAAATTGCAAGAAGGGTTGCTAATCGTTTGAAAAACACCGGCGACACAATGACGGGAGAACTCAGCATGAACGGGAAAAAGATAGTAGTGTCGAGGGTTACAACATCCGACGAAGATGCTGCAACGAAAAAATACGTCGACACCAACTATAACACCGTAGATAGTAAATTATCCACGTTGCGGGCCGAGTATGACGTTCACGTAAGCGCGTTCACAAATCTCCGTAGAAATTTTAGAAATTAACGAAACAGCAGAGGAATTTTTTGGTACTCCACCCACCGCTGATATGAAACTCTCTGATATCAAAACTAACATCGACACGATCAAACGAACATTCGAAGACATCGTGGCGGGATTCCTGAGATCGTTAACAAAATTAGTTTGATTAAAATTCCACCTGGAATAACTCCCGAGCATATTACCAACATCGTATACACGGTATCATCTGGATTTGCAACATGGTCAACGCAGAATAAAACTATTAAATATACCGCAATAGTCACTGGCGTGTACAGGCTATCTGTGTTCAGTGCTGCAAAATTCGAGATATTTACAACGTATCCATGGCGTCATTCAACTGATAAGTTTTCTGGAGTTGTGTCTGTTATATTAAACAAGGGAACCAAAGAAACGTTTATTCTGGAAGCAGCTGATAAGAAATTAAACGCAACATCTTACTGGTGGTGTTTGGAATTTGTAGCTGAAATACCTCAATTATTTACTGTATAAAATATAATGAGTACCTCAATCGACGATGCACCTCAATACAGGTATAATCAAGCGCGTGAATGGCAAGTAAAATTAAAAGATATCATCGAACAATATACGGTAAAAGTAAAAAAATATCGTCGACGACTGGTTATCGTCGACGTGATTGTTTATTCAGTATCCGCTGTTGTTGCTGGAACAGATGTTATATTGTCAACAAAGACAATGATGGTACCAGTAGCCGTAACAATCTGTATTTCAGCCACAACAACAATTGCAGGTGTTATTAATATCGTTGCAAAAAAATATACACCTGCATGAATGAAAAATTATCCGATTACATAATAAAATTACACACAGCGACGGTCGCATATTCCAAATTATTCTCGTTGTTATCAGCAAGCCTCAATGATGGAATAATTTCTGATTTTGAGTTTTCAGAAATGATTAAAATATATAACAGTGCTGTTAAAGGTACGAGTATTAATAATGACATCAGAAGAGCTACTTCAACAGATCGTGACAAACACAGCTGCACTAAAAACAACGATGATCTCGGTAAGCTCGACTAATCCCGAATTTAGTGTTAATTTTCCTACTGCGATACGCGCAAATAAATCGCGTTAGCACAATTACGAGTATATTACAGCTGGCCAAATATCAGATCAAAGTCTTTTAATGGTACACCAGCAAATAATTCGCTTGTATTTGCTAACAAGAACAAACCAGATGGAACACCTGATTGGGTCGCTGTTGGAATACCAACTGACAGTTATGAGGTCGAGGAAATCAATGAAAAATTTCAACGTAGAATAAAATCAATAACCGGAAAAGAATAAAAAATATCAATTAACGTTCATTAGCCAACTTTATCAGCAACGATTGAAATACATTCACCTGATTACGCCGTTGATATTTATCAATCATTGATAAGATCCGTACTAGGTTGGCCTGAAATTCCTCCACCTGAAACACCAATACCACCAGAACCGAAAATGTCTGATTATGTCACGGATAGGCAATCATATCATGAAATTGCCCCATCATACAAGCAAAAATTACTTAGTATAAAAGATTTAGTGTTAGTTAGTAATTTTATGTTCCTTGATGATAAGAAAGTTAATTGGAGATTTATGCCTGAACTCCCTAAAGAGGTGGGGTTCAGATCTGTTACTATTTATGATATTTACAAAGATGAACTTACTGAGTATTTTAAAGAAATAAATCAACATCATAAACAACAACAAGAGCAGTACGGCAGTCCTTCCAAGAATATTTTTTTGATAGAACAAGATCACGCCGTAAAATCATTACACGTGTAGAAATATTAAATCAACTTGTATTCGACATGGAATATCTTATCCAACGATTAATTCAGACGGTAAATGATGATAAGAGCGGCAAGAAGCAACAATTTTTAAACGCGTATTCGATAAAAGATGTAGATATACCGAATTTTAAATTTCCCGGGTACAACGCAGATGAGTTAAAAAAAAAATCTCTCAATGATCTTATCAACGAAAACTTTCATGAAATTGTTGAGGCATGGAGAAAGATGATACCACCAGCAACTGTTCTTAGATACAACAATGACCCGTACGGAGGTGGTAGACATATTTCACCGGGAATCGTTAATATAACATCAACGATCGCAGTGAATCTTGTTTGTGACGTAATCGATGGCAGCTATCAAATAGATCTTGGAAAGTCAAATCAGGCTCAGCAAGGATATATTTTATACACATTCACTCCTCAAGTATCTCCTGGGAGCTTGATCGTGCAAGAGCCAACCAGTCCTGTTTATCTACGTACACATAATCAGTATTTGTCACGAATCAATTTCAAACTCACCGACCACATAGGACGATTAACTGACCTGCGTGGGGAGGAATTGATTGTGAACCTACATGCAAAGTCTTTAAGACTTTTATCGTAATGATTTTTGATCATAGATCTTTGATCTTAATATTTAATTTATATTTTTCTGAAATATATTTTTTTTCAGAAATATTTTATTTAATTTTATCAGAAATTTTTTAGCCAAATTTGTTATTTTTTTCCAGCTATTTTAGTCGATTTTGTCAAAGAAAATTCATCAAATTACAGTTGTTCATCAGGTCAAACCTCAAGCGGTTCTCTAATTGATCTATCGATGAATCGCCAAAAATCAGTAAAATAACTCAAAAAATGAGGATTTTTATTTGATTTTTGTTAATTTTTCTGGTGATTTTCGAAAAAAATGAGGATTTTTAACGATTTATCGATAAATCAATTAGAGAACCGCCTGAGGTTTGACCCGAATGATATTGGAAAATTCATCAATCTTCTTTGACAAAATCGACCAAAATAGCTGAAAAAAATAAAATATTTCAGAAAAAATAAAAATATTTCAGGAAAAATAAATATTTCAGAAAAATAAAATGTTTCTGAATAATATAAATATTTCTGATAAAATAAAAATATTTCAGAAAAAATAAAATGTTTTCTGAATAATATAAATATTTCAGAAAAAAATAAATGTTTCAGAAAAAAATAAAAAGATTTCTGATAAAATAAAATAAAACAATTCTGAATAATATAAATATTTCTAATAAAATATTACACGTGCTCGGTCGTTTCATGATCTGACATAATTTTTCTTAATTGTCTTATACGAGTACTAATTATTTGTTTTGCCTCGTATTCGTGGGATAACTCCGATCTCATTTTTTCTACTGCAGCACAAAGGGGAACGAATTCCTTCACTTGATCATCTTTTATAGTAGCTAGCGACTGAAACTTCGCAGCCTGGATTCGTTTTATGAACCTATATTCTGATGATAGTGTGTGTATTCCTTGGTTCTTAGGTTCTTGTAAAGTTTCAAAATCAGACATTATTTTTTCAGGATTTAGTTCATCAGATATATTAATTCCATTATTTTCATTTTTTAATAGCAGAAATAATATCATTAATATTTTCGTAGTTCATTATTATATATATATATATATATATATATATATATATATATATATATATATATATATATATATATATATATATATATATATATATATATATATATATATATATATATATATATATATATATATATATATATATGTTGTTGTTGTTGTGGGGTTTAACGCCATTTTTCAGCACACGATAGGCTATACATGGCGGCCAGTATTAATGGTGGAGGAAGAACCCGGGAAAATCCCGGAAAGAACCACCGACCCTCGAGAAGCTACTGGCAAGCTTTCTCACATACCCACATTGGCTGAATCTTAGACTCGAACCGCCGCAGACAGAGGTGAGATGGCAGTGATCCGTAACGAAGAGCGCTTTAGACCACTCGGCCACTCGGGGCCCCATATATATATATATATATATATATATATATATATATATATATATATATATATATATATATATATATATATATATTTATATATATATATATATATATATATATATATATATATATATATATATATATATATATATATATATATATATATATATATATATATATATATATATATATATATATATATATATATATATATATATATATATATATATATATATATATATATATATATATATATATATATATATATATATATATATATATATATATATATATATATCCCCATGTGAACCCCTAATCGAGTGTCTTAGCGAGTTCAGGAGGATGTTTCAAAGACAGCACAACATGTATGATGAATGAATGAATAACGACACAATATATAATCCCCTTATGAACCCCTAGTCGAGTGTTCTAGCGAGTTCAGAGGATACACAACACAACATAACATACCCTTATGAACCCATGTCGAGTGTTCTAGCGAGTTCAAAGTGTATATGAAACACAAACCCCCCATGCGAGCCCATAGTCGAGTGTTCTAGCGAGCTCAAGAGGGCATGTTTCAAGGACAGCACAACATGTATAATGAATGAATGAATGAAGGACAGTACAAACATACATTTTAAACATTTATGAAATATATACAATGAATGACAATCCCCACATAAACCTCTATTCGAGTGTTTTAGCAAGTTCAGGGGGTATATGGAATATATACAATGAATGAATGACAGTAAAAACATATACAATGAATGACAATCCCCACATGAACCCCTAATGGAGTGTTTTAGCAAGTTCAGGGGGTACAGGGGGTACATGAAATATGTACAATGAATGAATGACAGTAAAAACCTAAATCTTAATTAAAGACGGCACAAACATATATTGAATATATACAATGAATGACAATCCCCACATGACCCCCCCAATCGAGTGTTCTAGCGAGTTCAGGGGGTACATGAAATATATACAATGAATGAATGAATGAATGAATGACTGTACAAACATAAATTTTAATTAAGGACGGCACAAACATATATGGGGCCATTCTCTACGCTCAACAGATTTTGACACACACCCCTTAATCAGCCCGTGGGTGATACAAAACATGTATCCACCACCGGTGACGTGGTGGGGGTGTATCTTTTTTTGTGTTGAGTTTTGAGGGCTGGCGGGATCCCCAATTAATTATAAAAATTGCTAATAAGCGTAACCACCGACAATTGTCAGCCATGGGGACTCGATCGCCGGGCCTCGAGTTCAGTAACTCTACACGCATGCAATAGGTCACGGAATCATCTGACAAATATATGTTTCAGAAATTATTATATCGGTTTCTGAATGGAATGTATATATTTCTGCATTAAAACGTCGGTTTCTGAATGGATTGTATATAATTCTGTATGGATATAATAAAACAGCGGTTTCTGCCTTGAAAAAATAGTCTTTTATCATAATAGCGAAAGCATCCTAAAATTGAATATTTTTCACCCACTGCACCATCAAATATTTTATAGTTACCTACAGATCAGTTTATGAACACACTGTACATATATAAATGTAACAGCGTGTTCTACCTCGATTTCTCGTAACAGATTGTAAATATCTGCACTCAAACAGCGTGTTATGCCTTGATAAAATGTATGTACATCTCCTACCACTGCACCATCAAACGTTTCATTACCTACAGATCGGTTTAAATATTTCTGCATTATAACAGTGGTTTCTGAACAAATTGTAAATATCTGCACTAACAGAGTGTTCTGCCTCGATGTCTCATAACAGATTTAAAAATAACTCGCTACATTGTTCTATGTGAAATACGTTTTTTCTTCTATTTTGTAAGCTAAAAAAACATAAATATCCTTTACTCGTCACATTATTGATATTAATTACGATGTAGATGGTTAATTGACTAATTATGAATTATCTCCCTTACGCCCAAGTCGAAAAAATAAGTAGTATACGAGTGAGTATTTCTGACAAAAAAGATAAATAATTAAATAAATAGTTAATAAATATAATTCTGCGTAATATTTTCCCCGACTTTTTGTACCGAACACCGGCAGATATCAAAATATCTCTCAGTTGAATTCATTGATTGAAATATAATTTCTTCGCCAGTTTCTATGTTTGTAGATTTTACCGCCCTCTTTCCGGTTGTTTTACATCTCCCAGTATTACCACGTGTATTATTCTCACTCTGTGTAACAGCTTGAAGGTTGGATAAATAATTATTTTGAGGATTCCCGTCAATATGATCAATCATAAGACCGTCTTTGATCAACCCCTTGTGACATTCATACACAAATCGATATTTTTCCTTCCCAACAGTAAGCATCAGATAACCAGCATTATTAATATAACCAACTGGTAATTTTTTCTGACAATTTCTGATCATACCATCACGATTTGATTCGTAGTTTGTTATTATAGGATGTGGGACAAATTCTTGGCTCATTTATATAATAATAATATTTGTTTGAAACTTAATTTGACTGAAAACTTAGTTAAATAGTCCTCCACGGATTTTATAGCTCCGTCACTGACATTATTTTTTAAAATCATAATATCTCTTAAGTTCGCGATATGTTTTCCACCACATTTCGCACATAACTCTGTTTTATATCGTACTCCAACACCACATCGCAGACACGGTATCGGTCACAAACAACCTCTACGAACGCTCTGCAAGTGTTGTCCACAAAATTCCTTCCTGCAGGATTTATTGCAGGGAGTTAATGATCCGATCATTAACCATTTGCACTTGTTCTGTTTAGACATTGCATATATAACATTTCAATTTAATTGCTTGTCTGATGAGTATGGATGAGTTTGAGAGATTATTCAGAATCAAGCCTTGAAAAACAAGTAAATTCAACCTGGACAGGATATCTTCTGATTTACCAATAAAACATCTAGTTGATAAGAAGAAAAAAAGTTTGATCAATAAAATTCACGACGCCAAGAAAGAATTTCACGCAGATGTCGCCTGTCATGTATGGTCAACGTTTAAGATTATACGCTACAAATACATCATCGACGCTACGATGAATGACAAACAAGCGGCAGCTATTATTGAGCAGCTCGATGATAGAAGTTATCTTTTCAGAATAAAATTTGTAGTGTTAACGGAAACAGATAATTGGATTTTCCGTGACAAATATGATCCTGTCCACAATAATAAAAAATACTGTCATACGGAGTAGAAATTCCAAACCAGGAGCGCTGACTGGTATTGACAAACCGTATTATGAGCGAGCGTATCCTGTGACAGCAGTTATTTATGGAATCTATGTGATAAATGAAAAACCCAGCATTAATAAACTGGAGCCAATGAAATTTTCAAAAATAAACTGTGTGGCTGAACGAGTGATAGAACATTTTACAAACGCGGCCCGTGGAAACGGTTTAACAGATAAAAGACGTAAAATAATAAACGAGTGGGGCGAGATGGTTAAAGATACCGGGGCGTCTATCAAAGATGTCACTGAGTTAGGAAATAAATTAAAATTCCCAATAACTGGAAGAACAATAACAGGAGAAATATTATATGAATCAAAATATAAATCAAAAGGAGCTTCGATCGAAATTATTGATCATAACGCGCACGCGTGGACTAGCGCAGTAACAGTGTTTCCACGAGATCGAACTGTTAAATATTATCGCGGAGATATGTTTGATTTTATTAACGAGATAAGCAAAAACGATGATTTGGACGTTTCTCGACCATTGGTCTGTTCTCCCTCCCTGCTGTTGCTTCCATTAATACTGGCCGCCATGTATAGCTTATCGCATGCTGAAAAATGGCGTTAAACCCTACAACAACAACAACGTTGACAAATCATGACCTGGTACACTTCGTTTTATATTGCTAGTCATATGACGTAAGCAAAACTCGCGACGGTTTGTATGTCGTTGACAGCAGAGTTCTAATAGACACGCCATGTCAACAACAACAACAACAAAACAAAAAGTCTTTCCAATGTTGTTGTACAAAACAAAATCGAAAATATTAAATGAAGGTGACATAATATTTATAAAGAAAGAATTTCGAGAACAACATACTGACACTTGTCGCTCTCTGCGCCTTAGCCACCAGTTCGGTTTTTAAAAACACCGTAACTTGTGAAGTTTGATCAGATTCTCTTTCAGAAAGAGACAATGTGTAATGTGGCTACAAGTCCATTGGATATTGTACTTATGGAAATTGTACACGATCTAAGCACACGGCTGACCAAAACTATTTCGATTTCCCCATCTGCTTAAAAATCAGCCTGAAATATTTTTAAAATGACCTAGTAAATCTTAGATATTGTTAAAAGAACCTTTAATTCCCTTTATTTTGGTGTTTGATTGATGGGTGTCGTTGGGGTTATGGAGTATACATCTTGACCTTGCTTCAAATGTGCACCTATAAAAAAAAAAAAACTGCTAGCTCTTCTTGGTCGTGTTCACTTCATAGACTTCAGAGGTAAATTGTAATAAAAAGAGCCAATAACTTTTTATATATACTTTTTACATATTTGGTAATTCATTCATTGCAGGTTCAGAAACTGGCAAAATTCATTTTCCTTATGTCAAAAAAATGATGGATTTTCGACTAATTCAGGCTGATTGTTTAGCACATAGAAATAGTTATTTTGGTCAGGTGTGTGCTTAGATCATATACAATTTTCGTAAGTACAATACTCAGTGAAATTTTAGGCACAATACCTGAAAGTAATTCAGAGGTATGCCAATATTATCTTCACTGTGCATGTTGCAAATGTAAACAACTTCATGTTACAATTGTCACTGTCTCAGAAGTTCATAATATATGAAGAGCGCCCCTTTACTATTTCATGTTTGGGGCGTGACTGAATTTTAATTAGGATCCGTTTGATAAGGGTCAGATAGATGGACTAGGCATGGGGAAATTGGGGTAGAACTATCGGGAAATAACTAGAATTGAAATGATGCAGAGACAACATTGTGTCGTTGAAATATGTGTCATAAAATGAGACTTTCCAGAAATCGGTTTATAAAGAAAGCGCGGGAATATGAAGAGTTGTTAAAACAGGCTTGTGTTAATTTTCGGTGGTTAGATAAAATTAACCTTTATTGGCTAAGCTAAATAAGGGGTGTGTGTTTCCAAGACGAAATTCAATGTTTAAGGTATCATTCATCGCAAGATGAGTCAGTCCACGTTTTTCTGCAGAAGGGGGAAGTCTTGACTCGGAGAAAAAATAGCCAGTATCTTTTCTCGTTAAATAAATTGTCAAAGGGACGTGTGTCAGGAAGTTTGAGGGACACGGAACCTAAAGATACATAGAGATTCTGCTACGATATAATTGAGCGAGTCTAAAAAGCACAAGGTTTTTACCTCGTGCAATTTGTACTTTGATATGAGTTTGTTCTTTTTTGTTGAATTTATTTGCTTTAAATTCATGCATAAATTTTCGTTGATACAAGGTGACAATAATTGTTTGAATTTGTTGTCTTGATTGTTATAGGGATCATGACTTCTAAAACTTTCTTGAGACAATTGTGAATTTATTTGTCTTAAATGATATGAATCATGTTTGCTGAGAATGAGTTTTTCCTACGATATATTATGTCAAGCGATGTATCGTTAGTTAGCAAATAACATAGTTAAGACAAGAAGCTATTTTCATTGATTTATTTGTATAATTAAGATGTGAATTCCTTTTCACCGAGAAATAGGGCACCTGCCGGCCGACAATTAATCCAATAAATGATTTATAGCTCACAGTAGGGCGTGAGAAGTTATTGTCTAGTCCATATGACAGTTTAGTTAAGGATGCTAAATAGCCCTTTAGAAAGATATATTAGTTTGCTTTGTACTAGGGTTTAGGTGTCAACTGTCAGGCTACTAAATGACCCGATTAGCCTCAGTTTCTGCTGAATTACGATCTGACGATATCTGTCAACGCGAGAGAGGGGATATTGTTCGATCATAGAAGTAAAAACCTGATAAACATGTAGTTTGCATATTTATTTATTTTAAAAGGAAAATAGCTCCATATATAACCCTATAGAGAGAGGGCAGAGAACAGACCATCAAATTACGGTTGATGACCCGAAAGAAAGATGCTGTAAGAGAGAGAGAGAGAGAGAGAGAGAGAGAGAAGCTCAGAACGTACCCTCATTAAAGCTATTTCGAACACGTTGAGGTTCGAGATTTAATGTTTTAGTTTTATATGTTGAAAGTTCCGGATATCAGTAGATACTACTGTTATGTATATTTAATTTAATTTAATTTATATTTGATTTAATTCAATTGTTTGTTTATTAGTTTAAATTTGTTTTATTCCATTACATGTTATTGTAATGTAATTTTATTTATTTGATTTTATTAGATATTTTCCAGAAATTCAGTTCAGTTTTCGTAAACATAATATTAGAAACTGTGTATTTAATATTGACCTAGTTCCTGGCCGTTATTCATGATGAAGTAAACAACTTTTTTCTTTCTTTTTTTATTCTTTCTTAGAGTAGTTTCATAAAGTGAAATCGAGGCAGTACATGAAGTACGTGACAAATAACATGCAGCAATTATTTCGAAACTCTGGTTTTACCGGAAGGTTGACCCGCATCCGGGCATCTGTTTTGCGCAGTAGCAAGATTTACTATTGATGTTTTGCCTTAACACTTGAGACGTCAAAGTATTTTTTGTTGTGACCATTTTGAGTTTAATTTTTAATTTTTCTTCAAATTATTTGGATTCTAACATTATTTTTCCTTGGAAGTACTTGTGCTCTAAATTAATTCTTGGACAAAGACAGTTATCGAAATTTACAGAATTCAAACACTGGCATATTATTTTCTGTAATTCAACAAAGAACTGTTGACAAATCAATATTACACTGATCACAGAATACGTCATCGCCTTCCATTTTGGATTCTATCGGGGTTCAAACTCAGTTTCATTAGAACATTTTATTACTATGACTTCTATTTTTTAATTCTTGGATTATTCTTGGACTATTTTTGGATTTGATTCTTAAACCGTAAGTTTTTTTTTTACATTTTTACCTTATTTTCTATGGAAATAAAATATTTGTTAAATTTTACAAAGCTTGTTGTCTTCACTTGTTTCTTATTACTTTTTAAAAGATCCTAAACACGTAACAATACTTCTTCGTAACTTGTGAATATGCATGATTGGTTTTAGATCGATTTTTTAAATCATTGTAGAAACGATACCTTGAATAGTGCAAGAACATCTTGGCCTTTGAAATTCCCTTTGATATTGAGAACTTCTTAAATAATTTATTTTATATTAACTTACCATCGTCATTTTAATGGCGTAATTTTGTAAATCAAATCCGCATGCAAAGGATAGATAGATGGATGGTTGGATGGATGGATGGATGGGTGGGTGGGTGGGTGGGTGAGTAGGTAGGTAGGTAGATAGATAGATAGATAGAAGTAGTTATATGAGCCACCAGTGGGGGGGGGGGGCAATGGGCTTTTCAATAGTAGAAAGTTCAAAAGACACCTGGGGGTCATACGGGAAATCCTATTTGAAATCGGTCCATAAGTTTAACATGGGATTGACACTGAAATGCAAAACTTTCAAGACGTCTTGGATACACGCTACACGTTGAAAGTGTACCCACAAGCGGGAAGTTGACTTCTGATGTTTCAACGAACCGATTTCCCAGATGGAAAAGACATTCACATCTATCATCATTAAGAACATTTCGATGTCATTACCTGTATTACCGGATTTCTGGGATATAATTATTATTGTGAGAAATGAGACCAAGAGTTTTGCAATCGCAATCGAGATGAACACATTTATTGCGGAGAGAGAGAGAGAGAGAGAGAGAGAGAGAGAGAGATGTCGGGGTTGTTTAGGCTCTAAACGCCACCTTCCAGAAGGAAAAGAACGAATCCATTGCTCGGCTTTTCAGCGAACCTTTGTCAGCCCTACATGTTACCAACAACATTGCATAACACAAGTTTCACAGCAGAAAGGAGTTTGCCAACTACTGAGATCGTGCTTTACTTGTGGAGATCTCACACGCACCAATAACCCCAGAGCACACGTTTGTCCAGGGAAGAGACTATGTCATATTTGTCGCCAGATTGTGGACTTGGAACATGATTGCTACATTCAAAAATACAAATATAAACAGAAGGTTGAAAGGAAGAATGGGAATTTCATCCTTTCTTGGGGTATGCAAGAGACCGGCAGTCGCACTTTCTGTGTGGCTCATCGAGCTTGGGAAACGTGAATCTTTTTCACTGTCCCAATTGTAGCAAGATTGCAGGAGGTCGTGAAGAAACCTTTCGAAGACCCAACGTTCTTCCCGATTTCGCCCGATGGATCTTAAACCCTATCGACTACACGTTGAGCCAAGAGACATTGAATCTTACGGATACTACCATCGTTATGCCACGGTGATCTCTCACAATTTCTCGGGAAATGATGGACGGTTTCTTATGAGATAATATTTATGCACCGAATGCCCCCAAGTCACCATAAGCGGACCCAAACCTATCTACATGAAAGTGGGACAAGTACAATTTAAAGATTCCTTGACTTATTTGGTCATGCCTTTGAGTAAAATGCCTAAAACGTTTGGAATGACAGAAATGGACTAAAGATATTTTCCACACTTTTTCAATATCAAAGCCAATCAACACGCAGTCCTACAACATTTTCCTGACGTACATTATTATGACCCTGACAATATTCTCACCGACGAACGAGAAGCCTTCAACGCTTGCTACCGCTCTCACGCTTCGAACCCCTTAGACTTTCAAGACGAAATGTTAAGGTATTGTCGCTCCGACATTTTACGGCGTTCTTTCTGAAAATTTCGACAACTGTTCATGCAGAGCGGAATGAATGATCCTGTGAAAGAAGCCTGTACATTTATCAAATCGTGATCCTTAGTGTACCGCAACCGATTCATGTCTGAGAACACCCTAGCTGTAATATGCCCTCAAACTTCGGAGTTCACCAAACGTCGACACTCGACCAAAGTTGTGCGCTGGTTACATTACTTGTGTAAAAAGGAAGGTTAACAGATCCAATATGCTCGAAACGTAGGAGGCGAAAATACCATTGGAAAATATTCGGTGGATGGTTGGAATTTAGAAAACCCAAATTGAGGGAAGCTTATTTCACGGATGACCTACCTTTTGTCCTCAACGTCACACGAAAAACGAATTCTTAGACCGCACCATAGGAGAATCGTACGAGAAAACGTACCAACGACGCCTGAAATTAGACAAAGAAGGATAACCGATCCCGAGTTTAATTGCATCGTAAAAAGTTACACCATGGTGGACCCTGTAGTCCCACGCGACAGTTTATATGGAGAACGAACGAATGCTACATCCTTTCTGTACCACGCGGACGAGAAAAAATCAAATACCTAGATGTGTGTTCGCTGTATCATTGTGTGTGTAGATGTCGCTTTCCAACAGGACACCTACAATTGTTGACAGAACACATCAACATTAACATTTTATCAATACGAAGGCTTGATCAAATGCAAAGCCTTGCCTCCCAACTACTTGTACGATCTAGGTTTACCTTGCCATTGCCAAGGAAAAATGAGGTTTCCTTTGTGCCGTACCTGTTCCGAAACCTGTAACCTGTAACCAAGACCGACCTTTTCATCACACACAGGAAGAACGCGCGTTGACAGGAACGTGGGCCATCGAGGAACTGATACGCGCTCTGGAACTGGGATACCATGTATTAGAAGTGTACGAAATTTACCACTTTCCCAACACAGAAAAGTACCAAAAGGACGACGACACCCAGAAAGGCATTTTCTTGGGCATACTTCGATGCCGTTTTGAAAATCAAACAAGCCAGCGGCTATACTTCATGGTGCCATACTCCCTAGAACCAATAAAACTCCAAAGAGGAATAACGTTCCAACGAAAGTATCACTTTAAACCACATCGAAAAAACGAAGGAAGACGCTCGTTTGCCAAAGTCATGTCGAGTAGCTTGTGGGGACAACGTCCGTATTTACCCAAGATGGAGTATTTGGCATCTCCCTACCTTACTACGACATGATTTATGACAAAAGAAACTACATGAAGCACGTGGACGTCGTTGGCAAAGATTTGCTTCTGGTGAATTACATAAAGAACCAGAGTTTGTACTGGCCGGCGAATTTGGAAATGTCATCTTTGCAGCCTACATGACGGCCCGTGATCGCTTCAAATTGTACGAAGCCTTATACCAGTTAGGAGATCGTGTCCTGTACTTTGCACGGATAGTTGCATCTACAATCATCACTTTGATCATCCTCACCCAACCACGTGTACCCCGAAAACAAGATTCTGAGTTGGGCTAGCGACGGTCCCAAAGATTACGGCTACAAATACCGAGACAAACTAGGAGAAGTGCATACCAACTGCAAAGTCAAAGCATTGGCTCTGAATCATCGAACGAGTCAAATGGTCAACTTTGTTGTGTTGGAAAAAAACCTCGCAGTCTGGAAAGGATCAACACTTTAGCGTGACCACTTTGGAGCCACACAAAATTGTATGGTTACCAAATCTTCAAATCGTCAGTCGGCTTTTGGAAAAATGTATCAAATCGTCTACCAGAAGTGAGTGCGGCTTCAAAACCACTTCAGTTTACCGAACTGACACGCCGATATTGGCCTGTATATAAATGGGAAGACTTCCAAGACCGACATGTCATTAGTAGCAATAGGGGGTACCATAGGGACAATGGGACTTACCATTATAGAGAGGGTCCCGGCACTCTGGGGACGATGGAAAATTTATCATTGTGGGCCAGTCTAGAGACAATGGGAACATAACATAGGGAATTTTAACATGGATGGGTCTATAGAGGGACAAAAAGTATTGGTCCTATCTAGGGACAATATGAATGGGACAGGTGAGGTGACATTTATAACATAGACAACAAACTTACAAACAACAATAAGAATGGAACAGATAAGGTGACATTTATAACATAGACAACAAAGTTACAAACAGCTATACAACCAAATAAAAAAAAAATTGGCAAAAAAGCAAATTTTTTCGAGGCATATCAGTGGCCCTTAAAAGGGCCTTTGTTTTTTGTTCCGTTAACATATAAGGCAACGCATGTATCTTCTTCCTCAAACGTCTTCTGACTTCTGGACCGTAGATGAGAACTCTCTTCACACAACCTTGTATCTCCACATAAATTCGTCTTTTCCAAACGCTCGTCTTGGTGATACGGATAATTGTCCATGATAATCTGACAGCATTGATGATACGAGAGTAGATGATTCTACGTTTGTCCACATCTTGTGACGAGAACAGATGACGGGAATACTGTGAACTGCGGTTATTTATAGTGGAAGTGCGGATCGAAACGGATTGAGTTTATTCACCAATCCGAACACCCGTCACAAAATTCAGCCACAACACGGAGTCAGTCTTCCAGTCCAAAGAGAGCGGACTGTGGCGTCACATTCCTTATATAGATGCACTAGCGTCTATGCACAGTCAATCCATGCGACACAGTCTTCAAACATGACGGAAACTAAGTAGACAATGAATTGGGGTTCACCGGCCGTGAAGACGAGAAGCGATGGTATAGCAGCGGCTACCAAAGTCAACACAGGCCTACTTCTAGAAGAGGTCAATTTTAATTGGGATTTGGTCGATTTTCTCTCTTCTTCACAAGAATTTGTTCCAGTCCCATTACCTTCGCCGCCTTCTCCTTCTTTACCACAAGTCGATGATTTTAAACAGGGACAGAAAGAAGATTTGAAGAAATTTTTACAACAGCAGGAAGAAGCAGAACAAGCTTTTTTCCTTCAACAGCAACAGCGAGAAGAAGCAGAGGGAAGAATGAAACGACAAGAAGACGAAGCAGCAGAGAAGAAACAAGGTCTAGGAGAGAAGGAGAATATTGAAAGCCAAACGGTAACGATACTCTGAGACATTTTAGCAGAGTTAAGGACTCTGAAACAAATGTATCAGGCTTCTTTAGTACGACCTAAGAGACAAAGACCTTCCCAAGCCAAACAACCCAGCCCTGCTATTACGACTGCGATACCACCCCTTGTGATTCCTACAAAATCATCATTGACAGGAGCCAGACAAAACGTAGGCCTTGGCCGTGGGAAAGGCTTAAGTCAGTTAAAGATGATTATGTCCCGTTCCTGAGGGTTTTTTTTTAATTAAAAAAAACTGTTTTTAATTTAAAAAAAACAAATACCCAACGGTCCTTTTCAGGGCAACCCACTTCTCTCAAAAAGAGATAGCATTTCAAATGCCAAAATGAATTAAAACCCAAAAGCCCTTTTTTACCCATGATGTACGTGTGTGAGTGAATGAGTGCGTGAGTGTAGGTCCATATTCTAAAAAATCAAAACCAAGAGACACTTACGTTTTCTACCTGGTCTATTCTGGCACATATTGTACAGTCCAATTCAAAACACAACACTTTAAAAAGTTTATAGACTTCTTCTGTGTCTCTGTCCACTCCCTCTGTTATTTTCAGTTTCTTCACTTTCACCGGTTTTTCCTCCTCTTCGTCCTCACTTTCTTTTTTTTTCTTTTCTCTTTCTTCACGTGTCTGAGTTCTTCCTTTTGGGAGGGTATCTCTTCTTCCTGTTCAGAACCCCTCTCTTCCTCTTGCTCCTGTTGTTTCTTAGGGCATTCTGAAGACCAATGTCACTTTTCTTGACAATAATAGCAAGTATCTTGACTTTTGTCTCTTCTGACACATGTTTTCCTTTTTTGATGTTCTGGACACTCTGAAGACCCATGTTCTTTCTTCTTACAGATATAGCAAGTATCTTAACTTTTATCTCGAAAGGAGGGGGAGTAATCCGTCGGCTTGTCTGAGGAAACTTTTCTTATGACACCTCGCAAAGCTCTGATCAGAAATTCGATCTGTGTAGGCTATTCCATTGTTCTCCTCGGTTTGAGAGTGAAATGAATATTGAAGGGAAGACACACACACACATTATATATAAACACTGATTTGACATGAATATAACGTGACCCATAACGTTTTGCAGTCAAGATGAAACGATGCATCATGTCACGGAGAAAAGACAAAAAAGTAAGAGGCAGAAACGTGATTTATCGCCTGATACAGTAGCTGAAGTCTTTGCACAAATTCATGCCAGTGATTTTGATGATGACATGAGTGAGCCAGAATCCAGACCCAGAGAGTCTACATGCAACCCAAGTTCACCAGCATTAGCAAGCCCTGAAAAGTACTACCGCATTCGAGAGACGGAAAAGCGCTCCACTAGAAAATTTAGAACGACGGCTTACACGTACACGGTGAAGTTTAAAGATTTCAGGTCCGACGTACCGCTGGAGAAAGTAGAGGCCTTCATCACCGATGATTGAGATTCTGTGTTAACCACACTGAAACAGGAAAGTCAAGCCAAAGAAAACGGTCGTTAGAGACTTTCCTTTCATCACAACAGTTTAAAGTCCCCCGTTTGGATGGAGAATTAACACCTTCCAAATCATCGACAGGATTCAACACGTGCAACAATCCAACGATAAATTTCACATCACGGATGGAAAAGCGACACTGTTTATGACCCACACGTCTCTTCCCCAAGGGACTGGACGCTAAAAGGTGTTATTGTTGGACGACCTTCGTAGCACCAAAACGAGTCTCATCCGAATTAACAACTGTCAAGACAAATTTCGTTTAGCCAGGGACATCGCGGTGGGACGAACGTATTCCAACAAGAACGACACGGTAGAATGGAAAATAACCTGGGAGAACGTTCGAAAATCGAACAGAGCCGAGCAGCTTAGAGAAGCAAAACTCCTGTTACAGCAATCGGGGATATCCAAAGACTTACCATGTGGTATTCCTGAAATGCCAAACTTGCAAGATGTCTTAGCTCCAAGTTACACCTTGAAAGTGCACCCTCAAGAAGTGAGCGGACTGTTTCGAGGCAAATATTTCAAAGACGGAAAATACATTCACATCTATTATCACGATGAACATTTCAATGCCATCACCAACCAGTATCACCGCATTCTTGGGATACAGTTATTACTGTGCGAAATATGACTATAACAAGCGACAAGCAACACAAACATTGTGGATCGAAATGCTCAGGATGTTTGGCCTCTCAACCCTGTCTGGACGAAGGACAAGAAAGAGTGCATTGCCCAGCTTGCCAGCGCACTTTTTCAGCCCTACCTGTTACCAAAAATATTTGAAGACGCAAGGTTCTCAGTAGAAAAGTTTTTGTCAATTCCTGAGATTGTGCCCTACTTGTGGACAATGCATACGTACAAACAGTGCCAAGTTACACGTGTGTTCAGGAAAGAAACGGTCACATTTGTCACCAAATCGTGGACTTGGAACACGAATGCTACATCAAAAACAATAGGAGGATCATAACCAGAAGAAATAGAAATTTATATTTTTCGATTTCGAATGTATGCAAGAGACTGTCATTCACATTCCTAATTTCTGTGTGGCTCATCGAGCTTGCATCCGCGAACCTATCTTTAGTTATTGCCCTCACTGCAACAAGATTCCTGGAGGGCGTGGAAAATAAATTCGGGGACCGAACAAGCTGGCCGATTTCGCCCAATGGATCTTAGACCACATCGACGAGACGTGGAACCAAGAGGACGTCTAACGTTACGGAGATTCTCATCGCCATGCCACGGTGATGTCTCACAATTTCTCGGGATACGATGAGAAGTTTCTTTTGAGATACTATACGGAACAAAGTACCGAACGTCCTAAAGTCACTTTGAACGGAGCCAAAATCATTTCCATGCAAGTGGGACAAGTACAGTTTAAAGATTCGATGAGTTACTTGGCCATGCCTTTGAGTCGGATGCCTAAAATGTTTAGAATGACAGCAATGGCAAAAGGTTATTTTCCTCACTTTTTCAATACCGAAGCCAATCAGCGTGCCATTATACCCCATTTACCTGAGGAACATGACTACGACGCCGACAACATGCGTACCGAACAACGAGAAACTTTCTAAGCTTGGTACCAGGGATCCTTTGAAAGAATCCGGTGCCATTGCCAAAGCGTGTTCCTTAGTGTACCGCCAACGATTCATGCCTGAAAACACCCTGGCTATCATCAGCAATCAAACGACCAACTTTGTCAAACGTCAATACTAGGTCAAAGCCCTACGCTGGTTACATTACTTGTGCGACAAGGAAGACAGATCGATCCTACATGCCCGGAGGAGGCGAAAAGACCATCGAAACGTATTCAGTGGATGGTTGGGTCTTAGAAAACACCTTGATCGTGTACAAGTTTAACGGCTGCTTATTTCACGGAATTCCCTCTGCTAACCTGAACGTGACACTAAAAATCAGTTTTTACAACGGACCATTGAAGACTTGTACGAGGCCACTTGTCAGCGGCGCTTGAAGTTAGAACAGCAAGGATACCAAGTAATGGAAATGTGAGAATACGAGTACAATCACAGTTTAAAAACCGATCCCGAGTTTAAACGCGTCGTGGAAAGTTACAAGCTGGTGGACCCACTGAACCCGCGGAATAGTTTGTATGGAGGATGGACAAATACCACCTGTTTGCTGTACCAAGCCGAGGAGGAGAAAGGAGAAGAAATCAAATGCTTGGACGTGTGTTTGCTGTATCTTTACGCGTGCAAATAGTGTCGGTTTGCCGCAAGACATGTGCAATTGCTGACGGAACACATGGACCTGGACAACATTCGACAATACGAAGGATTGATTAAATGTAAAGTCTTGCCTCCCACGAAATTGTACCATCCCGTTTTATGTCACCATTCCCAAGGAAAAGTGATGTTTCCCTTGTGCTGTACTTGTGCCGAAACGTGTAACCAAGACCAACATTGTCAGCACACCCAGGAAGAACACGCCTTGACGGGAATGTGGGTCAGCACGGAATTGTTCGAAACGATGGACTTGGGATACTGTTAGAAGTGTACGAAATTTACCACTTTCTCAAGACAGAACAGTACCACAAGGGCGACGAGACTCGGAAAGGCATTTTCTCAGACTACGTGGATGCCTTTTTGAAACTGAAACAAGAAGTCAGCGGGTGTCCTTCCTGGTGCCACACTCCCGAAGACCAAACGAAATTCAAAGAAAAATACTGGGAGCAGGAAGCATCACTTTAGACCACATCAATAAAAACAAAGGCAGGCGATCATTTGCCAAAATGATGTTAAATTGCTTGTGGGGGAAAAAGGGTACAACGACCGTGTTTCCCCAAGACAGAGTATTTGACAGAACCATCCTCGTACATCCAGATGATTCACGACAAAACCAAATACATAAAACACGTGGACGTCGTTCGTGAGGACTTGATCCTAGTCAATTACGAAGAAGAACTGGACTTTGTACAAGCTGACTAATTTGGTAATGTCATAATTGCAGCTTACAAGACAGCCCATGCTTGCTTAAAATTGTACAAAGCTTTAAAACTCGTAGGTGAGCGCGTCTTGTACTTTGACATGGACAGTTGCATCAACATAGATCGCCCAGGTCAACGTCACCCTGACATCGAAGGAGATCTTTTAGGAGCTTGGACAGACGAACACGCCGACGACAAGATTCTAAGTTTTGCTATTGGCGGCCCTACAAATTACGGCTATGAATGCAGGGAACCACAAGAAGGAGTGCACACCGAGTGTAAAGTGAAAGGATTGACTCTCAATAATCGCAACAGTCGAGTGGTGAACTTTGCGGTATTGAAAAAAGCCTTGCAGTCTTGACAGAATGGATATTTTAGAGTGACCATTTACGAAAAAATTACTTGAGATCGTACTTGTCCCTGTATGAAGCCACAGGACAGTAGGGACTAACGCCAGTCACGGTATTACGTACCAAGATTATGCAGGAGACTAGGCTTTGTGGATTTTTTTAAAACAATTATTTCACTCCAGACCAAGGCAGCGACGAGGGACATTTACACCCTATAAAATCCGGTCAGATTCGTGTGGAACTTCAGCTTAATCAAACTAAAGACCGAAACCACACGGTGAACGTCATCTTGTATGCCGAATTAGATATTATCATAGAAATCGACAGTTTGAGAAAAGTGATTCTAGACTATTAGACTACAATCCCAGTAGCAGATTCACCAACATCTCAGACATCACCAATTAGTGAGCGCACCAGGAAACTAGAACCAATCATAATTCCACTTGAAGTAACTACAACAAAATCAACAACTACTGTTGTTAAACAAACAACTGGAACAACAACAACAACTTCAACTCCGGTAGCAGACACACCGACATCTCCTACTGCAGTACCCCCCCCCCCAATCATCTAGTGGGAAAATTGCTGGAAGTAAAACTTCCGATCCTAGGAAACTCAAAACAACAACAAAAACTAGTCAGCGTACCAAGAAACAACAACTCACCACACTTCCAACTGAATCAACAACAACAACAAATACAACCAGGACAACTACTATTGGTGCCAGACTAAAAACCTGTACACCACCAGAAAGTAGTATGAAAAAGACTACTACAAGCTGAGAAAAAATACACTAAAGAAACAAAAACAAGAAGTTGCCCAACCAAGACTGACCAAGCGACAATCCAAACAGACGTTTATTTCACTGTCGCACTCCTGACTATATCTGAGGCCCATCAAAAGATCTATTATGATGGAACACTAAAAGAAGAAGAAGAAAAAAACTCAAAAAATTTGAAGATGCCAAGTAAGCCATTGTAGATATCAGCACCCGGGGCGAAGATTTCTACGACTGCCCAATACCAGTCTTGGTGATGCTGATAAACAGCTCCTGAAGTTTCATGGAGTGCAGTCCAATCCAATCAAAAGACGCCACCAATGGAAACTCCTGGTCCAGGGTGACCTATGCGGTTTAGATGGATACGCAGGACGTAGAAGGGAAAGCTTCAACCCTCCATCAAACATCCAGCCGTTCATGTATCCATTCTCCGAGGGGTAGCCCTCAGCCCTTCTCAAGGGTATCCAAATTTGAAACTTGATAATACTATGATACCTAATATGATCCCTTGACCACCGTTCTAAATAAAAACCACAATACCTAACTTGATATTCAACATTTTTATTGGGTCTCTTACACCGAAATTTCTTTTGATTTAAATTTGTTTTGGAATTAATTAGGATAGTAAAATGTAATACTTACATCTGAGACTCTAATTGCAATTGTGGCTAACACAGAATTAGTAATAGGGAATACCCATTATATAAGTAACTGAGCTGAATTTGGTAATATTATTTTTTGCGTTTCAGGTACGTTCCGGCCACGTTTGAACCTCTCCTCCGAGTCCCTCTCCTCCCTGCCTGCTCGTACATTAAAAGACGAGTGTGTGGGCCGATTCCCACTCGTTTATAATCAGGTGCCTCGATGAGCGTGTACGCACGGAACCGGGGTGACGTCATAAGACCAGTGCCCAATCCTGTGAGACGTCTTATCCTGTAGTTATACCTTCAAACATAGACATTTTTCAGCTTGAATGCGTGTTGGGTCCAATCCCACTCGAGATAGCCTTACATACAGGTCGAATGGGACTTATTGTCCCACGACCTGTCGGCCAACCAATCAACACTCAAATGAGTTCATTAATGCGTTGGAGGAAGTGGTACCATTCGTTCCCCCTCGAAAAATCAATTATTCACAAACGGGAAATTAACTAGTCGTAAATGCCCATATGGGCGCACATGGCTCTAATCAAAATGACTGACTGACTGTCAGTCTACCCATCCATTGTTGACTCATCCTCCTATGAAGATGTGCTCAAGACTAGCCAAGCTGAACGAAGGTTACGTGAATTTACATCGTGTCAGGGAAAGTCTGATACCCAAACCTGAAGAGATAGAGAATGTCAGAATCTTGAAAGTGACTAAAGACATGATAGAAGACCTTTTCAGAGAGGTAATCAAAAAAGAAAAGGAGGAATGGACGGAGAAGTATAGACTTCAGAGAGAGAGAGAGAGATCAGAGAAAGCAGCAGCAACAACAACAGCAGAAACCAGAAAGTGGTTTTGTCGACTGCCGTGTTGACACGAAAGAGTTCTCCTTCTCTTTCCGAAGAAGCAGACCCTATCCTGTTGGAAAGCTTGTCACCAGACAGGGACGCAATCTTAGACAATAAAATATTGCCGTAACTCCTCGTCCACAAAAAACAGCCCTTTTCAGGGCTACCCAATACTCTAGAAAAGAGATACTAATTCAATTGCCAATGATATCTTAGTAAGTTTTTAAGAAATAGAAGTATGTCTATAAGCACTTCGTTTGTTTGACTTTGTTACAAGTGTGTCTATAAGCACTTCGTTTCCGTAGCTTGTCAAATAGTCAGTGAGTTTTGATAGTAGTTAGGGTTTGTAAGTAAAAAAAAGTGAGTGAATGTTTCTTTTAAGTCCGTGTGTTCCCATGTTTCTTTGTGTAATGATATGGGTCCTGTTATCACACATTCAGCCAGGGAACGTCGACCAGTGAACATCGTGCAGTGCAAGGCAGCCGACCACGTGCTACGAAGCAGTGCAGTGTAGCATACCACCGTGCTGCTAGTCATAGAATATTCACCTTGCAGCATAAAGGGCACTTCAGCATGGAGTTATACTGGAAGACAGAACGACACAGAGAATTATACCGGACAGCAAGATACTAGGGAATAGAGTTAATGGAGGGAGCGAGGAGTGGACATAGCTGCGGTACGTGGGCCGTGACTAACCAGCAACAAAAAAGCAACAAAGGGGGCGCGACCTTTAACACGGAGCATGCAGCCCACGGAAACCTAGCTAACCAGCCTTCTCAACCGTTGAAAAACAGCGGAATACCTGTGTCTTGCGGGATATTAGCATAGAATTAATTCCCTATGCCGAAAAGTCGTCATGACTGATAATATCAGTGGAGACCAATCCGGACCTGTCGGTGACGTTCCCGAACTTGATTTGAAAAGGTCGAGCAACGTATCAAATTGCCTGGTTGAATGTTGGGTTCTTTTTTTGGCTTGAGAACCAATTTGATAATATCTATTTCATAACTAACCTAATTTGACCTGTTTTGGTACCGCCGTCCAAATTCTTATACTCAATAATTAACCATGCGTGACTCAAACTGATACAAGTCGTTTAGACTTTACTGATTTTTTTATTTCATATTCTATGTACACTACATACACGAAATTCAAACTTGTTAGTAAATATTTTTTTCAAAATTTATCACTCTAATAATTTGACTAATTGCAGAGGTGGCTTACACATTATTGGTATTTTTATCCATTAGTAAGACTGGACTTAATTTGAAATAAATACGGGCTTGCGTTTCGGGAAGTACACAACGTCCATGGCTGGCTTGCCGAGTGCCTTTTACTCCTTCACCATGCTCGAACAACGTACACGTGGTAGTATGTGGAACGATTTCCACCTGCCACACGACCAGGTGTCCTAATGTGACGTCATCACTGCCGACCAATCGCAAAGGGCGTCACATACTGCTTGGGTAGACACCTGGGGCTTTTTTCAATGCAATTTTACTTTTCAGTAACATGAGTTGTGTGGTACCATTCCCTCTCATGTAAAAGCCATTCAGTCAGATTGTTTGGGACTCAATAGTCCCACAATCTGAAGGCTAAAATAATTCAGTCAGATTGTTAGGGACTCAATAGCCCCACAATCTGAAGGCTAAATTAATAAGTACTCTGTGAGTACATAAAAGCCTGGAGGATGAGGCTCTCGTTCCTTCCCCCAGGAGTAATTAAAAATCACGCAGTGCATGAACAAACCAGTGATACATGTTCTAGATGATCGAAAATCACTATAATTCAACTGAAGAAGAAGATGGGTCCTGTACGTTTTGGTAACGAGATGTTTTCCTTCACGTCCGTGCTTGACAAATATAAAGGGAGCGCTCGTCAGTCTGGCTACCCATTGGTGACGCATCAACATTGAAGATGAGTAACAGAATTACTAAATTTCTTGAACTCCAAATGCACCTGGGCATCTGGGACGAACTGGCTATGGAGGCCGTAGCCGAAGAGGCCAAGATAGAGAAGGAGGAGAAGGAGAGAAAAAGGAAAGAAGACGAGGAAAAGAAAAATCCTATCCTATCTCACGTTATGCTGAGACCTGTGTGTGAGGTGAAGTCTGAGGCGATGACGCATCCACAGAGACATACACCACAGCCAGTACCAGTGCAGGTGCGTGCGGAGGATATAAGGAGCCCACAACATCCAAGCGTGTGGAATAGAAGACAGAGGGACGTCTTCACTATCCCTGAAAGTGAAGACCGCGAGAATGAAGCCAATGACCCCCCCCCCACGTGCTCCCAACCACAACAGTCAATTGAGATAACGATTGGAGTCGTCGTTGTATCTGTGGTGCCAGGCCTGGAGATGTCACCATTAGCCAGGTGCATCTGGAGTTCTAAAAACAGCCCTTTTCAGGGCTACCCAAATCTCTAGAAAAGAGACACTATTCAAGTTACCAATTTGTGTGAACGTGGAGAAGTTTGGTTATATTGGCACAAAGTTGTATTATCATGCACTGACCTATTAGTTTATAGCTGTATGGCATTGTAAACGTATGCAGTGAAAGTTTTGTGATGACATCTAAAGTACAATCAAGAATGAATATACATTCATTAAAATTATTTTAGAATTATGTAACAAGATGGCCGCTATTGCTTAACCGGCTTGAAGCAACTGTTCCGTTTTATAGTGCCGTTTTCATGATATTTGTGCTTGTTACCTGTCTTCGTCTACGTTTTTTGTGTTCATTATGTATTGGCTGTTCAGTTCGTATGTGTTTCTTCATCTCCTTGTTTTGGAAACGAGAACAATTAGACTTTTTCTCAGCTGTCTTGCTCCACTGCTACAACTTCCATTTGAACGTGATACTCGTCAGTCAACCCGTTTATGCTATGATAGACCCTCATTAATTGCTTTTAATGACCAATCCTTGGCTCTCCACACTACATTGTGCTCTAGACTAAACGAACTGGGACTACAGACATCATTACCTAAATGAAGACAAAGGCGAAAAAAGAAACGTTGTTTCAAAGCTGGCCGGCGTAGAACAGGAAGAAGAATTCTAGTTATCTACTTTAAGCCCTTTCCGGCTCGACAATTTAAAAATTCGACCGTTAATTTAGATAACCTAATTCAAATCCCTATTAATTCGTCAACCTTTGTGTCAACTATCCAAGAGATACCTCTGCGTATTGCATTATTCAATGCCCAATCAGTAGGACCACCGAAAAAGTGCACATAAATAGTTAATTTTATCAATGACCAGAATATTGACGTCGGTTTCCTGACAGAAACATGGCTAAAAACATCAGGCGATGAGCCCAAGTGTGCGAATCTAACACCCACTGGTTACTCCATCAAGTCGTTCCCCCGTAACTCTCGCGAAGGTGGAATTGCTTTCATCACAAAAACTCCATGATCAAACGTCTTAACCACACCACAACATTCAATTTCGACCACACATCGTTTGAACTAGTCCAAACCACACTTACACTGGAGCTAAGGTCAGTCCATTTTTTCCGCCTATACCGCCCTCCACCTAGTAAAAAAACGAAGCTGACTGAATCTATATTTTTGGAGCATTTTCCGAATCTCCTGTAGTATGGAAATTCGATAGGTGGCAACGTGATTATTCTTGGAGATTTCAACTTTCACTTTGCCTGTCCCAGAAACCCAAACACATCAAAACTCATAGATTCCATTAATGTTTTCAACCTCAAACAGTCAGTTAACCAACCCACCTATAAACATGGTCATATTTTAGACTGGATTCTTCATAGACCTGATGATAACATTCTACGGTCGTCCCTGGTGTCCCATGAACTTGCATCAGATCACCTCTGCATTATATGCCATCTTGACGTATCAGTCCCTAACATTCCACCTTTATCTGCTACTAAGAGAAACCTCTGTATGATAAATAGAACAAAACTAATTCATGACATCCAAGCAAACCTAGCAACTTGCTTACCTCCTACAGCAGAACAACTCGATAACTGTCTGCGTTCATTGCTCGACAAACATGCCACAGATACCAAGTGCAGAGTATCAATTCAAAAGTGTTCTCCATGGTATAGCAGTGTTAGGGACCAGCTTCGCACTGCTAAAAGAGACCGCTGTAAAGCTGAAAGGCTTTGGCTTTCCACCAGACTCACTATTCATAAGCAAATCTATGAAGCCGCTAAGAAGAATGCCACAAATATAGTCCATGCAGCGACATCAGCCCACTACACTACTAAGATCATGGAAAGTTTCAGCTGCAAAGAGCTCTTCGAGATTACTAACAAGCTAATGTCAAGGAACAAATCTACACCACTTACAACTACCTTCTCTCCAGTCGACCTTCCAGACATGTTTGCAAAGTTCTTCCGTGACAAAGTACAAACCATTACAGATAAGCTTGACACCACAATTTAAATTGACTCGTCGTCACCATACAGTTGGGATAAAGAATTTGAGCGGCAACCATTAGCAGCATTTGAACCTGTCTCTATGGATTTCGTACGTACAATCGTGATGAAGAGTGCACCAAAGTCATGTGAACTTGATCCAATTCCAACATCACTGCTGCTTGAGTGCTTAGATCCAGTATTGCCTTCACTAATTGATGTTATTAATACCTCTCTCTCATCAGGGGAATTTCCGTCATTTTTCAAAACTGCCATTGTAAATCCTCTGCTGAAGAAACCACACTAGACCATAACGATTTAAACAACAACCACTCAGTTTCTAATCTCCCATTCATATAAAAAATCTTAGGAAAGGTTGTTTCATCCCAGCTTGTATGTTATCTGAATTCAAACAGTCTTTTTAGCAATGTACAATCTACATATCGCCCTTGCCACAGTACTGAAATTACTCTTCTAAAAGTAGTTAATGACATTCTCTCTGCTTTGCATAGCGGAAAGATTACAGTCCTCACCCGCCTTGATTTGTCTGCAGCATTTGACACAATAGACCATGATATATTACTGCACCGTCTCCAGCATGTATTTGGCATTCATGATACAGCCTTACTGTGGTTCAAGTCCTACTTGGTCAAAAGGACACAAATTGTGTCTGCAAATGGAATACACTCCAGCCCAGTTGATCTATGTTGTGGTGTTCCACAGGGGTCTGTTATTGGACCTGTTCTCTTCATTCTATACACTCAGCCGCTCTCAAGTGTCATAGATCATCATCCAGTGTCTCACCAATTATATGCTAATGACACCCAAATATACAAATCTAGCCACCCAACTGAAGTTGATGCTACCATCCAAGGTGTAGAGAGATGCATTTCTGATGTGAAATCATGGATGACATGTAACCAGCTGCAGATAAATGATGTTAAAACTGAGGCCATTCTGATTACAACACAAAGACTTTCTCATTCACCTCCTTTACCTCAAACAATAAATATCAGCAACACCAACATTAAATTCACACAATCAGTACGAAACCTAGGTGTTACACTGGACAGTACTCTCACATTGCACCAACATGTCATGAACATATGCAAGGCTGCATATTTTGAGTTGAGACGCATCAGCTCCATTCGCAAATATCTTTCAGTTGATGCCACTAAAACACTTGTGTGTTCATTAGTACTTTCAAAACCGGACTATTGTAACTCAATTCTGTCTGGTTCATCTCAATATCTACTCCAGAAACTTCAAAAAGTTGAAAACACAGCTGCTCGGATCATACTTAGAGTACCACGATCAGAGCACACCTCTCCGCTGCTCTGTACCTTACACTGGCTATCCATTCGATCCAGAATCAAACACACAATTTGTTCTCTGTGCTACGTTTCACTGACGGGCTCTAGTCCAACATACCTATCCGACCTCACCCATGTGTACACACCAGCAAGATACTTACGCTCCTCTTCTGACAATCGTATACTCATTATTCCCATTATGAAAACAAAGTCATATGGACAGCGTTCTTTTGCATACCAGGGCCCAGCAACGTGAAATGAATTGCCCACTGAACTTAGAAGCAAAGACACAGTGGTCCCATTCAAGGGTGCTCTCAAAACTCACTTATTTCAACTGCAAGAACAAACTTAAAGACCTAATAATGTTTCATACCTTAAATATTCTCAGCATGTTTTTTCTTTAATGCATTCTTATTTCATGGTGTTTGTGTTTGTAATCATATCATTATATATGTTTTTTTTTTATTATCTTATAGTTGTCGTCTAATGTTGTAAACCGCTTAGAGCTTCTACAGATTAGGCGCTGTACAAAGTACTCATTATTATTATTATAAACACACACTCCTTCACTGATATGAGTGTGTGTGTGTGTGTGTGTGTGTGCGTTTGTATGAGCTCACGTACGTTTGTGTGGATAGTAGAGTGTGTGTTTGAATATGTGTACATATGTTTGTGTGGATAGTGTATTTTGGTTTTGTTTGTTCTCGTTCCCCTGTGTGGATAATAGATATTGTGGTTTTTGATAGTATAATTCGTGTTTGTTTTTCTCCTTCTCGTGTTTGGATAGTATATTTTGGTTTGTTTTTTCTCCTCACCTCTGCGTTGATAGTATATTTGTGGTGTTTTGATAATATATAATAGTGGTTTTACTCTTCATTCTGTATGGATAGTAGATAATATGTGAAGTGAGTGTAAGTGATGTTTTCCTTCCTTCTGTGCTTGACAAATAAAGTCAAAACGTTCGTCGTTCGCGCCATTCAAAACTGAAGAAACAAAGATGGCGATATAGTTATTTAACAACTTGAAGGACAGTTTGTTGTGGATGGTGGATGCCTCCTATGTGATGGAAAGGCTTGAGAAGGAATGGAGGTATCCAGTTAACAATGACTTTGTGACAAGTCAAGTGACCAGCCTGAAAGTAGCCAGGGATCTGGTGCAAGGCATGATAGAAGAGAACGTAGAAAAGTTACGAGGTTTCATTCAACCAACATATGTGAGAGTGGGCACCTTGAAGGATGCCATTGATAATGTGGTGAAAGTTAGGTGGGTTTTTTTTAGAAGACACGTTGCATTGGACAGAGTAGTAGTAAATGGGGTGAGATTAGCGTCAATGGGAATTAGCATTACAGAGACCCCTGGTTCAGATTAGCGTCAAGGGAAATTTAACATGGAGAAAAATCGTGGGTCAGATTAGCGTCAAGGGAAATTAACATGGAGAAAAATCGTAGGACGGTTTAGCGTCAAAGGAATTTAAACAGGGTGGGACTTTATAGCGTCAATGGGAAATTGAATATGGTATTTTTTTTTTTTTTTAAATTTTTTTAAAAAAGGGGTAGGCAATGGAAAGGCTATCTCTTTTCGAGAAATATGGCTGGCCCTGAAAAGGGCCTTTGGGTTTATGTTAATATTAATATTAACATAGATGGCATCTGTCACATCTTCTTCTTCTTCTTCTTAAACTCCTTCTAACTGCCGGTCCATACACAAGTACCCTCTTGAGACATCCTTGTCTTTCTATGTAAACTCTCCTCATCCATTGACTAGTATCTGTCCTGTCAACAACAGTCCACTTGGACCTGACATACATGAGCATGTCCGTCCTAAACATCATGGAAGACACAAGGGTGGATGACTCAACTGTGGTCCACATCTTGAAGCGACGAGAATAGGTGAATCAATGCAGTGAACTGCGCTTATTTATAGGTACAGGAAGGATTGAAACGGATTGAATTCATTCACCAATCCGAACACGCGTTACAAAATTCAGTCAGCTCGCATCCAATCCGAAGAGAGCAGTGTGTGACGTCACGTGGTCTATATAGATTCGTTAGCGCTTGTGTTCAGTCAATCTATGCGACAGTGATTCAACATGACGGAAACTCAGAAAACGATCCATTGGGGTGCACCAGCAGGGGAGACTGACCAAGGGAACCCGGACTTACTTTCAGAAGAGGTACATTGGGATTTTGTGGATTTTCTTACCTCGCAAGAATTTGTTCCGGAACCTTCGTTACCTTCTTCATTACCGCAAGTGGAGAATTTTAGACAGAGACAGAAAGAAGAATTGGAGAAATTTATGCAACGACAAAAGGAAGCGGAACAAGCTTTTCTCCTACAGCAACAGCAACAGCAACAAGAAGAGGTAAGAAAAAAACAACAGCAACAACAGCAAGAAGAAGTAGCAGCAAAGAAACAAGAGGGTGAAAATCAAACGGCTACGGTACTGTTGGACATTTTAGCGGAGTTAAGAAGTCTGAAACAAATGTATCAGACTTCTTTATCACGATCGAAGAGAATACGACCTTCCCGAGCTAAACACGCCAACCCTGTGACTAAGCCTGTCCTACCACCCTTAGTGATTTCAACCCAATCATCAGAAGTAGGCCTTGGCCGTGGCAAAGGCTTAAGGCGGTTAAAGTTGATTGGTTAAACTCACTCCTACACCATAAAGAAAAAAGGCCCTTTTCAGGGCCACCCACATTTCTCGAAAAGAAATACAATTTCAATTTGCCAATAACTCAAAAATAAACCCCACCCATTTTACCCTTATAGTACGTGTCTGTGTATGAGTGCTTGAGTTTAGCTTCTTATTTTAAAATCAAAACTCAAAGACACTTACCTTATATCATTCATGTTTTCTATTATCCATTTTTTTACAATCCAATTCACAATTCACCACAGAACACTTTAAAAAGTTCATACACTTCTTCTTTCTCATTATTTAGTCTCTCTGTTTTTTGAATTTCTTCACCGTTTTTTCCTCATTTTCTTCCCTTCTTCTTTTCTTCTCCTGTTTCTTTGCCTCTTTTAAATAGAATTGTCTTCTTTCTTCCTCTTCTTCCTCTGAAGAATCCCTCTCTTCTTTCGAAGAATCCCTCTCTTCTTCCGAAGAATCCCTCTCTTCTTCTGAAGAATCCTTCTTTTCTTCTGACTCCTCTTGTTTCTTTTTTGGGCAATCTGGAGACCAATGTCCTTTTTCTTTACAATAATAACAGGTATCTTGACTTTTGTCTTTTTTAGCCCCTGTTTTTTTTCTTTTTTGACGGTCTGGACACTCTGAAGACCAATGCCCTTTCTTCTGACAGATATAGCAAGTATCTTGACTTTTATCTCGAAAGGAAGGAGAGTAGTCCGTCGGCTGGTCTGAAGAGAATTTTCTAATGACCCCTCGCAAAGCTCTGACGAAACGTTCCATCTGGGTAGTCTCTTCCATCGTTGTGCTCGGCTTGAGAGTGAAATGAATAGTGAAAGGACAAGACACACACCCTTTTTATATACGCTGGTTTGCCAAGACTATAAATTAGTCTATGGTGTTTAAACTTGAGTCATTTGACGTTTTGCACTCAAGATGAAACGATCCCATTCATTCGAGAAGAAAGAAGAAGAAGAAGAAAGTAAGAGGCAGAAACGTGATCTATCGCCTCGTACCAGGGCTGAAATCTTGGCACAAATTCATGCCAGTGATTTTGAAGAGGACATGAGTGAACCAGAATTCGAACCCTCTAAACCAAGTTCACCACCCTTAGTCAACCCTGAAAAGTACTATTCCATTCGAGAGACGGAAAAGCGCTCCTCTAGAAAATTTAGAACCACGGCTTACACCTACACGGTGAAGTTTAAAGATTTCAAGGCCGACGTACCCTTGGAGAAAGCAGAAGGGTTTATCACCGAGATGTGGGATTCTTTGCTCACCGCACTCAAGCGACAATGTCAAGCCAAAGAAGACGATCGCTTGACACTATCCATAGATCACGACGGTTTGAAATCCCCTGTTTGGATCGAGTTTAGCAGACCCACAGAACTGACCCCTTCCAAAGTCATGGACAAGATACAACAGGTGCAACAATCTAATGACCAGTTTGACATCACCGATGGTAAAGCCACACTAAAAATGGCCCACGTCTCTCCTCCTCAAGGAACTGGATGCAAAAAGATGTTATTGGTGGACGACCTTCGCAACACCAAAAAGAGTCTCGTCCGAATTAACAACCCTCAAGACCAGATGTGTTTAGCCCGTGCCATCGTGGTGGGACGAACCTATGCCAACAAGAACGACACGGTAGAATGGAAAAGAACCTGGAAAACTATTCAACAATCTGACCGAGCCAAACAACGAAACGAAGCAGAACTCCTGTTACAACAAGCCGGACTGTCCAAAGACACACCCTGTGGCATTCCTGAGATGCAAAAATTGCAAGATGCCCTAGCTCCACGCTACACCTTGAAAGTGCACCCTCAAGAAATGCGTGGAACTCTGTTGTTTCGAGGCCAAGATTTTAAGGACGGAAAATACATTCATGTCTATCATCACGATGACCATTTTGATACCATTACCAGTATCACTGGATTCCTGGGATACAGTTATTATTGTGAGAAATGTGACTATGGTTATAACTATCGAGAGCAACACAAGCATTGTGGAATGAAATGCCCAGGATGTTTGGCCTCTTCACCCTGTCTGAGCGAAGGACCAGTGCCTTGTTAGACTTGTTTGCGCACGTTTGTCAGTCCTACCTGTTACCAACAACATCTGAACACGCAAGGTTCACAGCAGAAATGTGCTTGTCAACTCTTGAAATTGTGCCCTACGTGTAGACAAGGCATACGTACCAATAGTACCAAGGCACACGTATGTTCAGGAAAAAAAAATGTCACATTTGTCACCGCATCGTGGACTTGGAACAAAAATGCTACGTGCAAAAATACCAACCCCCACCAGAGAAAGAGGACGGTCACAAGAAGAAAGGCAATTTCATCTTTTTCGATTTCGAATGCATGCAAGAGACCGGCATTCACATTCCTAATTTCTGCGTGGCTAATCGAGCGTGCGAGAAGTGCATTCAAGAACCTATCTTCAGTCATTGCCCTCACTGCAGCAAGATTCCCGGAGGGCGTGAAAGAATCTTTCGGGGACCAAACACGTTAGCCGATTTTGCCCAATGGGTCTTAGACCCCATCGACAAGACGTGGAGCCAAGAGGACATCGAACGTTACGGAGATTGTCATCGTCATGACACGGTGATGGCTCACAATTTCTCCGGATACGATGGACAGTTTCTTCTCAGATACTATACGGAACAAGGCACCGAACGTCCTAAAGTGACTTTGAACGGAGCCAAAATCATTTTCATGCAAGTGGGACAAGTACAGTTTAAAGATTCGATGAGTTACTTGGCCATGCCTTTGAGTCGAATGCCTAAAACGTTTGGAATGACAGAAATGGCTAAAGGGTACTTTCCACACTTTTTCAATACGGAAGCCAATCAACACGCCGTTCTACCCCATTTACCTGAGGCTCACTATTACGACCCGACAACATGCGTAGCGAACAACGAGAAGCTTTCTACGCTTGGTACCAGGCTCATACCTCTGACCCCTTCGACTTTCAGGAAGAAATGTTAAAGTATTGTCGTTCCGACGTGGACATTTTACGACGTTGCTGTGGAAAATTTCGAGAACTGTTCATGGAACACGGAGGGGTCGATCCTTTGAAAGAAGCTTGCACCATTGCCAAAGCGTGTTCCTTAGTGTACCGCCAACGATTCATGCCTGAAAACACCGTGGCTGTCATCAGTCCTCAAACGACCCACTATGTCAAGCGTCAATACTCGGTCAAAGCCCTACGTTGGTTACATTACTTGTGCGACAAGGAAGACAAATGGATTCAGCATGCCCGCAACGGAGGAGGCGAAAAGACCATCGGAACGTATTCGGTAGATGGCTGGGACTTAGAAAACCCCAAGATCGTGTACGAGTTTAACGTTTGCTTGTTTCACGGATGTCCCGTCTGTTACCCTGACCGTGACACTAAAAATCAGTTTTTACAACGAACCATGGAAGACTTGTACCAGGACACTTGTCAGCGACGCCTAAAGTTAGAACAGCAAGGATACCAAGTGGTGGAAATGTGGGAACACGAGTACGATCACCGTTTGAAAACCGATCCCAAGTTTAAACGCCTCGTGGAAAGTTACCAGTTCATGGACCCGCTGAACCCGAGGGATAGTTTGTACGGAGGAAGGACCAATGCCACCTGTTTGCTGTACCAAGCCGACGAAGAGAAAGGAGAAGAAATCAAATACTTGGACGTGTGTTCGCTGTATCCCTACGTGTGCAAATATTGTCGCTTTCCTGTAGGGCACCCGCAATTGTTCACGGAACACATCGACCTGAAAAACATTCGACAATACGAAGGCTTGATCAAGTGTAAAGTTTTGCCTCCCACGAACCTATACCATCCCGTCTTACTTCACCATTGTCAAGGCAAACTGATGTTTCCCTTGTGCCGTACTTGTGCCGAAACGTGCAACCAGGACCAACCTTGCCATCACAGCCAGGAAGAACGTGCCTTGACGGGAACCTGGGTCACCGTGGAATTGTTCAAAGCTCTGGACATGGGATACCAACTGTTAGAAGTGTACGAAATTTGCCACTTTCCCAAGACACAACAGTACCACAAGGGTGACCCTACTCAGAAAGGCATTTTCGCCGACTACGTGGATGCCTTTTTGAAACTGAAACAAGAAGCCAGCGGCTATCCTTCCTGGTGTCACACTCCCGAAGACCAAATACAATTCAAAGAGAAATACTACGAACAAGAAGGCATCTCTTTAGACCACATCGAAAAAAACGAAGGCAGGCGATCGTTTGCCAAAGTGATGTTAAATTGCTTGTGGGGTAAAATGGCACAACGACCGTGTTTACCCAAGACGGAATATTTGACAGAACCTTCCCGCTACTTCCAGATGATTCACGACAAAACCAAATACATGAAACACGTGGACGTCCTTCGAGAGGATTTGATCTTGGTCAATTACGAAGAAGATCTGGACTTTGTACAAGACGACCCTTTTGGAAATGTCATCATTGCGGCTTACGTGACAGCTCATGCTCGCTTAAAATTGTACGAAGCTTTAGAACTGTTAGAAGAACGCGTCCTGTACTTTGACACGGACAGTTGCATTTACATCCATCACCCGATTCAACAGCACCCTGACATCGAAGGAGACCGTTTAGGAGCCTGGACAGACGAGCATCCCGACGACAAGATTCTAAGTTTCGTCAGTGGTGGTCCCAAAAATTACGGCTACGAATACCGGGACAAACAAGGAGAAGTGCACACGACGTGCAAAGTGAAAGGACTGACTCTGAATCATCGTACCAGTCGAGTGGTCAACTTTGGGGTATTGAAAGAAGCCTTGCAATCGGGAGAGGATGGAAACTTTAAAGTGACCACCTATCAACCGAACAAGATTGTACGTTTACCCACTCACCACATCGTCAGTCGACCCTTGGAAAAAGTCTATCAAATTGTATACCAGAAGCGAGTGCGACTTCCCAATCACTTCACCTTACCGTACGGTCACGTCGGTATTGGTCTGTATATAAAAAGGAACCCTAGGCAAGATCGATAGTTCATTGTTCATTGAAGTAACTTACCATGTCGTTGACGAAGAAGAAACCAGATTGGTTAGGAGTCAAATGTTGGACATCACCGAGACCAGGGTTTTGAGGCTTGGACACAAGAGGTGGCCCAGTATGCACGAGAGTTATTCAAGGAAAAAAGTTACTTTTCAACCTGTGTTAGTGACGGTGCCAGCAGAACCCGTCACCCAGGACAGGACTGTCGTGGACAGGCCTGAAAGACCCTTTCGGAAGGACACTTGTGTGACCTTACCCCCTACTATAGAACTGGTTAGAACTTTACCCAAAACATGTTGTACAGACACTTGTGTTTATTCCACGTTCATGGTTATCATGTGCCTTTTATTCTTGTACTTAAGCCTTTGGCTTTTATGTATTTTTGTCTTTCGTATTCATGTTTGAATCATTCAATAAACGTGTTCTGAAAAAGTATATAAACTCTTGTCTTGTTTGTTTTCGTGTCACAAGTGACATTTCTCACACCATGGCTACCTCTGCTGTCTCTGCTCCCTCTTCCTCTACTGTCAAAGTCATCGACGAACACTTAGATCGTGCCAGTTGGGAGGCTTTGTATCTTCGCCATCCCTTTAACATGCTCATTGCCGGACCTAGTGGTTCAGGCAAGACCGAATTTGTGAAAAGTTTGATCGAACATAAACATCATTTGATCGATTGACCCTCTCAGCGGATCGTGTGGTGTTACAAAGAGTGGCAATCGGCGTACAGCCTCTTGCGAGAAAGTCAAGGCGATTCCATCGTGTTTGTGGAAGGCAGTCCTAAAGAAGACAACGGCATCGTCTCTGACTCTCGTCAAACCCATTTGGTCATTTTCGACGACATGTTAGGAGAAGACGAAGAAGAAATTAAACTGTGGTTTACGCGCAAAGGGCATCACCGTAATGCCAGTGTCGTTTACATCACCCAAAATTTGTTTCAACAAAGTAAAGCCCATCGCACCATCAGTCTCAATGCGCATTACGTGGTCTTGTTTAAAAGCCCTCGAGATAAATCGCAAGTGCAAGTCTTAGCCAAACAGTTAGGAACGCCTTGGCTGACTCAGGCGTACGACGATGCCACTCAAACTCCACGCGCCTATTTACTCGTCGATTTGAAACCTACGACTCCCGAGGATTTGCGATTTCGTACCCACTTGTTTCACCACTGGTGCCAAGACGGAGGGCCTGTCCTGTACACGTCTCCGTCCTCGACTTCATTTCACTCCCCATAAAAAATCTATAAAAACCTCAGACCCTTTTTCGTCTGTCTCACTCACAGTGCGAACATGACGTCCCTTCAGTCGCATCTTCCCGTCAAATTGATTCGTGCCTTGTATGGCATCAGTCGAGAAAAAGATCCACAAACACGAGCTCGTGTCTTAGAAGCTCGTTTCAAAGAAGTCTTACGATGGTTCAGGGTGACGGCACGTCAATTACTCCAAGGAATCATTCAGATTCCTCATCAAACCAAACGCTTTTTCGATCGAAACAAAGTCGCTTTGGTCCAACTGGCCGATCCCCGCATCGACACTCAAACCAAAAAACAAATCATTTTGAAACCTGGAGGGAGCGGTACTCTAGGAGGGGTCATCATTCGCTCACTCTTAAGATGGGATCCTAATGCCCCCAAAGTTATACCCAAGACAAAAGTCCAACGAAGCCCCAAGAAGAAAAAGACCAGGTCCCCAAGGAGATCTTCTCCAGTGGCAGGACCCTCCTCTGACCAGACACCACCACCACCCCGGAAAAAGAAAAGAAGCCCCCAGAAAAAGAAAAGTCCACAGAAAACTAGTCGCAAGAGAGGCACTTCGGCCAGGACGCAACCTTACACTCGCAAACCACGACCTGCCACGGCGGTGACTGCGTCTCCGGCAGCTTCACGTTTGTCCACTTCTCCGTTAATGACACCCAGAACTGAAGAGTACTTGGAGACGTTGATCACACCAAGAACTTCTCCGTTGATGACCCCCAAAAGAACTTCCCCAGTGGCAGGACCTTCCAATTTAGTGGCAGTGGCTGCTGCTCACAAAGTACCTTCTCCCAAAATCAAAGTTCAAAAAAGATCGGGCATGTTACAAAGTTTACTGGATTTGTCCAAGCAAGAACTGGCTCGATTTAGTCCGTTACGTACCCCTGCACGACGTGTCATGCCTGTCCTCAAACTAATACGACGTCAAGACAATCAGTGGCGACGCGTTCCAGTATAAAAAAGGCCTGTGACCAAGTCGGGTATCAGTGTTTTTTGGTGCTCCTGAAGACTCAAAGATGTCACCCTCCAGAAAACCCCAAGGAAAGAAAATGAAAGGACTGCCACCACGTTTAGCCAAACATGGGGACATGTTATCTGTCCTGTCCAAAGCTTCTCCACCCCTACGAAAAAAACTCATTCAAACAGCCTCCAAAGAGGTCATCGATACCGTGTGCGAATGTTGTTTGAACGTTTTGAAAGGCACGATCCCTTTGTCCAAACACCAGAAACAATGCTTAGGCAAACATCGTCACGTTCTTCGCCAAATGGTTCAAAAGAAAATTCCCATTCGTCAAAAAAAGATGATGTTAGTGCAACGTGGAGGTATTTCACCTCTCTTGTTAGGCCCCATACTGAAAGGAGTCTTGGGAACCATGTTGGGAGGACTGGTGGGAGCAAGATAAAAAGGCCTCGGAAGTTCCAAGATCTCAGAATCGACCCCTGACAACCCCATGGAAGGACGAAAACTAGCTTTAGTGCCTTACAAACGATGGATGGAATACCATCGGTGGCAAGAACAACACACCCCGCATTTACCTCCCAATCCCCATTTGAGCGAGATGTCCCAGTTACAACACGAATTGCAGTCCTTGATGGATCGCCAAGATTTGTCCGAAACAGAAAAATCGCAAAAGTACGGTCAACTCTTGCAACGACTGCAACTCTTTCACCAGAAAGCTTTAGACGAAACAGCTCTACCCACTCTGAAAGATTTTAAGACCTTGATGAAAAGTCCAGCACCATCACCAGTACCAGTACCAGTACCAGTACCACCAGTACCCGTGACCAAGACAGAAAAAGGAGAAGAAGAGGAAGGGTTTCAAACTCCACCAGAAAAAGTACGCAAGTTAACAACACCACCTACCTCCAGAATTGGATTTATTAAAAAGATGATGGCCACCCCTTCTTCCTCACAAGAGAAAAAGAAAGTAAAGACAGAAGTGAAGACAGAAGTGAAACAAGAACCGATATCCCCCGCTCAGACATCCTTCTCCTCTTCGACACCTATTGCTGGCCGCACACGCAAAGCATTGCAATCCAAGAAAATACCCCAAGGGAAAAAGAGTAGCATCCTCCAAGAGTGGGTGTCTTATTAACACACCAACCAAGACAAAAAAAAAATGGAAAAAGTCTTAGCCAGCATTTACTACGATCCCTCCCATCCTGCAGGTTACGCAGGAGTTCAAAAATTGTATCGTGCTGCCAAAACGCGACTGAAAAGTCTCCGTTTACCTCAAGTGCAACGATGGTTACAAGAACATGCTACCTACACTTTACACAAACCCATTCGACACAAGTTTGCCAGAAGTCGCACCCGAGTGGAAGGCATCGATCATCAATGGCAAGCCGATTTAGCCGATGTCTCTCATTTGGCCAGCTACAATCGTGGCTACAAATATTTGTTTTGTGTCATCGACGTCTTTTCCAAATTTGCCTGGGTCGTGCCCTTGACTTCCAAATCGAGCAGCGAGTTAGTGCGAGCCCTGCAACGAGTGTTGAAACAAAGCGGTCGTCACCCTCTTCGATGGCAAACGGACAAAGGCACCGAATTTCTGAACCAAGCTTTCCAAAAAGAATTAAAGAAACGTGACATTCATTTTTTTACCACCGAGAATCCCGAAACCAAAGCCAGCATCGTGGAACGTTTTCAAAGCACTTTGAAAGAACGCATGTGGAAATATTTTACGCATCACCACACTCTGAAGTACATCGACATCTTACCGCACCTGGTGCAAGCGTACAACCAATCTTACCATCGAAGCATCGGACGTCCCCCGCAAGACGTGACTCCCGACAACGAAGTGTTGGTATTTGAGCGTCTGTTTGGTACGTCCCCGACGAGGGCTGTCCCCGAGAAAAGTGGAATGTTGGCCGTAGGAGATTGGGTGCGCATTGGCAAAACCAAACGCACTTTCGACAAAGGTTACTTACCTAACTGGACGACCGAATTGTTTCGCGTCACTGGACGAGTGCATGGCCGTCATCCTGCCGTCTATAAATTGGAAGACATGAACGGAGAAGTGCTCAAAGGAACGTTTTACTTATCCGAGTTACAACGTGTGACCAAAAAAGAAGACGACGTGTACGACATCGAAAGCATTCTCGAACGCAGAACCCGTAAAGTGGGCAAACGACGTGTCAAAGAAGTCAAAGTACGTTGGAAAGGATATCCACCCAGTTTTGATTCTTGGATCGACGCTTCGCAAGTCATCGACTATAAAAAGAAGTGACCATCATGCCCTTTCACACAGCAGACGCAGCTACGTCGACCACTCCTCTTTCACCAAGTTCTTCTGTGCAAGATTTACAAAAACAACCCTTGTGGGTGTGGTGTGGAGAACGTCTTTTTCTGCCAAATCTTCGTGGTGTATTGTGTCATCGGGGCAGCCATTGCCAATTTGAGTTTGCAACAAGGAGACAAACAATTGTGGACCATTTTATTGAGCAGTTGCATCGGTTACCTGCTTCCTAATCCCTCCCTGAAATTCTCCTCGAACGGGAACCCCGGGAACCTTGTGTCCAGTGCCAGTGCCAGTCACCACTTCAACCACAATCAGAACCCCATTTTAGACGGAGACACGCCTCTGACGTCCAGTAATATCCCCTCGGACAGCCACAGAACTCTGGAATTATGAGTCACCAAAACCAGTTTTACTTAACTTTACCCAGTGACAGTTCCATGGAGGTGTTTCCCAAGAACACGTTGTGCTGTTACACGGCCAAATTACCTCAAGCCATCCAGTTAGATCACGAAGCCCATTGGGAAGTGGCTTTAGTAGAAATGATTCACCCGACCGAAGTCCTCAATGTCCTTCCCAATCAAAATTTTTTTGATGTGGAAGTTCATGACGAGCAAATGCAACAGTGGATGGATAGCAATGTCAAATATGACAAGAAAACCCGTACACAAAAGTACACCACCTATCACTTGTTCATTCCCCCAGGCTATTATTTTAGTGGTCAACATTTGGTCAGCACCATAGCCTCCAGGTTTAATGTCGTGTTTCTGAAAGCGTTGGAGCATGTCAACAAAAGTGTCACCATGGAGTACCACAAAGCAGCTCGTCGCTTCTTGATGAAATTTGAACGAAGTAAAATCCTGTCCATTTTATTTTGTCCTGAATTGTTTGACATGTTGGGCGGAGACATGGACATGAGAAAGGCCATGCTCAAGAAAAACGAATTACCCATCGTTTACGACAACGAGTCTTTTAGCAAGTTATTTCCTGCCCCGGTAGAACTGAACCAAGGACTGAATTTGATGTTCGTGTATTCCGATGTGGTGGAGTACAACGTGGTGGGACATACCTCCGTACCGTTACTGCGTGTCATTCCTTTCAAAGTGGATTCTGCCACGAACACTGACGAGGAAGGTGGAAACACTTACCACGTCCACCGCGAATTTGTACATCCTCACTATTTGCCTGTCAGTAAGTCGTATTTGGACACGGTCAACATTGCTATAAAAGGAGATCTGGGACAAAATATTCCATTCACCAAAGGCAAAGTCACGGTGAAACTCCATTTTCGAAAACGGTTCTCTCACGACTCGTAAGTAAGTCATGTATCCAGTGTACCGAGGGGTTTCTCGACAGCGAGGACACGGCTTAGGAGACATGTTAAAATCGGCCTTTCGTTCGGTGGCCCCGGTGTTGAAACCGATGGTGACACGCGGATTGCACGCCTTGAAAGATGCGGCACTGACGCAAGGCAAAGAATTTCTCCAAAATGTCATCATCGACAAACAAAACCCTAAAGAAGCCTTCATGAGGGCAGGCAAAAATGTCTTGCTGCAAACGGGCAAAGACATTTTAGGCCAACGAGAAACACCTATAAATGCCCTGCACGCTACCGAGTCAGGCATTCAGCAAGGACAAGGCAGAAAGAGACGACGAAGAAAACACCCTTTCACCAGACTTCAAGCGAGAAAGGCCAAGAAAAGAAGAACCGTTCGAGACTTAGACGTTTTCGATTATTGAGAAAAGAGACAAAAAAAATGATGCACCGAGAATCTTGCGCTTGTTCCAAGACGGAACTGGATCTGTTTGCCATGCCCCCCACGATGATGACGATGCAAGAATCCCAGTGGGTGGAATTTCACCCCGTCTCCTCACTGACCGATTCCGCTCCCATCGAGTTTGAAATCAAAGGACAGCCCGAAGATTACATCGATCTGAATAGCAGTTACTTGTACCTGAAAGTCAAAATTCTAGATAAGACTGGAGGTCCTATAGACGATGAAGCAGTAGCTCCCGTCAACAATTTCATGCATTCCTTGTTCAGTGGAGTGGACTTGTACTTGAACAACAAACTGGTCAGTAGCAGCATGGATACTTACCCTTATCGTGCCTACCTGAAAAATCTCTTGACGTACGGAATAGATGCCAAGAACACTCATCTCAATGCCTGTGTGGTATGGGAAGCTGACGAACCTACCAAGTTTGAAATATTGGAAACTGATGAAAAGAAAGACAACAATGACGGATTTGTAGAACGAAGAAAGAGAATCACGGGAGTCGACACAAGTTTAGAACTGATGGATCGTTTGCATTTGGACATGTGGTTGCAAGAAAAGTATTTGCTGAACGGGGTGGATGTCCGCCTGAGACTGAATCGTAGCAGTGCCGCTTTCCATTTGATGGCTGATAGTGACGGTTACAAAACCAAAATCCTAGAAGCCAGACTCTACGTACGCCGTGTGGAAGTGTTACCTAAAGTGGGAAACGACATCAGTCAGACGTTGAGCAGAACGACCGCCAAGTATCCCATACGACGCGTGGAAGTGAAAACCATCACCATTCCCAAGGGACAGCGATCCATGATCGAAGATCATCTGTTCCAAGGACAATTACCCAAACGTTTGATCGTTGGTATCGTCGAGAATACAGCCTTCAACGGAGCTGCCGAAAAAAATCCTTTCTACTTTCAACACTTTGGCGTGTCCAAAATCGAAGTCAGTCGCGATGGCAAGACCTTGTGTACCCGACCTTTCGAACCTGACTTTAAAAAGAAGAATTACTTGAGATCGTACTTGTCCTTGTACGAAGCCACCGGACAGTTAGGAACCAATACCAGTCACGGTATTACGTACGAGGATTATGCAGGAGGCTACGCTTTGTGGGCTTTCGATTTCACTCCAGACCAAGGCAGCGACGAGGGACATTTCCACCCTATAAAATCCGGCCAGATTCGTGTGGAAATTCAGTTTAAAGACCGAGACCCTGATGAAACGGTGAACGTCATCCTGTATGCAGAATTCGATAATACGATAGAAATCAACAGTTTGAGAGAAGTCATCCTAGATTACTAGAAACCATGGAAGACTGTTATCCCTCTTTACCTAGTGGAGAAACTTTAATGTTGGATTATTGTTAAAAAATGTTAGAGTTCTTGTTGTTTAGTGTTAAGTGATTTTTGAATAAAAAAATGTTGTGTTTTGAAAAAATTGTTTGATGTTATACTGTTGGATTATTGTTAAAAATGTTAGAGTTGTTGTTTAGTGTTAAGTGATTTTTGAATAAAAAATTTTGTGTTTTGAAAAAAACGCCTTTGTCTTTTGTTTAGCTATAAGAATGTTGGATTGATGCTCTTTCATTTCTTACTATCCCTCTCATGACACTCACTAAACGTTGCGACTCAAAAACCGTGTGGGGGATGTTTTCCTTCACGTACGCGCTTTGACTTTAAGAACCGGGGTTGTTTCCAGTCTAACCATCCATTGTCGACTCATCCTCCTACGAAGATGTGCTCCAAACTAGCTAAGCTCAACGAAGCCTACGTGAATTTGCATAGGGTCAGACACAGTCTGATACCGAAGCCAGAAGAAATAGAGAATGTGAGAATGTTAAAAATCACTGAAGACCTGATAGAAGAGCTCTTCAGAGAAGAAATGAACAGGGAATAAGAAGAATGGACAGAGAAGTACAGACTTCAGAGACAGCAGCAACAGCAGCAACAACAACAACAGCAGCAGCAACCTGAAGCTGACAGAGGCTTTGTCGATTGTCGTATCGACACCAAAGAGTTCTTCTTCTCTTTCCGAAGAAGCAGACCTATCGCCAGAAAGCCTATCCTCAGAGGACATCGCATTCTTAGAAACTAAAAGGAGTGCCATAGCAAACAAAAAAACAGCCCTTTTCAGGGCTACCCAAATACTCTAGAAAAGAAATAACGATCGATTTGCCAATGTGTGTAGGTAGAGTAGTGTGAAAATAAACACTAACTCTTTTTAAAAAATGTGAGGGTATGTGTTTGTGAGTTTGTGTGTTTGTAAGTGATCAAGTACGTTGGTGTGGATAGTAGATTAAAATGATGTCTTTATTTGGTGTTTGAGGTGTAGATTTAGGGGTTAGATTGGATTGCTTTGAGTATGTGGATAGTCAATTGAAGTGATTTATAAAAAAAATTTTAAAATAGTGATGGGTAGAATAAAAAAGTGAGTGAGTGTTTCTTTTAGGTCCGCGCGTTGTTGTTATTTTTTTTGGTCATGATCTAGGTAAGATCAATTTTATGTTTTTAGGGGGATGTTTTCCTTCACGTACGCGCTTTCACTATAAATTGAAACTCGTTCGGCAGTCCAACTACCCTTGTTGATTGATCAACACCAAAAATGAACACGAGACTGGAGAAACTGTTGGAACTTCATGTGCATCTGGAATATGCCAGGCGCATATTAAATGAACTGGCCGCGGAAGCCATTGTGGAGGAGGGAAGGATAAGAGAGGAGGAGGAAAGAAGAAACAAAGAAGAGGAGGAGAGAAGATATAAAGAAGAAGAGGAAAGAAGATACAAAGAGGAGGAGAGAAGATACAAAGAAGAGGAGGAGGAGGAAAAGGAGAGAAGAAGAAGAAATTTCAGAATCCCAGAGAGCGAAAATTGGGATTCTGAAGCGACATATCCTGCCTCTGCTCTCTCCCCCCCAAAAGGTAAAAAGTAACTGGGGGATAAGATGTGTATGCGGCGCCAGGCCTGGAAGGTGCCACCATTAACCAGGTGTCCATGAAGTTCCAAACAAAAAAACAGCCCTTTTCAGGGCTACCCAATACTCTAGAAAAGAAATAACCATCAATTTGCCAATGTGTAGGTAGAGTAGTGTGAATATAAACACTAACTCTTTTTTAAGATAGTGTGAGGGTATGTGTTTGTGTGTTGGTGCTTGTAAGAGCTAAGGTATGTGAATAGTAGATTATGGGTTTCTTTATTGTTTCTTAGCGTAGGTGAAGAGTATAGTTAGGGTTTTGTAAGCGCTCACGTACGATTGTGTGGATACTAGATTATGGATTTTGTTTATTGTTTCTTAGCGTATGTGGAGAGTATAGTTTGGGTTTTGTAAGCGCTCACGTACGATTGTGTGGATAGTAGATTATGGATTTTGTTTATTGTTTCTTAGCGTATGTGGCGAGTATAGTTAGGGTTTTATTATATGAAATGAAAAAGTAGGGGGATGTTTTCCTTCACGTCCGCACTTTTCGTATAAGAATCCACAGTATTCGTCGTTCAAATTATTCTGCAAAGAATAAAAAAAGAAGATGGCTTCTAACCAAATGGACAAAATGGAAAAATTGCAAAACGTCCTCGACAATTTAGGAATGATAGAGCAAATGTTGGTTAACCTAAACGAGGATCACTATTCTTATAGTCCCATCGAGTGAAGATGGAGATAAACAATTTACGAAAAATGAAGGTAATCATCAGTGATCTGTTGAAAGAAATAAAGGAGGAGAAGGAGGATGAAGAGGAAAGGATAAGGATGAGAGCATGGAATGAAAAAATTGAAAAAGAAGAAGAAAATGAAAAGAGGAAGAAAGAAGAGGAGGAAGAGAAGAAGAAAGAAGAGCAGGAGAAAAAAAAGAAAGAAAAGAAGAGAAAGAGTGTTGGAGATAAAATAAGAACTTGGTGGAGAAAAAGAAGAAACTAGAAGCAGAAGAAGAAGAAGAAAACCCAAAGGCCCTTTTCAGGGCCAGCCATATTTCTCGAAAAGAGATAGCCTTTCCATTGCCTACCCCTTTTTTAAAAAATTTTTTAAAAAAAATAAAATACCATGTTCAATTTCCCTTGACGCTATAAAGTCCCACCCTGTTTAAATTCCTTTGACGCTAAACCGTCCCACGATTTTTATCCATGTTAATTTCCCTTGACGCTAATCTGACCCAGGGGTCTCTGTAATGCTAATTCCCATTGACGCTAATCTCACTCCATTTACTACTCAGAGTGATCCTTTGTGAATTGGGGTTTGGACCAACTAAAGAAAGGAGAAGACATAATGAGAAAAGTGATGGAAGAAGAAGTGAAGAAGATAAAAGACAGGTGGTCTAAAGAAAGACAGGACAAAGAAAACAGAAAGAAAAAAAAATTGACAGACTATATCAAAACTGGATGACGGTGCAGGAGAAATTTAAATATATGTGGGACATCCTGACTGGATTCAAGAGACGGAAAAGAAGAAGAAAGGAGTCATTGAGAAAGTGAGGAGGTGATGGAAGAACTGGAGAAAATTGAAGAAGGAGGAAAAGAAGAAGAATGGGAAGAAGATGAAGAACCCATAAAATGCCGAAATGATCAAGAACAGAGAAAGCGCCCCAAGTTAAATGCATTTAGACAGAATTTGAAGGCGTGTCAGCTTTAAGTTCACTTGTGTCAGTAAGCATTAAATCTGATTAATGTAAAAATTTCATTTTATATGGCCACCATGCAAACAGCTGTAACATCATAGATACAAGACATTTGTTGGCGAGTGATTTTTTTATTTTTTTATTTTTTATTATTTTTTTAAAAAAATGTACTTAGCATTCCCGCAAAGATCAAAGCAATGAACGTGATGTAAGTTATCATATTTACAACATCATTTAATCGCTGATCAAATGATTCTGAGAGTTAATTTGGAATTATGTGTAATGATATTGTTCTAGTTTATTTTGTCGTCAAGGGCTGGTCTGATTAATGTAAAAATTTAACTGGATTCTAATGCAGCTAAATATTTTATATTGCTTCTTAAAATCGCATGTATTTAACAGAAAAAGACTCAAGAAAATTATCATTGATGATTTCAGCTGATCATCTGCATAAATAATCGGGTCAAAGCCGAATTGGTCCAAATTTTCTTTATTTTAAATTTGGTGAGTGAACCGCAAATATATTATAATTTATTTTGCAATAAATGGCAGAAATTGGTTAAAAGTTTGGCACAGTAAGGTTTTTACTTTCTGAGTTCGTTTTAACTTGGGTACGTTTCAGCATTAATAGGAAAGTTTTAACTTGGGTACGTTTTGACTTGGGTACCTCACGTTCAAGGTACGTTTTGACTGTAAATGGTAATCGTGTTTTGTATTGTTACGCTAGTTAACTAAAGTTATCGGTTTCAGTCTGAACTAACAACATCTATATTCATTCAATTTATTGCATATAAAAATTAAACTGAAGTAACATAAATTATTGCTAACAACTACAAGCGTAATATACATATTCAATATTTTCAGACTTCAACCCCCTGACCTTCAAATCTCGCAAAAACGAGATTATGTTTTCAGCGTGATTTTGGAACAGTGACTGAATTGGGAATTTTCACCAAACAGTGCTCATCGGAAATTTGGTATGTATATCTTGGTCTACTAAACATTTTGAAAGTTTCAAATCCTGATATAATGTAAGTTAATTATTCAATTTAAATATGTGTTTGATAGATGAAGCTTGACATGGTCTGCTTATTTAACCAGATCCATAAAAAGTGAAAAGGAAGTCAAGTTAACGTGGAAAATTGTACGTATATTCGTATCAAAATGGCGATGAACAAACTGACAACTTTTTATTTATATTTCTTAATAAAGGTCTGATAATGCCGACAACTAAATGTGTAAATTACGCCTTTCAACTTCACCCAGTAACTTGTTTATTTAGCAAGTTGATTGAATCTTTTCATTCCTTCAGCCTATGTGATAACTCGACTTTCACTTCGATATTTCTTTCATTTCCAAGCCGAGATCAGAAGAAATAACACTACAGTTCTGTGTACCTTGGTAAAGGTAAAAATGTCATTCATCTTATCTATAAGTAACTAAAACTTAAAATCACCATTCTATGGTGGGAAAAGTTCCCCGATTTACAGTAAGAAGTTGAAAGCAGTGTTTTTCAGATCATTAAATTATCCAGTTTGCTATTGGGTACGACTGGGATGAATGTACCACAGGTCCGAAAATTAATTTATCAGAAAAGAATGATATTTGTAATCCCAGTGAGTATAGTAGCTGCAAGGGTAGGTGAGCGGTAGTCCTGCATGTATATTATATGCTATTTATGTTTAAATGCTGACGCCTAAAACATAAATATCAGCGTCGAGGTCTTGCATGTAGGACTAGGGGAGGGGAGGGGAACAAACGGGGTGGGTGGGTAATTTTTGTAAATGTATGAGACATTTAATGACAAATTATAGTTGGGCATGAAAACGTGATGTTTGATTTTTTTTTCTTTCTTCTTACTCTGAAATGTTGTAAACACAATCTTTGAGAAATTAGGGTGAATCCTGCAATCTTGTCTCCTAGAGTTGGCCCTGGATACATATTGTAAGGTCTCTGAGTATTGCTTCAGTGGATATTTATCAAGTAAAATAATAGTTAAAGAATCAGTATAGTGCTCACAAAATCTGATAGCCCGATGCCTGGGGTCCTTCAAGTTTCAGATTGGGCCCCTGCTGTATTTTGAGCGAGGTACCCATCGGGCTTGTAGAAAGAAAAAATATATAATTTGCCTGAGAAACTTTGATCACGTTGACAAAATGTGTTAACTTATTTTCAAGGTATTTGAAGACTCATAAGTTATTAATATTTATCCCCATGTATGCCCTTACGAAGATCTCTACTTGTCATATGTTTTTCAAAAGCTCTAAACTTTGTGTACAAAGTGAAGCAAGTAAGTTATGAATCAGGAACAGATTGCCTGACTTATTATAACTAGTGCTCACATGGCTGTAACAGACATGTACATGTGATTTAAGATACTGTTTTGGATATATATGTACCAGAAACGTCTAGTGGGTGCCTGAACTCTCTTATCAGTTGTTGCAACTGGTGTAGTGATGCCTGGCTGCATAATGGGATTTAAGAGTAGCGTGTGTACATGATAAGCTGTTAATTAGTTAATATGTTGTTGTAATCTGGAGATCCTAGGCTAAATGCAGGATGTTTTTTTTTTAAGTATTATAAGTATAAACAGATCAAATGTGGTTCTTGTATTGATTATAAAAATTGGCTTACCTTTGGCATTGTTGAGATTTTTTTAATGGTCTTGTTTAATTGCTATTGTGCTGTTCCAGATGTTTGAAGTTAAGTGGAATGAATAATATTTCAGCTGTCCTGTGCACACGCTTACTCAAGTGTATTGAAATACTGGTTAAACAAAGTAGGTGGCACCCTATGAACAGCGTTAAATTTGCGAACAGAAACTGTATAAATCAAGACATGCTCCTCATGCTAATGAACATGATTGTCACGTTTGCTCAGCCCCAGCTCGTAAGGTATTATAACAAGCCATGTTTTGATGTCTTAACAATGCTGCAGGCTAGAGTTAATCTCTTATGCAAGGTTACCATGACCAGGGAGAAGATCTGGCATCTTGAATTGGCACAGGCGTTAGATAGTGCAACTTCCCACTGAGGTGTTACAGCTTTGTCCTAAGATCAAAGGAACCGCAAGGCATGTTCTAAATCCATCACCATGTGGATAGACAGCAAGAAGGACATTGTTTGCAACATTTGATTGGATCAGGTCACAGCGACAGCCAATCAATCCGAATTATAACTTCTAACTAGCAAGCGAAAATTTAGTTTTGCCTAGGAAGATTGATGAGCATAGCGTTACTCCGAGAGAGCCACTTGTAATTTGGCGGTAAAACTTAGAGAGGACATTCTAAGGAAAAACAAAGCTTCATAAAGGTCAGTAAGTTATTTGCTCTATTTTTGCAGAATATTATGGCATTGTAATTGTAATTATGTGTAGTATCTACACTTAATTATTAGGATCGTTTAGTACGAATAATTACCTTTGTAGTGTTTAATTTACATGTGTATTTGAGCAATGAATTTGAGTAATATGTAGAGAATTATGTAGATTGTTAGCTTGTGGTCAGAATTAATTTTGTAATTTGCTGTTAGGTTACTTCATAGTAAACTAATGCATTTATTCATGTGATATGTTAGATTTTACACATGTTTGAATTGTAAATTTGGAAAATGGTTGAATTGTCTAAGATTAGTTAATATGGAAGTATGGATATGTCAGAACATGGATATTTGAATATTTGTGTACTTTGTATGAGTTGAAATGTAAAGAAATGTATCTGATAGTTGTGATAATGTTTAGTATAATGGGATTAGGAATATGTGATGATGTGATACAATTTATTGATGTATGTATGAGAAGGAATTGATGCCGTGCTTTTATTACGACATTGTTTTACCATACAAGAATGTATGAGTATTTCAGTGTGAATGAATGTGTGACCGAAGAAATGTAATAGCCATTATCTGATGATATGCTGAGTGTAGTGTGAGATGACAGGGCTATGGAAAATATTGTACCGTCCTTGTGTTTTCACAGGAAGCATTTTTGGGGACAGAACTTGCGGTTCAGTTAAGTCCCGAATCTCTAAGAGGGGAGATGAAAGTAAGACTAGCAGAGCAGTCGGAGTCAACAAGTCTAGTCAGTGGAGAGAGTCAAGGAGGAGGAGGAAAAGGAGTCAAGTAGGAGAAAGTGGAGGAGGAGGAGAAGGAATTTGGAGAGAGATGGAGGAAGAGGAGAAGGAATTGGAGGGATAGGAGAGAATACACAAATGAGTAGAATACAAGGACAGGTGGAAAGCTATCTCACACTACAAATCAAATGATACAATAGGCAATCACAGGGTCAAGCGGAAGGAGAGTACTGGGAAATTTAATCAGTTGACTATGGAATTGTCATTAAATTGTTATTCATTGAATTTCACTTTTTGTATATTTAATCATTTAAGCGTCAGCATTGCTGACTGGGGGGCTCAGAGCTTTACATCTATCATTCACTAATTTGGTGAATCATACAGATATTTCAGAGCTGACATCTACTGTTGTCTTCCTTAGCATGTAATGCTAACTAACCAATAGCATGTAACAGCCATGCATTGTACATCATCTGCTGAAAATGGCAGAGGGAATTGAATTCAGAAGGATACTTTGTAAGTTTAACTTTGAAAGTATAACTATATACTAGAGAGAAGCCATTACTTGTGTATTTGAGGAAAAGGATTTATTTGTACAAAATGATTGGCACTGGAAAATTGCTGATTTATGAGTCCATTCCTGTTGTGTGCTCTGCTTGTCTCGTTGTAGGAACAGTTTTCAGATTTGATTAACTTGATTTTGCTGCTGGCTTGCTGCTGCATCAAATGAAATTCATAGACCCGAAGCACTGAAATATCTGAATGATCTGCTAAGTGTAGATAGGTTTAACACATTGGAACCTTGGCTAAGGAAGATGATATGTACAAAACTTTCCCCTCTTTTAATATTATTTGTCACACAACGTTGTAATTGCTACAGTTCAAATATAAATTCTATATGGATCATTAGGTGGTTTGAAGGTAATGGAAGTGTCATTAGTGTTCATTGCTACACTCACTAGAGACTGGATGGCCTGATGTTCAAATATCTCTGCTGAATTCTCTGAGTGATTCCTGGTTATAATCAAATTGATGTATGACGATAGGTTTGCAGTATATGCAAAACATTAATCCCCCCCCCCCCCCGTTATATTTGTTGTGCTTCACAAAGTAAAACTCCATTGAATAAGAATTCTGAAACTTAATTGGTGGGCTTTGCTAATAGCTAATTGCTTCATAACTTGGCTTCAAAAATGAATCACGCTTGAACACTATTCTGACAGTGTAAATGATCATGTTTTCTATATACAGTTAAATCTGACAAAAAAGAAGTGTTGATGCTGTTCACAAACTTGTCAAAAATCTATAATACATTTGGCTTAAACATTCTAATTCATAGCATTGATATGTAATAATTTTTGTTCTCCTACACGTATCTAGCATCTCTTTTATTTCCTATATTGGGTTGTTCTACATCCTGATTGTACTTATGCAAATTCGCACAATTGACTCACCCATTGCAGTCTTGAAACACATCTCACTAGCTATTCTCAGCCAGTTAAGTAATTTGGGAAACGGTTGTTTATATCTGACCTCTTTTACTTTTAATTGCTGCTATTTAAACTGCCTAAAGGATAGTTTCACATCAGCTCCAGTCATGGCTGTTTACATTTATACATGTTACAGTTAAGTGACATGTATGGAAAGTGGTTGTTTTGTTTCTTCTGCTTTTGAAAATTACTGAAAATTATGTTTCCTCGAAATGCAACCATGTCGGGATTTGGGAATACAATATCGTGTTTTTAGCAATTTGATTATAATAATATCTCCTCTTCACATAGGACAGTGGTAATTATCAGATTGCACTGTGTTATGGCATGTATGTCAACATCTTGAAAATACATATCGTATTTCATCAGTGTGATCAAAGTTTTCTCTGGCAAATTTGATTATTTTATTTCTACAAGCTTGACAGGCACCTCCTTTAGAATACAGGACAGGCCCATCCCTCTTTAAATAAAGTCATTTTTAATATTATTATTTTTATTATTATTATTATTATTATTGGGCTATCAGATTGTTTGAGCGCTGCATGATTACAATCTGATACCTTAGTCTGCTTCTGACAATCAAAATACTCCGCTCCCTCGATAACTCGCATATTGTGCAGTGTCCAGCATATGTCTCTTGATTTTCTTTAAAGAAATTATTAAAAAATGTACCCCTGTATGTTGAATTTGAAGAAAATCATGATCTCAGTTGGTTAATGAAACTTTGATATATTGTTCATTTTAGCATTGAAAATTGCATTCTGTGCCCAAAAAGATGGAATGAACATTGTGCAGTTTGCAGGTTTTAATAAGAAATCACATATTTTGTTAGATTTTATTGGAAAAGTATTTTCTCAGTACACTGTGATGAAATAGCGATCAATAAAAAGTTCTGGTAAATGATAAAAGGTGGCAACATGGAAAGAAATAAACAATTACAGGTGGCAACACTGAAAGAAATCAACACCAATAAGTCGTGTGTGAAATTAATCTTTTAATTCTGTTTTAGTGGAATCATGGCATGTTCTCTTCTATTAAGAGTTGATTGACTGACACATCAATATCCACAAGCATTTCTGTGAGAATCTAAGTGCCATCTTTGTTTTGATCTACAGCTTCGGAAATGTTTGTTGCATTGTAAAAATCTATTAAATGAGGCCTGTGTCATTTTATCAAATTGTGTATTTTTCAAATCAAATAAGGGAGGTACACAAAAAAAGGCATGCAAATCCTACCTGCATAAACCCTTGTGGTCACTATCATGTTTCAAAAACTCAGTTCCATTTTATTTGACCAATCAAACGTGTTTCCAAGTATCACTTATCTAAAATCATGTATGTATGTGTATGTATATATATATATATATATATATATATATATATATATATATATATATAATCATTAATGTATCCTAATCATGGAGAGGAAAGGAATTGTGCAAAATGCTTCCTCTGTGAATGAAAAGCTTTGTATCATAGTATTCATAATGGTGAAATGAGATTGAAAATTTGTATTACCTCAAGAATGCTGAATTAGCACTCAGAGGTTGGCCCAAGAATGCTGAATCAGCACTCAGAGGTTGGCTCAAGGATGAGTAGTAATTTCATGATTACTTGCATGATGTTGTTTTTGATGATGGGTTCAGATGAAAGGGACATAGACTGCAAACGTTATTGAATGGTTAACACAGCAACATGAACGTGGTGTTCCTATCTCTGGAACGGTTCTGAAGGCTTAGAGAAAATGGCAAAAAAGTATGGATAATGACTGATTTCACCGGAAGCCTAAGATGGCTTTGGAGATTCCACTGCCAACATGGAATAAAACAAAACTTGTTGCTGAGGAGGTACACTTGGTGAATCAGGTGATGAAATGTTAAGTGATGTTTGTTAGCTATATCACAAATTGTAAATATTATGATTTTCTCATTTGTGTTTTTAAAAGAGAAACAATTTGGGACCTGTTAGTTTCATGTTTGGTAATGATTAACCTTTCAGTTATTTTGTACAGGACAGGAGAAATTTTTTTCAGCTGGATGCTGTTCCCAGAACCTTCACTATGGTGATGGATGTAATAGCAACATTTATAGTCCATAGGGTTCATATCCTCCAGTACTTTGACAGCTGGTTGATGCACATCATTAGACATGCCCATCTTCTGAGGGATCTTTCTTTTTATTGGGAGATGGTGACTTGCCTAGACCTATCCTGAATCAGACGTCTTCTTTCTTGGAAATTCATTTACATGAAGACAGATTTTCTCAAGGAACAGTTCTCATGTTCCACCTAACATAATCTCAAAATATTTGCTCTCTTTGCAAGACTGGATGAGAAAACATTGTTATTAGCTGTTCTCTGCTCCTTATGTCAATCCACTTTAATTGTAGAAGCAGATTATCTTTGTTTTTTTAATTTAAATAAAACCATTGATAAGTGACCATCATTAAGGGCTGTGAAGTAGCCCTCTCTATTAATAGGTGATTCACGGGCTTCATTATGTGGTGAACTGAGCCAGTACTTTGAGCACCAGAGAATAGTCTCACACTCGTTAATGTAGATATGGAACCTCTTGTGTGTTCTTTGACTGCCATATAACCTTGCATTTTATAGAAAGTATTGAACTGTGTAAAAAGAAATGTACAACTGGACTTTCCCTGGTTAAAAATGTCTTGTTTTGGATTAAGTCATAAACTTCTTTTCTTTTCACTTTTCAAGAAGTTATGGTTATCATCAGAAATCTGTCTGGTGTTTCTTTTGGGTTTTCTCCATTCTTTCCTGTTCATTTGTAGTGCACTTCAAATAATGAGAAATGATAACATTAACTGCAGATTTTTTTTATTGCTTTTGTGCTGTTCTCAGCTTGAATGAGTTGTGCTCTTTTCTCACACTGCAATGCCTCATTTTTTTGGATAATGTCATGGTGCGGTAATGCTAGTCCTTTTTATTTTGTATACCATCACTCATACACTTATATTGAATAACTATTATTTTCTATCAACAAGACACCAGTCACATGAATCATTTGATTGTTCACTGAACATATATCATACCAGTATTGTTGGCCATGAATTCTGCCAGGAGTGTTTCAGCCATCTTTCTTAGTACACTTAATGAGGAATCTGATTGGATCAGTTTATTTCAGCTGCATCTAATCCAATTGTGGAGCAGTAGGTGGTTTTCTCTAATTAAATGTTCCAGTGGTTGAAGTGGAACCAAGTGTATTGGTGACCCTTGACCATTAAAGATGGTCCAGTCTCTATTGCCCTTTTCAACTGTTACCATATTAGTTGCTGTGTCAGTATGTCTTTGGGTGAACAAAACCTAGGTTACTACACCCAGCTTTATAAGATTTTTTAAAAATGATTTAAAAGTAATGGCTTGTATCAAAGTAGCATGTGTGTCACATTAGCTCCTGCTTACCAGCAACTCTCGATCTAGTAGTAGCATTGTAATTTGTTTTTAGAGATTAAATATGAGAGTTACAGGGTAATCATAAGCCAAGATGTTTATTGTTGTTGCCACTGGCATTGGTTTTACTATTTACCTCATCTTTAGAGCTTGAGGTGAGTTATGCCTTGACTTGGCTATATCTGTCCATCTGAGAAGCTTATTGGCAAGATCTTGTCAAAACCACTCAACATAGATCATGGGAAGTTTTACTAGCATAGTTCTATCCATATGATGATGGCCTGACTAGATTTTCAGGACAAAATAAAAACCTTGTTCTCATGAATAAGTAAAAATAACATAAAATAGACATATGAAATTTGTTACGCTTTTTTGTATTAAAGATGATCTGATTAAATTTTGAAGCCATTACAGCATTATTTTAAAAATGTTGCACATTTTTTGAACTTTCTGGACTTGGACATTTTGACAGAAATCTTATATAATCAAGGAATGGTCACTTGCTTAGACATTGGTCAGTGATTAAATTTTAAAGGCTTCTTTGTATTCAGATGCCATTGTCCTAATTATATTTTCAGGCCATTTTTACAGTGTTTAAAATTTATTTGAACTCTCTGGACTTGGACTTTTGTGGCAAAAACGACATAATGCAGACAAAATGAAGTCTGGTAAGCTTGTTTGTATACATATGTAGATGACTTTCTATGCCATTATACATTTTTTGGGACATTGTCATTTAGTCAGCTTTGAGATATAGGGTGCATATGTGTGTTACAAATATAAATTTAAACTTTTATTTTATTTATTTCAGCACTTATGATGTACATCATCCTTAAACACAAGGTTACATGAATAAATTTTGACATGAAGCAAGCTAGTACAGGCAGATTATCTCGCCTGGACTCGCAGGTATCTGTGGACGCAGCTCCAGACAAAAGAGATTATCGTAAAGGTCCAGTTGTGCAGGAAACTAGCCTGATGTCCAGAAATGTATCAATGGATGCATTACCACGCAATGACCCTGTTCCTCTACAAATGAGGACTCGTGAGTACAGTGTATACGCATTGCATAAGGATTATTTCATCTTGAAAATAAGTTAGTTTAAGGGAAAAGCTGAGTTATGGAATAATATGCACTCTGTCATTTATTTTACCATCCATGATCCACCAATTTAGGAGAAATTGGTCCTTGTTTAATTTTTTGAATTTTGTTAGACTCAAGTTTTGCCATTGTTTTCATAGAAGTTGCTGCATCTATGTCATATGACCATTAGAATATAAAGACTTGAATCTTGGGGAAAGGTTTGGGTTGGTGTATAGATGGGCACAGTGTTTTTAAAATTAGGGGTGGGGAAGTTTTTAAAAAAAATTATAAAATAGTTTCTTTAATACAGGATTGTATCAGTTTCCCATTTTTTCCCCCAGCTGCTTGGCCAGGATAAATAACTTGTACAGTGCAAATATTTCACTTGACTGATTTTCATTCTTTATCAATTTCATAATTTTAAGTGGGTTTCAGGGGTCACGTGTTATGAGTCTATGCTCATAAACTAAGTAACAGAAAAGAGTGAAGATAACAAGCTTTGTAAAATTTAACAAATAATTTATTTCCCTTGAATACAAGGTGAAAAATGAGAAAAAAAAACACACACATGGTATTGCAAATTAAATCCAAAAATAATCCAAGAATTAAAGACACAAGTTCTAGTAATAAAAAGTCCTGAATCAAATGTAGTTCAAGTCTCGAAGAGACTTAAAATTGAAGGTGACGTGTTTGTTATGATCTCCGAAGTGCTGATGTGTCAACAGTCTCTTGTTGAATCTCAGAAATATTATTCCAGTTTTGAATTCAGTATAAATTCCAGTGAATGTCTTTTTATTTGAGCACTTTTGTATTTCCAGAGAAAATAATCACTTGAATTCATTAATTTAAAGAAAAGAAAATTTGGCCCAAACTGGTCACAACATAATACAAGTAAAAAGTGCTAGATATTAAAACACAACTGGTAAAATCCTCAGTCACAAGATGATATAGTTCTCTGCTTGACCTCAGGTCACAATTAGCATTTTCTAAAAACAACCATTACCTAATGGAAAATAACCTTCAAGAATGGCTTAATGAGTCTTGTTTATTTACACCACAATGGCCTACCAAATTCACTTAGGAATCTCCACCCTGACCCTGGTCAACATATTTACTCCATTGTTTACCTGAATAATAATCCTGATCATAAGCTCATACATGTAAAGAATAATGAAGCTATTATTAGTTGTTTCCATAAGTAAACTTTAAAAAAATATAAGCAGTCGATCAGGTCAAGCAGAAATGTAATTTTAGACAAGGTCAAGTCCAGCAAACAGTGATACATTACAATAACATGTAATGAAATAAAAAAATTCAAAACTAACAAACAAACAATTAAATATACATAACACACACTACCAGGTGAAGCGGGTGACTAAGTCTCCGAAAAATGTAAACTTAACCTTCTTCTGTTAGGAAGTCGAAAACAACTTTGCCCTGTGATTTGTTTAGATGTACATTTACTGACAATACTTTTTGATATGCCCCAGTGCCTTAGCCAGGTTAGTTCTAGTGTTGTAACGAAATGTATTCATCAAGCCATCAGTAGCTAGGCCTAATTTTGATATCAGTTACGCTGACAAATGAACTGTTTCACATTCACAGGCATGTGTTTTGATAGCTGATTGATCATTTACCCTTTCCTGAGTCAGTTAGCAGCTATCACTGCCCGATTTCAGCATGTTATCCTTTGATGATAAAAACATACAAACATGTGTTTTGAAACTTTAGCAATAGTATATAAATAGCAAGAACAGAATCGGTGATCTGGATATTTTAACTAACTTCCTCTTGTACACAGTTTCGTCATAGAATTAGTTTGAGACTGTAAGTGAACCAGTAATGGGGAAATACATCACTGTGTGTGGGAAGTACCAGTTTATTAAATGTCTTTTTTTGTACGTCATTGTTCAGATATATTCAGATAAATATACAATTCATAGAAAGCAAAGCCTAGGTATTATGTTCTTTAAGATTTAAGTTTAAAATGCAATTATGTAGGTCAGAAATGTATGGGACATTTCCATGTTATGGAATTTCTGAGAAGCTAAGCTCTGTAAGGTCAAAGTTGTTTTCTGATTTGACTCATATTTGTGAAAATATGGAAAAAAAGCAGCGAAGAAGGTATTATTTAACCAATGCCTAAAATTACTACAAGTATTTAGACAAATAAACCAACCATAAATTTGTAATCCTATCAATGGACTGTTGTAATGAAGCTATATAAAGTGAGTTACAACACTACGAAAATCTCCTTCTGAAAATAGATGCAGACACATGTCTGTGTTGATTCGGTTGGAAAGAAGGGTTTAGTTCATGTCTATAAAGGAACCATGTCTGTAATTTTAAGTATTTTAGTGTGTTATATATGAATAGTTATGGTACTGTTTTATCCGCAACAAAGAAATTAGAACAGTGTGATCTGAAGACACGTATGCATTTGCCCTTACGTACATATACAGGGGTTGTTTCAAATGCTTTTAGAAATCTTTCAAATGCCATTGTTGTGAACTTTTAGAGAGCATTAAAAAATGATTAAGGGTAGTTGGTTAAGCATTTTTACTAACTTGCAATTACAGTAATGTAATATGGTTACAGGGGTCGTGCTACCAGGCGATGTGGGCGACTAAGTCGCTGAAAAAATGTAAACTTCACCTTCTTCTGTTAAGAAAAGCTAAAATGACTTTGCCCCGTAATTTTTTGTAGAGGAACATTGAAAGACTTTGAGATGCTCCCTTGCTTCGTCCAAGTTAGTTCCAGTGTTAGTTTTTGCTCAAGGCGAAATGTAGGCTTCACACCATCAAAAGGTTGTTGTTGATATTGCACCATCAGAAAAACTCTCACATATTCACAGGCATGTGTTTTGATAGTTGACTGACCATGTACCCTTTCCCAAGGAAGTTAGCAACTATTACTGTCCGATTTCCGCAAGTTAGCTTATCCTTTGATGATAAAACATACAAACTTGTGTTTTGAAACTTAAATGTATGTAATAGCAAGTTGTGTTTTAAGAATAGAATTGGTTACAAGAATATTTTATCTGCTGCTGGTGCATTATTTTCTTCATAAAAATCCGTTTGGATTCATAAGTGATCCTGTCATTGAAAAATAATGGCAAACATCGCTGAATCTAGGCAGTAACACTTTATTTGATTGTCTCTTTTCATAAATCTTTGGGCAAATATATTCAGGAAATTTTACAATTCATAGAAAACTGAAATTACGCTTTTAAAGATTTAGCTTTAAATGCTATTATGTAGGTCAGAAACATACGGGACAATGCTATGTTGTGGAATTCGAGAGATGCTGTAAGGTTGAGTTTTGTATTCTGAGTTCACTCATTTTTGTGAAAATATGAAGAAGAATAGAAGAAAAAAACAAAACAGGAAAGCAAATACTATTTAATCAATACATAACCTTCCACCAAGTATGTAGACAAATAACAAAACCTTATATGTGCAACGCAATCAATGGACTGTTGTAACGTGAGTGGTTACATTAAGAAAACCCCTTTCTTTAAAAATACATGCACTTGCATTTTGGCTGTGTCAGTTTGGTTGAGAAAAAAGGGTTTACTTTGTTCATATCATGACTTTAATTCTTCGGTGTGTCGTCTATAAAGAGTTACGGTAAAGTTTTATTGGCAACAAAAAAATTAGGATAAACAGTATCATCTGAAAGATGTGTGCATTGGCTCTCATGTGCATGGCACGGGTTGTTTTAAAAACTTTAGAAATCTTTTAAACTGATATTTATTTGACTTTTAGAAAGTAAAAGGCAAAAATTCTTGATTAAGGGTAGTTGATTAAGCATTTATACTAACTTGCAATTACAATAGTGTCTAGTCACTCAGTTAAAATTCATTACAATGCATAGCTTCTGTTCTCTTTTAAGTCATATTGCCAAAATACACTGCATATGAATAGGATAGTTTTGAAACATGCACCAAATTATAGATAGAACTCAGAAATGTTTCTACTTGAAAATAAATTATTGCTTAAAACCAATGTTAAATACAATATGCATACTGGGAAATAGATGGCATAATTCAAATTAGAGAATGGAAACAACATGTATATCAAATTGTGATCACCCATGGCACAATAATACGCATATATAAACATTCTAGTGACCATCTGCAGTTGATTCTAGATCAATGATGAATTTCCACACATTAATCATTAGTGACGTATGAAAATAATGATAAAAAGTATTAATAATCCTTGTTTTCTAAATGAATTTAATATGACACACATTTTTATCACAGTCCTTTTTGCTTTCTGTTTCCCCCCCCCCCCTCTTTCTCATGCATAAGAGACAAACTACGAGGAAATGTGGAGTGAGAGAGAAAAGTAATTTGGGTTGGATTAAATCGTTGAAATAGAAATTACACCAAGAAACCTACAAGAATATGGTTCGTCATGATGATATGTGTGCACTTTCCTTAGGATTTATCTACAGTGTTTATCAATGATACATAGTTGCAAACCATGTCGACATTATACAGTAAATTCTTCAGTTACGCGGTACACTTTCTGTGGTATCGATTATTATTAAATAAATATGAAAATGTCCAAAGGTCTCTCTCTCTCCCCCCCCCCCCCCAATTGTAGCAAGATATGGGCTACAACCTATGAAGTGATGAGCATAGAGGATTTTCGTTTGTCATTCCACAATATCTCAGGACTTATGAATGATGGTAAAAGTTAAGTCAGACAGACCAAAGGATGTGAATGAGAGAGAGAGATTATGGTACTGTTACTACAGCAGAATAACGACTTAGATCAACTGTAAATATATTAAAATATTTTAATTACCTATTGTTGATTCGCCATTTCTTTTAGTTTTTATTTCACATTAATTTCCATGAGCCGGTGAATAGCTTAGCGTTCATGTGAATGCCATAGCTAACCTCGAGTTTATAGTGGTCTACTTTTATTATTAAAACCATCTTTCATGTTTAAATCATAAGTTTATTATATTGATTTAATCATTGTGAAGGAAATCAGAAACTAAAAAGAAAACAATCAACTTATCAATATGCAAAGGTGATTGTGAATAGCCACAAAAGGCATAGAACTACATTTTATGGAGGACACTCGGGCATGTGAGGAGTTCATTCACTTGGTCACTACACAGCTGCCTGTAGTATATCTTAACTCCATTTATAGGGCATATATATGTATTTGTATGTGATATAAATAAAATATATGTACAGTATGCACGCTGTATCAACAATATATCACTTATTGTTAAAGTCTCGTTTCGTTTCATCTCATGGTGTATCATTAATAAAGTGTACATACTATATATATTCTCTCTCTCTCTCTCTCTCTGTCTGTCTGTCTCTCTCTCTCTCTCTCTGGGGCCCCGAGTGGTCTAACACTCTGTCCATTATGGAACACTGCCATCTTACCTCAGTCTGTGTGGGTCGAGTCTCGGATTCGGCTAATGTAGGTATGTGAGAAATCATGCCTGTAGCTTCTCGTGGGTCGGTGGTTCTTTCCGGGCTTTTCCCAGGTTCTTCCTCCATCATTAATACTGGCTGCCATGTATAACCTATCATGTGCTGAAAAATGGCGTTAAACCCCACAAACAACAACAACAACATATATATATAAAGTGTATTGCACACCAAGTGATTTTTCAGTCTCAATAACGGATATTGTGTGATGGTCATTAATCTTTTGTGATTCTTCCACAATCTCTAATGATTCAGAGATATAAAACAACAACAACTGCTAATAGAAATTCTTTTGTTGGTAATGATGTGCAGTTTAATCTCTTGTTCGATCATGCTTGTCGCAAGAGCAGAGAGAAATTGCGAACCAGATCCTATAAGTCTGTAGATTTAAAAGTTCATAAGATCATGACATTAGATTTGATTCTCTGGGTAATGCAGTTAGACAGTGGGACTTGAAAGTTGTCAAGATTGCTACCTTATAACCACATATATATATATATATATATATATATATATATATATATATATATATATATATATATATATATATATATATATATTCAATTTGAACGAGAAGATAAATTTACATGTGCACCAAACAAACATTGAGTCATGTCCTTTGCGTGGTAGGGGACTTGCCTCTAGTTCATAACTTAGAAACTGTCAAAGATCCCTACCCTATAATCAAATATACATTTGTAGGCATGAGAACATAAATTCACAGGTTGATTTGTCATACACCATGTGATACCCCCTGGAGTAGGGAACTTGCCATTGGGTCATACCTTGGAAACTATAAAGATTCCCACACAAAAATCATTGTTGTGAAGAGACAAAAATGCATTGATGGATCTTAATGTGATATTCCGTAAAATTCATATACTCATAGTTTCAGTCAGACTAATATATTTATACTTAACATTTAGGGCTCCGTTTTCAACATTTTGTAGTAAGAGCTTTGCTAAATGTTTTTTTTTCTTCAGATGGAATGGATGGAAGATGATGTATTTCATACATCCAAAGTAATCTAAGCCATTTCATTACCACTGGCAACTTGACAACATAACTGGCAGTGGTAAACATATCCTTTTTTATGTAGATAGAGTTAGGATTATCTTATTTTGTTGTTTTATATGTCTTTTTCTACAGCAGTTTGTATGTTTCTTCCAGATGCTACTGAGAGCAGTCTTCAACCACAACCTGTACAGATTATCAGCCGAAAAGATTCGCAAAGATCATCAAGCTCTACATCCTCGGGTGATTATTCTATTCATGAACTCAAACATGGTCTCCAGAAAACATGTTATTATAGAGTTTTTCATTAGCTGTGGTATTGCTTTAGATGACTACTGGCTGCACACATTTACACAAAATAGTTAAGAAAATTATGCACACACCCCTCCCTTCCACCGTATCTATGGAGGGGTGTGTATAATATTATCCATATCATCTCTCACATTACATACATCACAAGCCTATTTTCATCTCAGTACCGTCTGAAGGATTTGGTAGTATCATCAGTTAAATATTAAAGCTTTTGTGGCCACAGATATACAGATTCTAAGACTAAGTTAGTCAACACTGCATCAACAATATTTTATCGAGTTTTGACACCTGTTTAATTACAAGGTTTTAGAATTAAGAAGTCTTGGGTCAAGTTTGATTTATCTGACAAACGTTCAACAGAGTTGTTTCACATACTTGATTTAGAACTTTTTCCTTTAGCTATATTAGCAATGGCATCTTGGTTACATGGACACATAGTTTTTCATGTAAAATTGTCTGTTCATTGGAGATTATCATGTGTCCACACAAATTTTCTTCTTTCGTGTATGCTCTTGATGAATGGTAGAGCTCATATAATTTTCCCAGACCCCATATAACATGGTGGGGGACTTAATCCCCTCAACTTTCATTCCACATTAACTCAACACAGCAGTGGAATAAATACAAATAACCACCATGCCTCTGCAGGCACACCAATGGCAAGTTCACCATGGAAGGCTGGTCAGCATTATTGACATTTGAACAGCGAATGAATGAAGACGACCTATGGAAGACACGGATGTTTAGAGCAATTAACAACCAGATACCATTTGAAAAAGGGACCCCGAGTGGCTGAGTGGTCTAAAGCACTCACCGTTATGGATCACTGCCATCTCACCTCTGTCTGCAGGGGTTTGAGTCTCAGGCTCCGCCAGTGTGGGTACGTGAGACAGCTTGCCAGTAGCTTCTTTTGGGTCGGTGGTTCTTCCCTGTGTTTTTCCAGGTTCTTCTTCCACCATTTATACTGGCTGCCATGTATAGCCTATCCTGTGCTGAAAATGGCGTTAAACCCTATAACAACAACAACCACTTGAAAAATAACTCGTCTTTATTTTGATTATATTTCTAGACAATAAACAAAAATATTCAAAAGTCTGGTATATTCTGTATATGTGTATTTAGAAGAGATTGGTCAACTTCATTTGCAATAATTTTACACTTTTACTTTATTCAAAGAAATCTTAAGAAACACTGACCAGACAAGAGTCACACCTTAAGCTTCTCATAAATAGCATAAATTTATACCATTGTTACAAAAGAAAAAGTAATCCTATGAGATATTTAAATTCCAAATTGACAACCACTTTTGCTCAAATGACTACCAAACAGAAATCGCTCTAATGTGAACCACATGCTTAGTCCTTAAGTAGCCATTGCACAATCACGAGGCTGAATATGCACAACTTTGAACTTGCTCAGTTCTTACTGCTTGTGTATTGTAAATGGGGCTAAAATTTAATATATGGGGCTAAAATGTTCTTTCTGACGGGGATTATTTTTTTCCTTTCATCACATGATAAATTTCTTTTAAGAAAAATAAGGAATGGAATAAAGTCTTTGTTTATATACTGCAACTCCAAATAAGGCGTTTGTTTTGAAGCATTGACCCCCCCCCCCCTTTTAGAAAATTAATTGGTCTCTCCTGGATAAGAATGTGACTAAAGCACATGTTTAGAAAAATCATAGCAGTGAATTGTCAACACTGTTTTAAAATATTGACAATGATTAACATCTAAAGATGGTGTCAGATTCAGCTAGAAAATGGTGTTTTTTTATTTTATGAAGCCATCTGGTTTGTTGCATTGTAAATGCCCTTAATTATGATCCTGCTATTAATAATGGAAGTTGGAAAATTGTTTGTAATTAATCTTAACACAGCTTGTCGCTGAAATGAAAAATAAAGTGGAAAGTTGTCAAATCTCAGATGTTTGGAGATTCTAATTTCCACTAAATTAAAGTCATTCTGCATGGATGTTTTGTCTTCACGTGTGTCCTGTTATTTTAACATTTTTATAAAGAGTTCTAAAAATGGTACTAACTGTTGCCTCGCTTGGCACTCAGCCATAAGAGGTTACTGTTAGGACTGGTCGGCCTGGTGTCAGGATAATGTGAGGGGGTGGAACATAATGCTATATGTCTGTGGCATGATGCCCCAGTGCTAAACATCACTATAAACTGTCACACTTCAGACATCATAGCGATATGACTGAAATTTGTTAAAGCTACATTAAAAATCTAAATCACACACACACACAAACATTTTTATAATATGAAAAATATAAAAGACATGTTTTTCATCATGAACAAAACTGTAAAACATGGCAATAACATGATCATAATATTGCTTTCTTTTTCTGCACAACTAATCTGGCAATACATTTCTTACCACTTTCAAACTTTCCAGCGTTTTAGTTCATTTAGATTTGTAATCCGTGAAGGTTTAATATTTTAATTCTATTATTGCCTAAAAATGTTGACGTGTCAAACTTAAAAAAAGTAAAATTTGGTTAACATTACTAAGCATTTTAGTTTTGTTTTGAAACTTTGCATTGGTGAAAATACTCAAAATAGAAATGCTCAAAACATTCATATCAGGAACATCTTTTTGGCTACTAGTGTACAGTAAGGCTGCTAACTGACGAAATCTTGGCAGTCGGGGGTATTCTTTAACTGTTACCATAGCATATACAGAAAAAAAATGTTTCTAATGTTAAGTACAACTCATAATGATAACATCCAAAGTCATGATATGCAATCAATATTTTATGACCTAGAAAGAGAGAATCTTAACAAAAATGTTTGAATTTAGAAATGCTTTGGAACAGGTTCATCTCATTTGTCTGTATTATGCATGGCATGGAATAGGAAAATAGAAAAAAGAAAAATGTGAAACATTATTTTCATCCGATGCTCAAGTTTACTTGGTGATAAATATACAGGTATGTATGTAAATGATGTACAGCATTACGTACAGCAAATGGGTATATGTTTTTCCCAGTTCAAATAAATTTTGAGAGTTTTAATTGATTAGTTACTTCTAAAAAAAATTATAAATTGTGAAAGGCAGGAATTAATTTTGGTACAAGGTAGTTTTTCAGAAAGGTAGCCAAATTATAGTCTGTTATTGGTCTCTTTGTGAGTTGTTTGGAGCAATACTATACTCATTTTAAACAACTAATCTGACTGACGCAAGGAATGGAAGGTAAGGAATGGATAAAATCACAAATTTGATACTAGCTGTATTGATTAGTTCACAGATGTTTCTTTTTTATGACTATAGTCTAAAATTAAGTAACAGAAAAGAGTGAAAACCATAGAGTTTTGTAAAATTCAGCAAATTATTTATTTCCATACCATACAGTATGAAAATATAAAAAGAACAGTATTGTGAGGTAAATCCCAAATAGTCCAGAAAGTTCTATCACCGGTCCTAATGAATAAAGTTCTAATTAAATTCCAGTAATGTTCCAAAAAGCTTCAATTCTGAATGTGTTGATGTGCCTGTAGTGGCCTGTGACATAGAGATGTTCCAACAGCCGTTTGGTGAATCACAATAATACAATCCAAGATATCCTTGCCTGAATTCACCATAATTTCAGGTTAATGCCTCTGTCCAAGAATATTATTGAGCACTTTGTAATTCCAGTGAATAATAATTTGAATAAAACCAAAATCAGAAACTGAACAGAACAATACAAATGATTCAACATCAGATGTTATTGCAAGAATGAGTAATTTCTCAAGTAAACAACATTATATAAAAAAATAAGACCCCAAAGTAGAACCAGGGTGATGGTCAAAAGCTGATTTTTAGGAAAATCAACAAAATAAAATCTGTTACTAAAGTTATAATGAAAAAAGAATGTCGAACATCAGGTAGTCCAGGTTTTTTTCATGGTGGAATTCCAGTGTCCCAGCCTAAGATAAAGATAAAAATGTTTACATTAATAATAATCTCAATATTTTGTCCATACTCATTGAAAAATATTTAGCTATGTATTATGTTGTTTACCAAAATGAATGACCCTAGTCAAGTACACAATGACAGACCTGCCAACCCTTTTGAGTTTGCCATAAGTCTTATGAAAATGACCCATGAAATAAAAGCAACAATTATGGAAATATGATTGTTGCAGTAACATCTGGATAATTGACTAGTCCGTGTTTGATTTTGGATTTGGGTTTCATATTAGATTTAGTGGAGTTAGTTACGGACCCATACTAACTTTATTGAACTAGTACCTCAGATGCTTTAAACTGCACATATAATTCATGCAAAGCATCTGCATGATCAAACTATTGATTATAGAATTTGTTTTAAAAATGGCAGTGAATATTGAAAACAGAAGAGAAAATAAGCCTCTTAAAAAGTGTTTAATATCAGTACAGAAGAATAAAAGGAATAATCAGATTTGTGTGAATAAAAGCAGGAAGGGACATAATTAAAATTGTTGGACATCACCTGTCAATTTGAGAATGTATTGTAGCAAGAGATATCATTGCAATCGTCATGTGAAATGGAAACAAATTCCAAGAATTGTATCAAGTTGAGAGATAGCAATAAGCTATTGAGCTGCATAGGGTTTGAAACTGAAGTTGTGCAAGTGTACTGCTAGTAAATAAGGTCAGCATGTACTTTACTAAGTTTTCAAATGAACATCATTTTTAGCGTTGCTGCATATTTCAGAAACTGAACTTTTTAAATACATTTGTCAACTTTACAATAGCATTTTTTGACATTTTGTTACATCTTACTGAAAACTGGTCAAACTTAAGGGAAAAAAGTCAACTGAGACAGTTTTGTTAGGGTTGGCAGGTCTGCAGTTAACTTATTTTTGGAGAAGGTCAGTTACAAATTACAATTATACAAAACATTATCATTAACAAAAACCAACAAATAATACAGATTAAATATATGTAACACCTTCTAATACTGATTTTTCTTTTAAGAGATTCAAACAATGGAATAGCATATGATTATATAGTATGATTCACTTATCCCTCATTGCATTATTTATTATCAAGACAATGACAAAAACACAAACTGGAAAAATAGTGCTGTTGTGCTTTTACATTGTCAGTTTGCACATGAAATTAACATGTCAGTAAGAAAGAAAATAAACCTTGTTGATGGCTTCTGTTGTGCTAGGTTATTAATTTGCACATGTGAAAAGTGTAAGTGTCAATGTGCATGTATCTGGGATGTTGTATTGCAACCATTTGTGATTAAAAAGATTTTTTTAAAAACCCCACTACTTTGATGAATAAATTTTTTTTAGTACAATTTCAATTAAATTAAAGATAAAAAAATCTTGATGTTTTTTTAAGTTATAATTTTTGCTTTTGCATGTTCATGCAGCAACTACCAGAACTGTGCTTTTTCAAGTTTCAGTTACCATGCTATAATGCTTTTATTAGATGTCAGAAGCAATAACACATATGTTAATGAGAACATGTACAATGAGTAATCATTTTAATTTGTGCAATTTTGTTTCACTTAAGTCCGGTATGAATTTGATTTTGATATTGTTCGATGTTATTGTTCTTTTCACTGCAGGGAATACATAATCACTGACTTTCATATGATCATTAAAATGTATATTGCATGAGCTGCAGTAGAAATAAGGACATGAATTCAATAATTTGGTATTGAAGAAAAAAAATTAGATTCATTGCACAAAATTTAGTATTAATACTAGAGCTGGGTACAGTGAAAAAGTTTGTACCATGGTATTTCTGAAAATGCCACGATAGGTAACACATTATACTGCAGTTATATTAGGGGTCAACAGTTCACTGTTTTGGGACAGGGGCCTGGCCCTTTTTTTAATTTAATTTCTGTCTGTCAATAGTTGGAAAAATATTTTGCTCTGTTTGGTTGCAAAATAACACCATATTATATCCATGCTATTATCTGGAAAAAATATGAATTAAGGAAAGAAAATATGTCATCTCAAGAAGAAAATCACGGTCCCACCAACTATCCCAAAAATTAAATGGCCTGCACCTTATAATAGATGTATTTGCTTTGCATATGTTAACTGTTAAATGTTAATTTGCAGTCTAACTGGTACTGTGATATCATGCTGACATTTGAGAGCCTATTAGTAAAATTTGAAAGTATTGGCACAGAAGCCAGCCATTTACTATCTACACTATTGGTATAAAATAAAAATAAAAAAACAGTAAACATAAAACACCTTTATTCAGCAAAAAAAAATATGTGGTGGACGTGAGAAAATTATGTAAAGTTCAGAAAGGAAATAAGTGCACTCATAAAAATTGTACATTGATTTGCAGCCTTAAAACGGAATACATATACTTAACTCATTCACTTGCGTATTAAATAATTAAAACAAGACATGTATTTGGGCTTTTTAAAATCTGAAATGTTTTCAAAAGTTGATTTTTTCTTGAATATATTTCACAGCAATCCATTTGGCCACCAGTTTGGCAAACATGACACTTCTCAAATATGATTAAAGGAGCATAAATATATAGACAAAACTACATGTTTTGTTCTGAGCGGGCAGAAACAGTGATTTTGATGTGGCGTAGGAATATGTGGAAACTATCATGCTAAAACATATGTTCCTATACTGCATCAAACAAGTTGTTTCCCCCGACTCAGAACAAAATGTGTGATTTTGTACTTATCGCATACCCCCCATTTAGTTGCATATTTTTTTACATTTTTATAATTTATACTTTAAAAAATGTGGCATTTCACGTTTTATTAAAGATATTGTACAGCCTTGGAAATGTCCCCTTGTGATGTAAGTAACCCTAGCTAGGCCTAAATTTATACTGTGCAATTGTGTCATCAGTCTGTCTGTATTGCTATGATGCTGATTTACTCTTTAGCTTTGATATTTTAAAAGTGTTGTATGGAATATATGAATTAATTTAAGCCGTAGTCATAGGCAAGTAGATTTTTCCTTAATTCTCCAATGGAACATAAGTTTTGGACCAGTAAGGGACCCTTAATGCACCATACTTACTGAATAAACTTCCAAGCAAATTTCAGGGCAAATTTCACAGAATAGCAGTTCTTAAATACATTCAGTTGTATAAAAAGAGCTTATTTTACAGTACTTTCAAACTCTTTATTATTATGCATTCATTGCAAGAAATTATTGATGCATTGTATTCAAAGGTGATAATGTAAGCATATATACATTTACGAAAACAAAGATTCAGTCTCTTTCTAACATGTGGGCTAGACTTTTAAAAATCATTTGGATATATTTTAACAAGAAATTTTAAACAATATTCTTCTGTTTTTTTTTTTTTTACAATACTCTGCATGTGTCTCAGTCATGAAAAAGTCTCAACAATAGTATTGCAACAAGATGTAATTCTTCTGACTTTGCATCACAATCAAAACAGTTGTTGCTCTCTGTGATATGTCAACCTTTATTTTGCAGATGTGTGTCAGTTTTAACCTCAGATTTGCGAAACAAATTTGATTCCTTGTAATTTTAAAAGACAAAATGTAAATCTCTTCACTTAAACTTACTCCTTAAAAGTATAAACCCTAGATCACTCACTCTCTCTCTTTCTCTCTCTCACTAATATGTTAGATGTCACTTTGCACACCAACTTCATCTGAGAACTCATTGTCGAACATTCTGTCCAAGATGTTTTCCTGCTGGACTTTCTTGGCCTAGATAAAAGCAACAATTTTTGCCAAATATGACTGCATTTCTTAAAATTGTAAATGTGTTGGCATCTTTTAATAATTTAAAATGTACAGCAATAAACCGTTTTGGATATATTACAAGTTGACTATTATTTAACATTTAAAGTTGTAAAAATAGTTCCTTGTGTGTGATATGGAAATTTTGGGTGTAATGTACAGAATCCCAGACCGATCGTCTGTATCGCACACCAGACCAGTCTTGTAAGATTAATTGGGTATGTAATTATATTTGTAATATTCACTATTTATTTGTAACAAATAGAACCATTTTGTAAAAAGAAAGTTAATTTGTTGAACTATTTAGTCATGAATGATGAAAACATCATGTTTGTATCATTGAAGTCATAACAAGATTGCTCAAGAATTTCTGTACATTCCTTACTGACAGAAACTACCAATGTACTGGTACAGTTAAAAAGTACCTTGGTACTTAACATTGGAAACAAATACCCAGGCAAACTGGTATAGGGGTAATACCGTTCACATCTTATTAATACAGCTTATATTACTATCATTATCTTAATATTATGTAAATTTTGATTTGACATTATATATCATAGTATAATTGTTAGAATTTGGAAATGTTTATACTGAATGATCACGTTTTCTTCAGTATCAAAAAGTAAGCAAATTGCTCCTGAATGTGATAACCATGTATGTAAATCTGTGCCTCTCCCTCTCTCTGTCTCTCTCTCTCTCTCTCATATACTTAACAGAGTAATAAAATGTAAACCGCACCCATGGAAGATGATGACATTGGATGTGGAGGTGTTCCCTCCCATCTGTTGGGGTGTTCTAGTCACCCCCGTCCCTGACCGGTTTCATTATTATGTAACTCGTTAGGAGGAATAATTTGGGTTGATTCATATGTTCAACTGATCAGACTAGAACACCCCAGCAGGTGGGAGGGAATCTTCCCTAAGTTTATATTCAGTCAGAAGTGAAGGTGACCCTCTGCGGGATTCCAATCTAATAGATCCCAAAACCAATGAGAGCCCAGTGTGTCTATACAAGAGTGCATCAGCTCTCTTCTCTACACATACAGTTGTCAGTAGAAATGAGATTTCGAACAAAAAGAGAAAACAAGAAGAAACAGTTACAGATGCCCAGAAGCAAAGCATCTGTTACTACCATCCCAATAGAGATGTCAACATTTTGGGAAATTTCTACAGGGTACCTGTCAGTCCTAACGATCAGTTACCCAGGTACCCGATCAAATGAAAATTGTATTAAATATGAAACTGAACAGCTTTGTTGTAGGTTCACATGAGAGGTATAAGCATAATTTATTGCTAATATAAGTGGCAAAAAAGCATAATCTAAGTATAAAAAGAGGAATGTATATATTACATGCCATAATTACAGAAATCTGTGTGAAAAACGTACATATTTATTTTATTTAACATACATTTATTTTTCCTACTTACCTTGATCTGCAGTTAAAATTGTTGTCACAAATCGGCTAAATCCATGTGGATTAGCATTTAGAACAAGAGTATAGACACAAAAGAAATTGATAAATTATTTATGCACAACACTCACTTTAACTAGTCTTCATGTCTTCAGTAACTTTTGTAAATAGTCATAAAGTCCACAAATGATGACTGTAGTAGTATTCTCGACTTGCCATGGTTCGTCCCTTAATGACAGTCCAGTGCAGCATGTTTTTAAGTTTAACAAAATCCCTCTCCTCTAACGTTTTTCAGTCATATAATGTCCAACAGTCACATCGATACATCCCAGCTTTTAATTTTTTTAAATTATTATATCTGGCACCATTTATTTTCAATTTAGACTAGTCCGCTAAGTATGTAGTATCAAAATAGAATTAATCTATGACAAGTGCTATCACATTCAAGAATCCCATCTGTTTTCTTGGAACTGTTTCATGCACCACTCGTAATGTCATCGATTTATTTAACTGCACTAGATGTGGTAAACAATAAGTAGGTGAGATTAAAAGGGAATTCTCAGTGAGAATAAAAGAACACTTGAGCGATATCTGTAATCGTAAATATTCCCTGGTGTCTAAACATTTTAAATTTTAATCTGTCTGACCACAACATAGATTGTGTTAAATGTCAGATAATAGAAATTATTAAATCCGATCCAGTAGCACTATCTTTAGCTAAGATAGAGAACTTATTTGGTTATACCACTTACTTACTCTGCAGCCAGTAGGGATCAACATCTCTGTTTAAATGGAGTTCAGGCATTATTAGAATGAACCAAACCCATATTTTCTTCACTATGGTCATTGGATGCGACTGAGAAAGTGTGGTGTTCTGAGCCATTTTCTATGAGATGCCACAGAAACTCCATCAGGATGTGTGGAGAGATGGTCAAAGTTTTTTACTTAATCCTCTCCGACCCCCCCCACACACCCCCAAGGTGGGGTTTTGAAAAATCACATGAGCGCTACTGTGCAGCAGTAAATTGAATAAGCCAGCATCGTGGCAGTTGTGCAAATCATGAAATCTATTAATATTCATTATCTATGCAAGTATGTTCTGTCTTTTCATCCACAATCTAGCTGGCTGGATGAGAGTCCTTCTTTTCCAGATCATGTATATTATAGTCATGATAGATCCACTATGTTAAGCACTGTGGAGAAAATTAAATAACAAACTCAGTACTTGATGAATTGTATGCAAAAAAGTTGACAACATACTGGTAGAAAAGGTAACACTTTATTTTCCTTTGACTTATTCTTTGCTGATGATATACAAAACTTACAATTAGACACTAAAGTTTCATGCTTTGTATCTCTTTGCTGTCTCCAATTTTAGAATGTATTCAGTTTTCAGTGTTCATACCTTGCAATTTTTTTGTTTTTTTACATTTAGTTTTATATTAGGTTTCCTTATTTTAATGAAAATGAAACCATGCAGAAACTTCCCCACATGTGTCTTTGCTAAACCACATTTGCCATGTCTGATCATATTTTTGTTTCGTTTTTCATTCATAGATGCTCTTAGCCTTCGAAGTTATGGACCTTTGGATGTGTGTAAAAGTTTGCAAGATAAAATAGTATCTTGTCTTGATTCCAAAGATGAATCCTACATTGAAGAGAGTTCTTATTGCTCCAGTAGTGAGTTCTGTTGCAGCATAGATGATGATAGTTGGCTTAAAGAACTGAAAAATTATGAAAAATATATGCCTCCAGACATCAAGATAGGATACTTTGATGTCATGATTCTATACAGTGAAGAAAATTATACTGAAGCAAGGAAATTTTGTGATCATCTGAAAACTGAAATAGTGATGAAAAACCAGGGATCTGTTAAGGCAGTATTGTATGATTCTGATGAACTCATGTCACTAGCTGGTACCAAACTTAAACATTTGGAGAAAGCACTGGAAAGGTGCACCTATGTCTTTATATACATGACAAAAGAATTCTGTGAAGACACATGGATGGAATTGTCCAGTGAGGAGTGCCTTATGAAAGCCATTTATGATGAAGAGAAACGATGGTGTGTAGTTCCAGTTTATACAGTGTCCCGCAGAAATGCAAAGTTTAAAATTCCTATGGGATTAAATTCATTAAAAGGCATTAACTATTACAACAATGATCAATTTTATCGAAATGGTGTGAGCAGGCTTATAGAAGACAAGCTAAATCAGCGGCTGAAAAATGAGGACAAACATAGACTAAAGCAGTTTGCATGGCTCCAAGAGCACAAGAGAAATATGTTTACTGCAGAAGAGAACAGAAAGCGTTTGGAGCACATGGAAAAAGTAAAATATGAAAGGCACATCATGGAAGAACAGAGGAGGACAGAGGAGTTAAAGAAAGATTTAAATCAACAGCATCCATTGGATAACAGTAATTTGGGGATATATTACACAGGTATGCATTACTCATACTCTGAGCCTGGATTCCAGAATAAGTTCAACAACATTCCACTTTCAGCTAGTTCTGGTTGTCTGGTTCAAGTTGATAACAAAGAACAGCCTTATTTTGCTCAAAATTTTACCCCAAATTCATGTGTTATGCAAAATCCTTATAATATGGCTGCTTTTGGTAATGCAAGTGTAGACCAGTACCCAAGGATGCCAGTTAATGCCATGAATGGAAATCCACCTCCTTATGTATCACAAATGTCTGCTCCACCTCAGTACTCAGATGTGGTGACTACAAGTCAAACTCTGTCCAGTCAGCAAGGTCAAATCCAATCTCTCTTGTATAATCAACAGGCGAGGACTCAGCCTGCACCATACCATCAGCAAGCACCAAGCCAGATGTATCAGCAATATCAAAATCTTTTCCCCATGCCAGCACAGGAGGCACACAGCCAGATGCAGTACAATCAGCCTCTTGTGAATAATCAACAAATGCAAAATGAGATGGACCTTAATACTCGTCAACAAATAATAAACCAAGGACAAGATATCCAGCCATTAAATAAGCCTGGAACCCCAAATACTGGACTAAAAACCAATTCAAATATGCAACAGACTGTTTACCAGGCTGCTGATAATTCTTCTGCATTATATTTGCAAGGAATGGAACCAACTGGGATTCAGCTGGGAATGAGGGAAAATAAAATTGATGGTGGGAAGGACAGGAATCCTCCCCATGGGGAGCCCCACTTGCATGGAAATGAATCGTCATCAAACAATTCCACTCTGTCTGCAGATCAACTTTCACAGGAGCCCATAGCTGAGGATGTTGCATGTAATATACCAAATATAGCTATGCTTACTTCTTCAGAGAGCAGCTTTACTTTAAATGACATAGTCCATTGGGATACTGAAGCCCAACAAGGTGGTCCAAATCCATTGCCCACCAGCTATGTGAGTTGCAGTACTGGAAATGACATGTCCCTTCAGGAAGCTAGAGGCCATCAAGATGGTAATAAAATACTGTTTAATTCATTTTTGTCTCTGCCATAACTGGATCGAACAGGTATCACTACTAGAGTGCTAAAGTTTTGCACAGAACTTTGTACGTGTATTAAAATTTTAGCAAGTCAGATACCAAGGGTGGGGTGGGAGAAGATTTACATCAGTTTACATCAACACTGGATGCAAGTTCAACAGAGCACCTATTTTGGGTATCACTTTTCATGGTATTTGATAACAGTGACATTTTCATTGGTAGTTTAATTTGTAAATTGGGAAACAACAACAACTCTAGAATATCTGAGATGGTTTTAGCACTTGGCAGTTAAAAAGAATCGCTGAAATCTCATTTGGACAGTGAAGCATCAGTCTCTTCAAGTGACTTATGTTTTGCCCATTAGCCTTACAATTCATCCATTCTTCATTCATACCTTCATTTCCAGAGCAACACTCCAAACCATTGAGTGTACAGTATAAATTTAGCAACTGATCTAAATTGACTGTCTTCTTTCACCTATAAGTTTGTAATATTCATTCCAGAAATGAAATGATGTGGGGTAATTTAGAAAAAAATGGGATGCAAATATACAAGTTTCTTGATTTTTTTTGAAAAAATTATTACATATTATTACCAGAATCTCTGCCCACAGCCTTCCATACAGGGATGGTATTCTCCATGTTTGATAACCATTCCCATCATATTTACTTTCAAAATAAATGCATCATCATTTTTGACGAAGATTTCCTCCTACTTTGTTTTCATGCTCTGATCATTAATCATGTGCTCTTGATTTCTGCCCAAGCTAATTAAAATCAGAAAGACATTTCTGTCCATCATTGAAATTGATCATCTTGTGCTGCTTTGGCACTCTATTCAGTAAGTAGCTCTAAAATGAACTGTAAGAGTCTTTTTTTGCATGGGTCTTTTTTCACACCCTGTGGACGGGCCCACGGGTGGCTGAGTGGTCTGAACTACTTGTCTTTAATGATAACTGCCATCTCACCTCAGTCCACCTGGATTTGAGACTTGGATTCTGCCAATGTATGTGAGAATGTTTGCCATTAGCTTCCTTTGGGTCAGTGGTGCTTACCAGGTTTTTTGCTGGGTTCTTCCTCCTCCAGTTATAGTAGCCACCATGTATGGCCTATCTTGCAAAACAAAAACAAAAACAATGCAGGTCATTCAGTCAGTCCAAGTTTCACTTCAGCATTAATTTTGCTGTTCATCTACCATAGTTATTGTAAGCATTCAAAACTTTCATCTGCCAAAAAAGGGGTTATTAAAGCAGGATTGCAAAAACATTTTTATCCCCTGGTATGTGATAAGGGGTGGATATAAATTTTTATATGTCCCACTGTCCATAAACATTTACATTTCTGGATCATAAACTTTCTAGTAATTCTGGGTATTTTCACTTATTACTTTGTAACTGTGGAAACAAAGTGTAGCATGTAACATATGTTATAGTTCTGTTTAATAGGGTAGTACAGGTGAGTGGGAGAACTGTAGTGTGCTTATGGTGTGGATGCTTACATAAGTGAGGGATGGGTGGGGTGGGGGATATGTCATTTCCAGATGACTCTTTGTGTTATACCAGGTTGAATTAAGCACATATTATACTTATTGTCTAAAGCTCTGACCCTTATTCTGTTGCGTGGTAAACTGGTGCAAATGATAATTCTTTTTGATAAATTTCTTATTCAATAACCATTTCTTATCACTGCTAATTCTGCAGTCTGATATCTTCACATGTAAAATAATTTGAAATGCAAAAAGACATTTTGATCAGAAGTGAGGTACTCACTGCTTAATATCAACAGCTTTTCTGGCAGGTAAAATAGCAAACTATGTCATCAGTTTGTTTAATGCTTATTGAACCTTCACAATCTTACTTGTATGGTACATGATTGAACTTATATTAAAGAAGAAATAAAAATGACAATGCCCATATGGAAAATGTAGGAAAGAGCAGATACCATCTTTGTGAAATAACTTGTTATTTCAAAGCATTAAACACAAAAGTCAGGAATCCATTCAGGTCGTTTTTAAAGCAACAAAATTGTGCAGTAATTTCAATCATACTTTCATGCATGGTATTATATCTGCTGCTTCAATGTCAGTACCATATTAATAGATACGATAATTAATAAGATACATGTATTTGTCAAATTTAGATTGGCAAGTGGAATGTTTAGGTGGGAAAATGTCTCAAGAGTTTGTTTACAATAAGACTTTGAATTTATGCCTCTGCAGGTGTCCCCAATTTTGGTGCTCTGTCTTTGAATCTTACTGAAGATGGGAGGAGCCTCACTTTGAATCTTACTGAAGATGGGAGGAGCCTCACATCTGTGGAATCGGGGGGCAAACCGATAACATCAGCCAGTCAGTCACATGGTAGCAACATGATGCCACACAGCCAATCAGAAAAGATTACAACACCAACAGAATCAGACACCAAGACAATCAGAAAAGCAGGGGAAGGTGTACAAAAAGTTGAAATACACCATCATTACTACTACCATGAGAAAGAAACAGATGATCCAAAGGTACCTTAATCTTCTTTCCAAGAATCAATAAGTGATATGATTAATATAGAGCTGTTTTGAAGATGATTTTGAAACATTGAAAATTGTATAGATTACATTTAAGAAGCAAAAGCAGATGTCATCCAGTCCATAAATGCCTGGATACACGTGTGTATTACAAATATAATGCGTCATCATTCATTTGTTAGAGATACAGATGATGATTCAGTAATCTTAGTAATTGGCCATAATTTTCCATAATGCCTTTCATAGCCTAGTTTCAATATACATTTATTAATGAAACCATAGCATTTAAAGAAAAAAATTGTGGATACATGTCCTATATATAAATATGCAATAAATAAGTAAATTTAAGAAAAGAGGTTTGTAACTGTACTTTAAAAACAGGTTTACATTTTACAGAAATGTCTGTCCAGGCAGATATCTCTGTATTGTGACATTTTTCAATTTAGTAGCAGTAATACATTATTTGTCACTATTGCCTTTCTTACCTTGTATGAGCTCACAGTTTCAAGATACCAATACATGGACAGAAATCTAGAACAGAGAGGACTCTAAACCAATCTGACTGCCACATCATCATCTATTATTTTCCTTAGATGTTTGAAATGCCAAGACATGATTAATTAATTTAATTCTTGACTGGCTGCCGCAAAATAGCAGCAAAACTGGCCTCGAAATTTGCACACCCTGATCTCGACAGAGACATCTTGATATCTCTTTTAAAGGGTGCAGCCTCAACAGTCCAGGAAGCAGCACTGATTTCACCCTGCCCCTATGCCCATCTTTAGCTACATAAGGTAGTATAAGGATCAGTGGAGGAAACCCATGGGAACATGGCTAGCCCCTTTTCACAGGTTTGATTGGTCATAACAGAAGAAGGACCTCCATTGTTTTCACCAGTAAAACCTGGATCAATTAATGTAAGATGTACATTATAGAAAGTTGCTAACAACCAATCTCCAGCTTTCTACTCCTGGCTTTTCCTGGTCTCTGAAAAAGATGGAAAGTTTAAGTGTATCATTAATCTTTCCACCCTAAACACCTCTTCAGGAGGAAATATTCAAGATGGAGACTATAGCCTCAATCAAGAATGCCTTACGGTCTTGTAATTGAACAGTCTGCAATGCACCTTCTGGATCAGTATCATCACATCCAAGTGTTGCCTCCTTCAGTTTTGCCTGGATCAGGAGGTTTTCCAATTTCAAGCATTGCCATTAGGCATAGCCACCATTCCTAGAACTTTTACCAGGTAATGGGAATAGTTGTGACCCACCTAAGGGCTCCTTGGATTCCATCCATCAGTAATTTGATCTCTGGACAGGATAGACAGATTCCTGGGTCTTGTGGTATTGCTAGAATCTAAGACCTTGTTGAACCTGGTTCCCTGAGAAAGACTGTATATCATGTACTCTGTTATTTCATGTGAACTGGAGGCCACACAAGGATTCCTCACTTGTACATGTACACGGACACATCAGATTTGGGTTGGGCAGGTTCTTCAGCGTTTACGGGCCAGGGAAGAAGCCACCCTTCACATTAACAATTTGGAAGTAAGAGTGTTAGTTTTAGCTGTACAGGGTGTGGCAGATGAAGAAAAGACTTATTGTGTGATGGTCTTCTCCAAGAACACAATGGTATTAATATACCTCAGGCAACAAGTAGGTACACATTCTCTTTGCATAGAGGTTCGGAACCCCCTTCACTGGACAAACTCAGAGAAGATTACCCTCCATATTCAACATGTTTTGAGCAAGAAAATTATTTGCCAGTGTGTCCAGGAGGAGCATAGTAGTTCTTCATGGATTGATCTCTGCACCAGTCCATAGCTGAGTCCCAGTTCAGACGTAGGAGGAGGCATTTGGTAGACTAGACTGAATAACACTAACATATCAGAGGCCTGGGTAGTTTACACCTTCATCTAATGTGAGGTCATCTGTTGGCTTGCACCTTCTCTTCTCTCAGAATGATTCCACAAGTGTTTCACAAAGTCATGACCTATACTACTCAGCTCAGTCTCTGTTGCTCTAGTGATCATGGTTTATCAATCTGCTTGATTTGTCTGTAGGCCCGCCAGGACATTACCACAGAGGAGGGACCTGCTATCACAGTACAGGGATTCTATTCTCCACACAACAGCTCACAGATTCACCACCTTCAAACTTGACTCATCTCAGGCAATCAATAAACGGGGACAATTTTTCAAGCAAGATTGCCAACTACATTATCGAAGTCGGGAGTTGGTCTCCATGCAAGGTGTATGGGACCTGCTATCACAGTACAGGGATTCTATTCTCCACACAACAGCTCACAGATTCACCACCTTCAAACTTGACTCATCTCAGGCAATCAATAAACGGGGACAATTTTTCAAGCAAGATTGCCAACTACATTATCGAAGTCGGGAGTTGGTCTCCATGCAAGGTGTATGATGCAAAGCTGAGACTCTTTTGCAATAGGTGTAGTAAGAAATGCATTATTCCTAACAGTCTTTCTTCATTCCCCTGTTCAGAAACAGAGAATGTTTGGTTTCTTATATTATGCTGAAGTTCTAAGGGTCTGACCATTGTTTGGACCTTCATCTTTCCATTATTTTGAATCATAGAGACTGGTGAGACTTTCTCACTTTAGCCTAGATGGAATGGGGTTGTGGCCTTGTTACCAGGGTACCCATGCTACCAGAAAATCAGGAAAAAGTCAGAAGTCATAGATTTTTGTCAATTTTCCAATATTGATGATCTTACGTGAGAGATGGAAAGGTGCAAGCCAACATCATAACACACTGTGCACTTAGGCTATACCCTGATGTTTTGGATGCAGTCAGGTAAAAATGTTACTACCAAATATTGCTAAATATTAGAGCTGGGTACCATAAATAATTTTGTTACTGCAGTATTTCTGAACATGCTGTGATATGTACCACATTATGCCACAGTTATCTAAGGGGCAAACAATTTAATGTTCTGGTTCATGGACCATGGACTTTTTCAAAACTTCATCGATCAGTAGAAGAAATTGCAGTCTCCCCCTCCCACATAGTTCAATGGTCATTTACCTTATGTAAGATGAAATTGCAATGTTTACAGTGTTTTTGTTAATTGTTTTATAAGTTGTAATCCAAAAACTTGAACTCAAGTGGGATGATTAAACAGATACTATAGCTGACATTGTATAAAAATGCAAAGCACAACACATCAGTTACAATTTGATAATGAAAAGGCCAAATCTGAGAAAAAAGGTTTGGATGATACAGAGTGATCATGAAATACAATTAGCATTACAAGCAGCTGTTTAACAGAGCATATGCCATAGCAAAGGAGACAATATCTCTTTCAGACTTTGACATTCTTTGTGAGGTTCAGTTAAAAAAAACGAATTCAACATTACACCTGATGTCCTTCTGAAAAATGTCAAGGATAAAATATCTAGCTAAATTCCTACTCATCCATTCAGATGCTAGTACTAATTCTGATCAGCAGTTATAGTTACAGACCAAGAATACATTTTTGTTAGATTTATAGAACCTGACTATAACAGTCCAGTTACAGTGCTTGGTAGTGCTGAACATCTTGAAAGCTCAGATTCTGATGGTTTTTTTAACTGTAACCTCGACATCCATTTTGATGCTTCTTATGACATGGCCCTCATCTTGTTTGTGTCAGCATGGATGGCGCAAGTGTAAATGTGGGAGCAAAGAATGGTGTTACTAGTGAAAACTCCTGTCATCATAACACACTGTGCACTTAGGCTATACCCTGGTGTTTTGGATGCAGTCATGTAATTCCCTTACCTTTGGCAGTTTGAACAGACAATCAAACGATTATGCAAATTTTGTTCCTTTAGTTTTAAAAGGCATACAAGTCTGCAGAAAATTTTAGCAATCTTTGCTAATGAATGATTATGTAGTCTGACATCAAGTCATTTACATGGGTAGCCAGCAAAAAGAAGGACAGTAAATGCCATTTATATGAACTTTTAAGCCAATAATTGTGCATTTTGAACAGTTTGTAGAGACGTCAAAATATGTAGATGAAAATGGACGATCTATGAAGCTTTTGGTTGATCTTACTCAGGTTATATTTGCAAAATACATGCACTTAATGCTTGATGTCCTCAAGCATGTAACTGTAGTTAGTCAGCTATTGTAAATGAGCTGAGTGAGGCTTTAAGCACTCTGCACACAAATCGGCATGCCATGAGAGTGACACTTGGTGACTGTCTGAATTCTATTATTAGTTTGACTCAGAAACTCGACAATATTAAGACATTGAACTGAAGGATACATCACCACTGATGACAAGGACATTCCAAGCTTCCTACAGTAATTCACATATTTGACAGATTTCAGGATCTTGTTGAGTCTCCACTGTCAAATATTTGACTTCCAAGTGTGGCCACACAACTAAAATGAACTTGCTGTGAATGTAAATGAAGCTGTTGTTTCCCTTTGTCATTTCATGCAACAAGTTTTCTTTGAGAATATCAGACAGAGTATTCTTGATGATCCTTAAGGTGAGACTCTCTCTGTGAAGATCCTCAAGGTGAGACTCTCTCTGTGAAGTCAGTTCATCTATTCTTTCTCAGTTACTTCAAACTGAAGAACAACAGCTTATTCGTGTGAAGACCACTGGATCTAGATCTGATTTTTGACAGGGACAGGAAGTGTAATGCATTGGTTAGACAAAGGACCTTTAACAAGGCATCTCATGTATAAAGCCAAGCAGCTGAGTTCTCAGTCCAGAGTACAACCTTGTACAAGCCAGTTTGAGCCTGAACCATTCGCTGTAAACATTCTGCAGGATGTCTTTGGTAAAATTAGAGACAGTAAGGCCAGAGCATCTGATTAGTGTGCTCTTCAATAATAATGTGGACTGATGCATTTGTGACCATTACAAATTTTCCACAGTTAATTTGCTTTTTATTTTAATTGCCAACACTAGTATATAAAAAACCATCAAATTACTTAAAGGTTTGTGTAAACTTTATTGTTTTCTAACATCTGTAACCTAAGTATACCTTTTACAGCAAAATTAAGACATGTTTAAATATCCAATATATTTTACATGTCACAGATCCATCCTGCATGCATTTAAATGGTGCATCTTTATAAAGGTAAACATTTTAACAGTCTTTTAAGTATGAAAATAAGGACAATTGTGTCTTTTATACAGACAAGTAAACATTTTAATTTACCTGTCCATGGACAGTTTGATTTTGAAAAGATTCTGCACCCCTGATGAACTGGTGGGTGAAGCTTGTTTTTAGAATCTTACCCTTAAAACTGCTTGTCCTATGCATCTGAGAAAGAAAGGACCCAGCTTTATGCATTGTGTATAGACTATGGTTCAGCAGCAGTTACTAGTCTACTTCTTTCCATTGTCAATCAGATTTCTTTGGCAGAAATTCTGCTTTCTTTGTTAGCCCCACTCCCTATAGAGATTCTTAGTTGTATCAGTAGCTTGGGTATTATGGTTCTTTTTGGCTATATTACAAGAGATAAGAATGAGTAGGAAGCATTTCTTGCTACCTGTTAAGGACCCATCTGATATCTCAGCAACCACCATTTCCAGGTGGAATTTCAAGAAACCTTGTCAGTCCCTCACTGGAGAGGGACATGTCATTCATGAGAATGGAAGTTCATGAAATCAGGGATGTTGCAGCTTCTTGGGCCTATTTTAATCATTCATCATTGGATGATGTTACGTGAGCTATGTTTTGCAGTCACACACTACTTTCTTCTTCTTTTTGATTCAGTCTTTGGCACACCAGAGAATTTTTTTTTTTTTTAATTGGACCCAATCTACTGCCAAATTACACTAAATTTACACCCATACCATAAGGGGGTAGTATGTTAAATGTTTTACAAGTTTTTGAGGCCATCAGTTTCCTTCCATATTCAGCAAGGCAGTAATGACAGGTAATATACTGCAGTTATTTTTTCAATGTTACTTGGGAGTCTGAGGGAGAGTGTATGTGTGTGTTGTGGGGGGGGGGGGCATACATGTGCACACAAGTGTGCTAAACTAATTTTAATAATTTAATAACTGTCACTTTTGTAAGATTTCCATCTCAACCCCATATTGATGGCCCAAGCATAGACTTTTTCAGAGACAGAGAGGAAGAGTATCCCACATAAGCTGATGTCATGGTAGTCAGACTGATTATGGGGTCTCTCTCTGCTAGATTTCTAGGTTGTTCCATTAATGGAAGGTTTTAATTATAGGTTCAGATGGTGAGATTTAGAATCTCAGATAGTAAGCAAGGCAATAGTGACAGGTAAGTAACAGTGACAGGTAACTTGCGACTCCATCATTATTAAAATTAGTTTCATCCCTCAATAACTATATTTTTATTAGCTCATCTTTAAGACCAGGTTAGCCTCTGGCTTGGCCCTGTGTGAATTGACGATTGAACAGTTGATTGTTATCTCTTTGGAGACCACATTTCTTGTTTGATCAGTCTTGGGATAGGAGCTTTTATCCTCAAGATTTCAGACAGGTTTGATAGTAAGCAAGATCCATGTAGATTAATGAGGTGTAATTGAATCTAATTGACTGAGCTTGTTCCCACTCTGTAGGTAGTATTTCTTAGCTGATTGACTAAAATTGGAATATTGGTTTACACTGTCATGATCTGTCATGAGTTTGATAGTGAGCAAGGTCATGTATTTGCATCAGTTTATCTCTGTTTGTGATTGCTCTTGTGATTTTATGCTCAGTTTGATCAGATTTAAATTGGAATTTGCTCACGTAAGGTAATGTCATCATGGTCATTGATTTTATAATGAGGGAGACCTGTCCTTATTAATGAGGTAACATTGCAACTTATTGCTATTTCAGTCACTTGTATTTGACAAAATATTTTAATAAAACTTGCTGAATAGCTTAGTATCATAAGGATCTTGGATTAGTTAGCTAAAGTCATGCATATTAATATGCCTTTATGTTTGGAATCATTTAGTTTTTGTAAAATAAATATGATACTACAGAAGCCAGCTTAGTGAACTAAACTGGTAAGTTATTTAAGCCAATTATATAATATCAAGCACATTTTGACCTCTTGTTAAATGATTTTTCTCTTCATTCGTTTTTATGAGTTGATACAGTCACATGTGTATGGCCTCATTTTTTAACTAGTTCATTTAATTTATGTGTCCATCATTATTTCCTTCAGTGATCCAAAGGAGATAAATTCACATATAATAATGCAGTTTTCATAACAGCCACAGGTCATTAACATCTATGATGCCAAAACTGTCCAGATTGGAGACAGCCCAACAGTGATTGAGTCGAAGGAAGTGCAGAAGAAGTCAAAGAGTAGGAAAGAGTTGTCAGCCCAGAAAGAAAAAACAGAAGTGAAATTCACAGGAACCTTGCAAGATGTGGCACGCAAAGAAATTGAGTATGTGTGGCTGTGAGATCCATCAGTAGTATATCTGCCAAACCAATCATAAAACTTTTTACATCCTAATCTTGTTTACACATTTTAGGCTTATAGGGTTGGGTAATATGGGTCATGAGTATTAACCTTATCACCAAATGAGAAATGAGGTTTCTATCTTCTTGGGTCCCAAATTTGAAGTGGATTTCATGCCTTTCCCCTCTTTACCTTTTATTTTGTTCTTAAGAGAAAATGAAGTAAGCTAATTATGTAATTGCATGAATTCTCATTTTTTAAGGTTTGGTTTTACTTCATTTATGCATAATTCTAAGGTTAATACTGTTCAGTATTTATTAAATTTCAAGAACGAAGCTGCTATTTTTAGAAGCCTCAGATATGAGGTGAAGTTCACTTTTTTGGATTTGTTATTTTTGTAATATAAATGGTCAGGATTATGATTGATGGATTGCAGAGCAGATGTAGCAAAACATTTGATGTGCAAATCAAATTTAAGTTCTTTTTTTGTGGGGGTAAAAAATTCCATTGAAAGCAATATGAACTGTGTTGTGGAGAAATGGCCCATTTACCTCGGTTGCTCTATAATAAACCTTGACTCAACTTATTACCATATAAGTCGAGTCAAACTGCAAACAGCAAAGATCCAGATTTGCTGTAGAATACTGTACCTGTAGATCAGGGTCAATTCTGTTTGTTCTACTGATTATTTCTAACAAACTGCACTGACCCATATCTGCTGGTGCAACTACAGATGGTATTGATAATATTATGATTCTGGTCACCAAAAAGGCTTCATTTTTTTATTTTGTAATATGCTTTCCATTCATGTTTTAAGTCTTATAGGAGAAACATAAGTTAATAAAACAGTTGCATGTATGAAAGATGGTCTTGCCCCCTACATCATATAACTTTACTGGACTCCAAATTTTCTTCAGATATTCTAACCATGCAAAATACTGCATTTATACATTTGCAATAGAATTTACAAATTTTGAATAACATTTTATTTGTTAAGTAAATTGCATAATTTTTGGTGGGAGGCGAGCAAATCTTTGTGAAGTATGGGAAAGCTCAAATATCTAAAGAAATTGAGGTCAGCCAGTGTAGTTTTCCAGAGCCCCCTAGTACCTTTGTTGTCTGGCTGCATTCTCTGAGAGTACAGATGCACTGGTCCTCATCTATTCCCAAATCTCTCATGTTTGCCTCCAAGGAGAAATTATTCCCGGCATACCCTGGTACACCTCTTCAGCTGGTGTCCCAAATGATGTTGTGGGGGTTAACACTAAGCCTATGAACTTCTACAGGTAAGTCACTGGCTAGGGCAGAAGGTCTCTACAGATCAACAGCCAAGTGTTGGGGACCAGGACGCACCATATGTATTAGTGGATCGCGGCTGTGGCTGACCAGCTATGGTTTGAAATAGCAGGGACAGCAGATCTCTTCAGCCATGGTTGGCCATCTGCCTAGGAGAGGGAAACTCTGATAAAAAACCTACAGCCTGTGGATCTCGCTGTCACCATCCTGGCTTGCTGGGCCATGGCAGATGAACCCCAGGTTTGAAGGGTCAGGCCAGTTTGCCCTGACTGCACCTTACCTAAATGCTCCATTGGGCAGGCATAAAGGAACTGTCTGCTGTTTATGTTAGACTCTATCAAGCCCTGCAGCGATGGGAAAGGGGCAAAAATTGCAGGTGAAAGATGTCACTGGAAGCCACAGTCCCAATCCTACATGCAGGCAACTCAGACTTTTGGCCATCTGGTGATGACACCATCACCTGGCAGCAGCCTGAGTGACAAAGCAGCCTTTTTAGGGACAGCACTGCTTTCCACATGGAAAGGGGCCTAGAAAATGTGGCCAAAGCAAAGCTCGTCTCCTTACCCCCACCCCCACCCCCACCCCGCCATTGGCCTGCCGCAGCCAACAGGCATTCTCCAATGCTGTTGAAACATAACAGAAAAAAGAAGGCATGCCCCACCTGCCTCACATTATGGGAAAAGACTAAAACTGGCTTGTTGGAACATCAGAACAATGCTAGACTCGACCAAGAGCAACAGACCAGAATGGCGCTCTGCCTTAATCGCACATGAACTCTCTCGCCTTGATGTTGACATTGCTGCACTTAGCGAAGTGCGCCTTTCGGAGGAGGGAAGTGTGAGAGAACTCAGCGCTGGATACACCCTCTACTGGTCAAGAAAACAAAAAACTAAAAAGCGACTTTCAGGAGTCGGTTTCATGGTTAAGGACTCAATCGCCACCAAGTTAACAAACCTTCCCACTGGTCATAAAGCATCATGTCCATGCGTCTCCCATTAGGGAACCAACAACATGCCACACTCTTCAGTGCATATGCTTCAACACACCAGGCAGATCCATCCGAAAAGGATAAATTCTATGCTGACCTGCGCAGATTTCTAAAGAGCGTCCCAGAGAGCAGGCCGAAACTCAGAAGCCTGGAAAGCCATTCTTGGGAAACATGGCATGGGTGGCTGCATTGACAATGGGTGCCTGCTTCTTGAATTTTGTGCAGAATTACAGCTCACCATCACAGACACCATATTCCAGCAGAAAGACAGCCTGAAAATGACCTGGATGCATCCTAGATCAAAACACTGGCACCTAATCAATTACATCATAGTGCGTCAGAGGGACTTACAAGACGTCCTTCATACCAGAGTGATGCACATTGCAGAGATCATCGTGTTGTCTGATGCAAGCTCAAATTCCACTTAAATCCCAAACAACAAGGAGGTACCCTGAGAAGGTAGCTCCAGATCAAGAACCTTTTGTGTGCAGATGTCAATGCAGAATTTCAAGAGAGCCTCAGTCTGGACTTGAAGAACCTATTCTGCCAGATATACCTCCAGAAGAGATGTGGACTCACATCAAGGCTGCCATTCTGCAAACCTCAGAAGAAATCCTTGGATTTACCACTAAGAAAAACAAAGACTAGTTTGATGAAAACAACCTAGAAATTCAAGAGCTGCTTACCAAAAAGAGATTAGCATACCAAGCCCACCTCGCTCAACCATCCTGTCCACAGAAGAAAGCAGCCTTCCGACTTATCTGCAGCTCCCTCCAGTGCAGGCTCGGAGACATAAAAAACAAATGGTGGACAAAGCTTGCAGAAAGAACCCAGCTGTATGCTGACACTGGTGACTACAAGGGGTTCTATGAAGCGTTGAAAGACGTGTATGGTCCTTCCTTCCAAATACAGAGCCTCTGACGAAGTGTAGATGGCCTAGAGCTACTCACTGAAAGGGAATCTATCCTGAACCGCTGGTCAGAGCACTTCCACACCCTCTTCAGCACTTACCATACAGTCCAGCACGCAGCTATTGATCGCATTCCACAACAGCCACCAAAGATGGAACTCAACGAGGCACCCACACTGCAAGAGACTATAAAAGCCATAGATCGGTTGAAGACTGGAAATGCTGCAGGAAAAGATGGTATCCCACCAGAGATATGGAAGAATGGAGACCCAGCATTGCACACCAAACTCCATGAGTTCTTTGTTTGCTGCTGGGATTGAGGGAAACTTCCACAAGACCTCCAAGATGCATTCATCATCACCTTGTACAAAAAGAAGGGGGAAAAGTCTGACTGCTTAAACTACCATGGATATCTCTGCTCTCCATTGCAGGTAAAATCCTTGCTAGAGTGTTGCTGAACAGACTTGTGCCCACCAGTGCAGAAGAACATGCCCCAGAGAGTCATTGTGGCTTCAGAGCCAATAGGGGCACAACTGACATGGTGTTCATCCTGAGACAGATCCAGGAGAAATGTCGAGAACAAAAGAAAGGACTGTACATCACATTTGTGGACCTGATGAATGCATTTGACACGGTGAGAAGAACTGGACTGTGGAAAATCCTTGAAAAGCTTGGCTGTCCTCCGAAGTTCTTTACCATGGTCATCCGAATACATGAAGACCAGCTTGGTAATGTCAGAAACAATAACGACCTGTCACGGACCTTCCCTATTGTAAATGGTGTGAAACAGAGCTGCGTTGGCATGAAACAGGGCTGTGTTTTAGCCCCCATGCTGTTCTCAGTCTTCTTCAGCATGATGCTCCAAAAAGCAACAGAAGACCTTGATCACGAAGATGGCATCTATATCAGATTTCACACTGATGGCAACCTCTTCAACTTTTGGCGACTTCAGGCCCACACCAAGACCTTGGAAAAACTGATTAGAGAACTTCTCTTTGCAGATGATGCTGCCCTTGTTGCCCACATGGAAGCCGCCTTACAGTGTGTAACCTGCTTTGCAGAAGCTTGCCAGCTCTGTGGACTTGAGGTCAGACTAAAGAAATCTGAGGTACTTCAGCCAGCCAGCTCCCAAGGAAGTGTACCAGCCACCAAGCATCTTCATTGACCAGACAGAGCTGAATGTAGTCCACCAGTTCACCTATCTGGGCTTTGTGATATCCTCTGATGCCAAGATCGACAAAGAAATAGACAACAGACTATATATATAATTGTGGTACCACACCAGTCTCAAGAGAGATACAAAGATCAGCGTCTACAGAGCTGTCGTACTGACCACCCTCTTATGTGGCACCAAATCTTCGGTCAGCTACAGCCACCACCTTTGCCTCCTTGAATGCTTCCATCAGCACTGCCTCTGCATCATTCTCAACATCCACTGGAGTGACTTCATCACCAACTCTGAAGTCCTTAAACAAGCAGGGATCACCAGCATTAAGGCTACACTCAAGAAGATACAGCTACGCTGGACAGGGCATATGTCTAGGATGGAGAATCATCGCCTGCCAAAGACTGCACTGTATGGTGAGTTGTGCACTGGCCACTGTGATAGAGGGGCACCTCGAAAGAGATATAAAGACTCCATGAAATACACCCTCACCACCTGTGGCATCGATCACCACCAATGAGCATCACAAGCTGCTGACCATGAAAGCTGGCGACGTACACTTCACCAGGCCACTGCCACTTTTGAACAAAACAGATGAACAAGCTTTTAAGGAAAAATGATGGCCAAGAAAAAAATGGGAACCTTTGACAACACCCACCACAAACCAGACATTTCCCTGCAGCCTCTGTGGATGGACTTGCCTGTCACATATTGGGCTCTTCAGCCACCAGCGTGCATGCAATAGACATGGAAATCCCCCTTCCTAAATCTTCGCAAGCAAAGTCAAGCCAACTACAGTTTTCCAGCCCATCCCTATCAAGGTCACCTTCTCAGATTCATAGAGATTTTGGTGTAAATATCTGTACATTAGATTAACCATAATTTAAGGTTCTGATGTGGTCAGTTTATCGACTACAGCTGGCCACAGAATCATGTTACTTACTGTGTGGATACATCTTGATGTATAAAACATCCATTTACCAAAAGCTAAGGTGCATGCTTAACATGCATGCTGTGACCAGCTTCTTGTTTCACTTGTATTTGACCTCTCTTTAAAAGTTACATTCCTTTCAGAATAAGTAGTGTCCAGTTCATTAGGTGGGTAGAAAAGAGAAATTGTTCTGTATTTGATAGTGTAGAAAGTAATTTGTTACATACATTATATGGCTGGAATAGAGAGGTTGTTGTATATGATTCTCTAGAAATTACATAGCAGTGAACCTGATAGAGACAAATCCTATTACAGTTTTCCTAAATATAATGTTGAGTCGATAGAAACTTTCTGTAAATTAAATACAAATACAGCAATGAAGCAAATAATAATAAAATCTAGACTCAATTTGAATATTTTTGGCCACCTGACTTTAAGTCTTAGATTGTTTGATTCAAATCAGATGATTTAAATTTCTACAAACAAATCCTCTAAATGACATTTTTACATATGATTAATTACACATACATATGTATATATTCTGCAAATAAATTGAACACCAAAATCTTATCTTGTATTCAGTAAATTTAATTAAAATTTAAAAAATCTGATTTAATTTTTTTAAAAATGCAATTAAATCATAAAGATCTAATTGTTTTTATATTTTTGGGGGCAACCCGTAATCTTAGTCCATTTTATATTGCCTGTTGTTTGTGGACATTGCTGTTTACAGCTTCTCAAACACTGCTTGACTCGTCTATTAAATTGAACATTCTGGCATGATGCACTCAGATTTATCCAGCATCCAGTATAACCAGTGTAACCACATGTGCCAGAAACCAAGACACTTAAACTCCTTTTCAAAAACTGCTGAATATAATTTTACCAAACTTGACATAAAGTATCCTGACATTGATGGTTTTCAAATTTGTATAAATCAAACTGATCTGCCATAAAATATGGCTAGTAAAGATAGAAAAACCTTCGTGTTCTTATAAAAGGCTGCTCAGAAAGTACTGAAAAGAATTTGCCCAAACTTGACACAAAACTTACTGGTACAAAGGCCTTTCAGTTTTTTTTTCAAATTATGCCAGTATGCCTTCAAATAGGGCCACAGTTACTAAAAAGAAAAGCTGAAAAACCTTCTGAGAAGTTAGCAAAATTTGGCTAAATATAACAGAAAACATTCTTGCATTTAGAGTTTTCCAGTTATGTGCAGGTAATGTTGGTTCACCATTCGATCTTGCCACTTTTGCTAAGAAAGGAAATCTTTTAAGTGTATTCTGAGTAGCCACTTAAGAGAAATTGACAGCATTCTTGGCATGAAGGGCTGGAAATTTTGTATAAATGATGCCAAGCTGACACCAAATGTCTGCTGCAACAAAAAAGAAAAAAAAATTGTAACTATTTCTAAAAAGTCATTTAACAGAATTGGACCAATATTATCCTTGCTTGAAAGCTGTTGATGCTGATGTACCACCAGATATGGATGAAACTTATAGAAAACTTTAAACAATTGTTTTCATAACATGCAAAAAAATGGCATGGAAAGAAATTTCTGGCAGATGTAAGGTTCCTTGTTTATTTCATGATGGTTATCAGCAGTTGATTTTCAGCATTTTGAGTCCGACATACTGTATAGACATTAATTATTACATACACAAAATACACAAGCATGCAGTCTCATCTGTTAGCATCAATTTCTCTACAGTACTTTGTACCATTTTATTTCAGGGAGGAGTCACTGTGCCCAGAGGATTTGCCTGTAACTGGTATTGCTGAACTGAAGGTTGGGCATGCGTCTGTAGCCAGCCAGCAAGACTCTAAGCAGAGTCAGGACTGTATCAGTGTTGGTGCCAGGGCTAGTCAGGAATTGAAGCACAGTCTATTGGTAAGATATACATTATATAAAATAAATTGCAGCCGTTTTGACTGGCCTTAAATGGGGCCAAAATTTAACACAAGATTGGGCAGTGAGCCTGAAACTATAATAATTGGTGTTGAGTTTTACTTTTAAAAGACAAGATGGGTACAGAAAAATTAAGGAGTACTTGGATGCTAGTGTTACTATTATCTTGCAGGTGCAGGTGCAAGAATTTTTTTGATCAGTTCTGAGTACCAGATTCGCAGTTCTGATTCATGAATTAAGTGACTAAAGGCAGTACATTTAAGAGTTCCTTTTTTTTCCATTGAATCATTCTTTATGTGTGTGTGATTTGGAATATTTTAACTTAGCTTTAACAATTTTTCAGTTATACCGCTATGTCTGCAGTGTGGCTATTTAGTGATGCCTAGCACTCGGGTATCATGCCGCCGACATGTAGCATGATGTCCCACCCAGTCACATTATCATGACACTAACTCTTAATGCTGGGCACCAGTTGAGGCAGCTGTTAGTACCATTTTTGTAAGTCTTTGGTATGACTTGGCCGGAGACTGAACACATGACCTCCCACATCCGTGGTGGATGCTCTAACCACTAGGTCACCGGAGCAGTGAGTCATTATTGTACGTGGAAGACTTAATACTGATAATATCCCTCTCTATATTTTACTGGTCTTGGACAAGAACAATATATGGGATGAACAGATGTCCATTTGCACAAGTTTGTTATTGCCACTCCACCTTAATTACTTGGTGGATTATATGAAACTCTTTCAGTAAGCATTTTGCAAAAGGATTTGGAAATTTGTATAAATATGTTCAACATAGGCTAACTTGTAGATTGTCAGTTTGTTATTGTATCAATGGCAGTTGTTGTGATACTATTGCATTCGCCAGTTCTGTAAATTAATGTAATAATAGAATGTGTTCTTGGAGTAAGTAGGAATGGGACCTGGCCACATCATTTTGATGAAGAATTTGACCATTTGATAGAAAATGTACAGAAGTAAATTGCAAAAAGTAGGAAGACTGTGATTGAAATCTTTTCATTGGGACATTTTGGGCCCCAGATGACACCAGTTAATGCCCTGAAGAAAAAAATCTTTCACACAAAAGCTAGACTTGGATGAAGAAAGATTTTTTTTTACAGTTGATCAATTTAAGTTGAATATTATATATGCAAAGTGTGAAATAACTAATGGAATGAAACTTATGTTTTAATTATTCTTTTAAAAGTGGAATACTGCCTGATCAAGTCTGACCTGGCCTCATTAGAAAATATCGAGGGGTCATTTGCTCCACGTCCCAGAAATAAAGATTGAAATCTGCTTTGTATCAGGCTAGATGTATATAGATATGTTTGTGCAGATGAGGGTCATTATGGAACTGCAGCTTCTCTGTCAAATACGTTAACTGATGATATTATATTAGGATAATTTTATCAGCTACCAGCTAAACCAGCCCTCCTGGAAAGATGAACAGACAGCTTTCTGTCTATATTTTACATGGGGAAGAAACTATTTGAGGTTAACTCCCCTTTCTATCCACTAGGTGGTTACCATTGAAACCTGATGTACCAGTTTTCACTTACATTGTAATCCTCTGTAGAATCCATAATCTAATATCATTATGGATCTTTTATTTTCAGTGATATGTTAAGTCAAAATGTTTTGTATGATGTGTACATTTTTATCAGTTTTGGAGAGTTTATTCAAATTTTTTTCAGTTATTGTACCATTCATTACCATTCATTATTATCATGTGATTTCATTTAGTTTCTTTTTGGGCACTGTACTTACTGACTATTACATTTCTCAGTTGTTTTGGGATTTACATTATTTCAATCTATATATATTACCTTATGCACCTGTTCCTCTTCGTCATTACAGAGATGATGTAAGAAGTGTAAATGATATAAGGTTGTGGTGTATGGACATGAGACATGTCTATGCATACAGTTCTTTGGCATACACATGTAATGTTTGTGTACTTTGGTCAGAAATTCTTGGTCCAATGTTTTGAAAAAGCAGCTCAAATACATTTTAGAAAGACTTTTAACATACACCTCATGTATGAATCATTGATTAGTCTCATGGGGAATATCAATGTCTCCACTCCCCATGTAGATGAAATAGTGCCAGAACATATTGTATCCATGTACACTACAATCATTGATTACTCTAATTAAGATTGGTATGCCCTTTCTAACCCCCCATGAAAATACAGAAAAGTGCAGGACTTGTGCTGACTTAAAAAATGTTGTCACCATAAAAAAACTGCCAACCTCAATATTTTGTCACAATTTTTTTTATAAAAATATCGCCATTTTTATAATACAGTAGTAGCTGTTTATCTAATCGTCCTCGGGACCAAATTAGTATTGTCGACATAAGTTTAGATAAGTACATGGGGGGGGAGGCTGAAAATAAACTGAAATTTTGCATACAAATGAAATTTTTAAGAGATGACCTGTCATCATGGACTAGGATTTATGCAGAGAAAACAAAAAATGGAAATTTTGATTAAATGAAGACAACTAGTCTGAAATACACTTATATATTGACAAATTACATTTGTGTAGTACATTATACGTGTTAAATAATATACATTTATATGCAAAATCTATGAATTCGAGTATTCGATCATAAAATTCATGTATCAGTCAAATCCCATTAGAAAACACAAGTTAAACATATATATAAAAAAGCAGTACTTGTTTGAGTGATATCCCATTGTCAACAAGCATGTTTCCCAAAAACAGTTCATTCTGATATTTATTATCCTAGTAACACGTGGCTCTGTAGTTATTTATATGCTACATGTACATGTACTTATATTGGCCTAGATTTTTGGTCAGCCAGAGACAACTACCATGATGCCGACATTACCAACGTGATGAGGCTATTCATAGGGAAATGAAAACATGAAAAAATTAAATAGTTTCACATTCTGGTGAGATGTCCCACCTTCATTTAACTCATCAGCCAGATATCTATTGTTTCAAATTATTGGAACTTTAATTGTGGTTTTAAACCGCCATTGGTAGCGATCATAAGCATGAACTTTTTTATTTTGTAAACAGGAAACTTTTAAGGCACAATAAATTTGTTCCGATCACAACAAAAACTGAAACAATGCTTTTATTTAAGTTTGCTGCTGACTTTCTTTGATCAAAGGTCTTCGGCTTGCTTTGTCGAAGGTTCATGTGTTATTAAAGGCACCAAACAAATGCCCGTTTGTTAATTCTGCAGTAAAATCAAATAATTGTAAAACATTGATGGAGACAGATTTATTTTCTTCATTTGCTTAGTATATTTACAAAACAATCAATCCTTTAAATGTAATCAGTTTTCTTTGAAGTTTTAGCAAAACTATTTTTTTCTGCTACATTTTTCAAAAAGGAAAAAAATTGCCATGGTCTGGTAGATTGTAGTCATTCCCATTCCCAGTTTCAGAGGTGATCGATTGTAGCTAGTCATGTAGCATGACTATTTGGTATATATTCTGCACAGAGTACTAAGGCCAGACATCAGCATAAGTGGAGTATTATATAACAGTGCCTTGTTAGGGTGGTTTGTCAATATGAACAAAGGATTTGTTTATGTAACAATACATTCCAGTGCAATATGATATCCAAGTTTGTGGCGTCCTGTCAAGGTGCTTTGAATTTCTCAACTTCAAACCCAAGACTGTATATACAGTTTTTAGCAGACAAAAAATGTTGTCACCATAAAGTTCTCAGACTTGGACATGAATTAGCCACTTTTGCTTGAATTGCTTGGGAACTTTTGATGTTGAGACAGTAATCAAGCATGGAATCCCTCAGGGATCACCCGTGCAGGTGTATAAACAAATTGTCCTTTTTAGTGCTAAACTAACATTAAAAGAAGTTCATCATTTTAGTAGTGCAGTCATGCTCCTACTGGGTGACACAGGTAGGATGCTCAGCATTTCCTCCATCTCTTACCCGTTCTCCACATGTAATGTGATCAGGTAATGTATTTGAGGAAGAATGTAAATTTTTTAGTTTTGTTTCTCAGTGAATACTTACCAGATCACATTACAAATAATCCCTCTCACCCTTCCCCACCATGCAAGCATCCTTTAAGGTTTCATTCAAGTAAAAATTGGTATATCTGGTAACTGCCAGGTGGGTAGAAAAGGGAGTTCTTTTGCTTCCCTTTGTCTATACACTATATAATATATCAACAGAAAGACTTTTTGCCTTTATGTTAGGACTGGATTCAGAGGTAGTACAGAAAGTTATAATGTAATGTGATCTGGTATTATTGGAGAAACATAATTTACTATAGAATTTGCTTTCTCCACACAAATCATAACTTTTAAAGTTAAGGAAGGAAGTCAAATACATTTTCAGTTTTAATTTGAATAATAAATACATCTAATTTCATGCAGAGTAACAAAGAAGAGAAAGGGGAAGAGGGACAGTCTTTGCGGACCATGTCAAAGGAGCATAACAAGTCTACAATGGAGGAAAAAGGGGGTGAACATGTTGCTTTGCAACCTAAGGTGAACATTGTTCCAAATATGGAAAAGACAAATCTGCCCATACACCTGGAGACAAAACCCAAAAACGCTATTAGCAGGCCTGTAGCCAAAGTGCCACCTAGCCCATCAGTGACACAAAGTCAACCATTCAAGAATGATATGGACAATAACAATGAGGAGACATTTCTGAAGACTATAGGTAGAGTGCAAAGGGATGACACAGGACTAAAAACTGTACATGAAACAGGAGCAAGAACTGTATATGGAACAAGAACCGAGTCAGAAGAAACTTTACCTAAACTTGCAATCCAGCCAAGTGCCATAAATAGAGCTTCTCCTGTCAGAGGGGGATCACAGACAGACTTGAATCAGTATCAAGCTACCATCCAGCCAAGGACTGCAAATAGGACTTCTCCAGTCAGAGAGAGACCACAGACAAACTTGGGTCTGTTTCAGGCTACCAGAAGACCCACTGGCCTCCTGTTTTCTGGGCCATCTCTCATTGCTACGGCTTCCTCTTTGAGAAGTGATACAGTGTCTGCCCATCATGTCCCACTGAGTGAAGACCTATCCTTTCAAGGTATGGTAATGACATGTGAAGATGAAGATCTATATGGAACTGCAGTTTAAATGCATGTTTTGAACCATTCTGGGACTGGTTTGTGAGGTATGATTTGTCAAGTGCACAGTTCATCCCTCAGTTGCACCAGTACATATTTAAAAATGTTTGTGATCTTGAACCTATTTAACAAATTACAAGCACAATGAAACTGTGAACTCTATACTATCAGCTTTTATTATTTAATTCCCAACCCCCACCTTGCTTTGTGGTGAATTTTACTATCAGATTTTAGTAGATATGTAGAATGTGGGGGCAATTTAATTCCGTGTTCTTAGTATACATGACAATGATTGCATTAAATGTGCAATCCATTGATTACATTGAAACTACTCTGGTGGCATAAGTGGTTAGAGCATCCGCCTCATGTGGGAGGTCAGGGTTCGAACCCCAGTTGAGTCATACCAAAGACTTACAAAATTGGTATTAACAGCTGCCTCGCTTGGCTGTCAGCATCAAGAGGCTAGTGTTAGGACTGGTTGGGCTGTTGTCAGGACAGTGTGACTGAGTGAGACATGATGCTACATGACCTTTTGTCAAATTCAATTGTTTGGCCAGCTCTTTGTCATGAATACCCTGAAGGGATGCTGTAATAAAGAAATAATAATGATAATAGTAATGATTTATAAATAGTGAAGGGATGCTGTAATAAAGAAATAATAATGATAATAATAATGATTTATAAATAGTGAAGGGATGCTGTAATAAAGAAATAATAATGATTTATAAATAGTGAAGGGATGCTGTAATAAAGAAATAATAATGATAATAGTAATGATTTATAAATAGTGAAGGGATGCTGTAATAAAGAAATAATAATGATAATAATAATGATTTATAAATAGTGAAGGGATGCTGTAATAAAGAAATAATAATGATAATAGTAATGATTTATAAATAGTGAAGGGATGCTGTAATAAAGAAATAATAATGATAATAGTAATGATTTATAAATAGTGAAGGGATGCTGTAATAAAGAAATAATAATGATAATAGTAATGATTTATAAATAGTGAAGGGATGCTGTAATAAAGAAATAATAATGATAATAGTAATGATTTATAAATAGTGAAGGGATGCTGTAATAAAGAAATAATAATGATAATAGTAATGATTTATAAATAGTGAAGGGATGCTGTAATAAAGAAATAATAATGATAATAGTAATGATTTATAAATAGTGAAGGGATGCTGTAATAAAGAAATAATAATGATAATAGTAATGATTTATAAATAGTGAAGGGATGCTGTAATAAAGAAATAATAATGATAATAGTAATGATTTATAAATAGTGAAGGGATGCTGTAATAAAGAAATAATAATGATAATAGTAATGATTTATAAATAGTGAAGGGATGCTGTAATAAAGAAATAATGATGATAATAATAATGATTTATAAATAGTGAAGGGATGCTGTAATAAAGAAATAATAATAATAATAGTAATAATAATAATTTATGAATAATAATAATAAAGTATATAAATAATAATAATTTAATACTAAATATTAATATTATTAAAGGACTTTATGTAAACTTTGTGAGTAATTAGGTAAAATTTACACGTCGATAAATACCCAACCATGATCATTTAATCCTTATAATTCACTTACTTTCTAACATTAGAGCCACAGATTTAACCAACAGAACATTCACTTTTATGTACATCAAAGTTTTCTTTCATTAGCCTCTTAACTGCAATATAACACATAGCCCTATCTTCGCTAGCCAAGATTCATAGATTCTTTATACAGTGATACAGGGTAGAATGTCATAATGGGACATGCCAGTGATATACTGTTATGATCATTATTTTAATATATAAAAAATAGTTTCTGCGGTTAAACTATGAACATTCCCTTTTTTGAAAATTACGCTTGCATATGACACGTTGTTATAGCAACGTCGTTGTTACTTTCTATGCATTTTGAACTTTCAAAAGCAAAATCGTATCCATTTTTAGTGACATCCATTGTTTGACATATGACCCTAACCATTAATAACCGCTGCTGTAACATGTTGTCGAGGTGAAATGTAATAATTTCCGAAGATTGGCTTCTAAAGCCTGCCATATGCCTTCTTCGGCAAAAGGGGTAAGTGTTGGAGTGTAGGAAGGTCTGTGCAATTACATTGTTTTAACTTCTAATGATCGATTTTAAGCTGTGGCTTGTCATTTTTGATGGGAAATCACAGGAGTGGGTGGGTGGGAAGGGTGTAAGGCATTGATATGGATAAAACTTCACATCCGATGATCTGGTCACAGGGAACCAAAAGTAGTCCGCAGAATTTGTCGATGTGTAAAAAAATTCCAGATCAGTATCACGTCACCGTTTACATCCAATCAAAGCGTAGAAAACTGTCAATTTATAAAAATTGGAATTATTATATAATATACTGTATAATATTAATAATTTTTAAAGCTGACAACTCCATATACTATGTTAAAAGAAAGCATTTAAAGTTTTCTGAGTTTAAAACAAAGTTTGAACAAAGAGTTGATCAGTTATTTTTTAAAAATATGACATTCAAAGATAGCAACCAATTTTGTTGAAGATGTGTTTTAGTAGTTTCTTAACAATCAATAAACTTCTTGAAAAAACAAATCTGAGAATGGAATGGAATACATGAATTTACTTTTGTCTGTCATTTTATGAACATTTCCTTGGTCCATACAGCGGTCTTGCGGACTCTCATATCTTTATATATACAGATGTATGCACACCTTTGAATTCTCATCCAACATTTGCCTATTCGCTCCTGAGTGACATAAAAGCATAACTATTTGATCTTCAGAAAGACTAGAAATTTGTATGACTCCACACTTCTTGGAATAATGCATCTTATGACACTCTGAATTTTGAGAATGATGTCTGATAAAGCAAGATTCCATGACTGTCATGTTTTTTTTTCCGTGAAGTGACACCAACAGATGTTGAGAAGTGAATAGGAACACAAAACAAACAAGACTTTTATAATCGGGGATGATGCAATAATTTGGTATGATGAAATAATTATGAATAATACGATCTGATGCAACCGCCTAAGATCCCATGCTGGGTTTAATGTATGAATAATCTGATTGCATATTCGGAATCTACACAAAAACTTCCAATATAACTAGTGATTTTGAAGGGACTAGCTCATACAGAAGTAATTTTTTCTTGAAATCTTTTTTTTTTTCTTTTTTTCTTTTGCCGCCATAATGGATTTTGAGTTTCATGAATATTTAATTATCCCACACAGGGTTGTAATATACCATCTATATGGTTTTTGGTGTCACAGAATCCAAATTTCACATTAGAGTTGGTCTCCAAGTTATCCAGATTGATTTACCCCAAAACTGACCAAACCCTTTTACAGATAAGCCACAAACTTTGAAAAATCAAAAACAAATCAAGATGATGAGGACCAAGATTTTTTTGGACATGTTGGAGGCATTGAAATGAAGTTTAAATCCCCTCAGTTTCAGATTTTTTGGGAGGTCATGATCTCTTGAATAAGAAGGAAATTTACAAGTTTTTGCTCTGGAACCATCTTTAAGGCACAGAATCTGAAAATCTAATGAAGAATCAGGTCTTTTTAAAGATAAATGATGGAGTATCATCTGTTGCCTCACTACGTGCCCAATATTTCATCGGTATCTATTTGCATGTTGAAGCTGGACTGCTGCAAAATCCTGAAAAAATCGTACATTGCTTGGGTTAGGAGTTTTGTTGCCATATAACGTGGCAACCATGCAAGATAGCTTCAAGTTGATTTTTCAGATCCGTGATCTGCACAAAACATTCTGTAGGACTTGTGATTTTGAGCTGCCTAGCCCAATTAGAAATGTGGAAAAAGATATGTAAAAATTGACCCCAGCTTCATGCTTTCATGAGTTACTGGTGACTCTCAATTTTCAGAAACCTGTATCTCAGTCAGTTTTTGAGCTACGAGCATAATAATTTGGAAGTCTTGATCCCACAACATCTACTTCAAGATATCTTTTTTACAGATTTTTTTTGAGGGGGTTGAATTCCCAACTTTACAAAATCTGGCCCACTCGATATGGAATCACAGTTCTATGAAAACAATATAAACTATGGTAATTTATCAGGAGCTAATGTGTGAATATAAAAATGCTGAATTTACTTTAGATAGGGCAGGGACTGGTTTTTATGTGACCTGTGTTCCAAGTCTGTGCAATTTAATTTTTTGAGAGATTTCATTGTGTAACTTAGTACATTCAAGGCTGATCAAATTTTGTTTTCGACCACTTTTTGAGGATGAGTGGTTTTAGAGAACTCACTTGTCTCACATGCATTCTCACTTGTCCCAAAATTTCTCTTTCAGGTTCAACAAAAGATATTTTAAATAATGTTGAAAACAAAGAAACAATGTACAACATTTTTGTTACTTCAAAAGGCTTATTTTTAATTGTTGCAGCTGTCAAGTTATTTTATATACACTACTTCTTGCTACAATATGATGGCATAAGTACCTGCATGAGCAAGAATGTAAAGCAATGTACATGAGTTTAGACCTTTAACTTCTCACCAGACTCCTTCAATTGACGGAACAAAGTCTCTTGCTCTGAGTCTGTTCTTAATTAACAGAAACTTTTGAACAGTTTTTCTTCTGTAGTGCACACTTTTCATATCAAAAAATAGTTTTTCATATTGGGTAATGGTGTAGGCTGTGTTAAAGACAGTTGTCATTTTATTAATTTTTCATTTAATTCTCAGTTAGGTTTAAAATGGCATTTCTTAGTGGAGTCTTAGCAACTTTAACTTCATGGATTGTCTGCACATCCAGGCTAGGGTCATGCATATATTGTGCTACACGGGCTATATGAGGTCCAAAACTTCTAATGAGACTTACTTAATGAAATCCTGAATTTGACAATTCCTTTGACAAATACACTTACTGAATTCCCAGCCATTGCTTGTTTGGGATATTTTTTGCAATAAGACATTGATAATTGTCACGCCAATGTGGCTAAAAATTTATTTTTTCTCTTAGTTGTGTCATATTTGATTTTTTTACTGTCACAGAGTTTGACTTGTGTCTCATTCTTTATAAGGAATAGTTATGTCAGACATGGCGGCAGCCTTACATTTTATACTTCCACTTTCTTGTGAATTTTCCTTCTTTGACTGTTCCTTAGGATCTTCCTTTGTGAAAATTATTTAGGAAAATAATTTTGTCGAATTAAAAAGATCACCTTGTTTAACAACTACTTCTGTTAAAGTGATTATAACGTACATTTTGTCGTTTAAATGCAACCACAGGCTGCTCCTTTAATGTAATTGCTTCACGTCAGATGCAGCAAAACACTATGCAAGTCCATCTGTATAAGAAGAAAAGACTCATTACTATCATTTAATCAGATCATACAGAAAATGGGCACTTAATGTTATAAAAAACCTTTCATAAAATGCATCGACTTTCTGGATTGAAATCAAAGGGTAATGTGTGTTGAGTAAACACGGTATAACTAGGTTGCTTAAAGCACTGCTAATTAGGTCATGCTGGATTTGTTTAAAGTGTTTTGACTGGCTTATAATTTAGTCACTTAGCCCAATGTGCAGTTAACCAGTAATAAAACTTGCACACATGCGACAGTTATCATTGACCACTTTCTGTAGTTTCACAAGATACGAATGAATAAATGGAGGTAGATTCAAGCATTCAGTATGCCCAGAGAGCATGAATGGCCAAATAAAGGTGGATAAATTGATTCAAGCACGAAAATTACCACTTGCCCGACTTGTTTCAAAATAGAAAAAAAGCACTTTGTATCAAACTAGTGCCTAGGAAATTATTGCTTGTCTGACTGGAAAATATGTAGTCCAGGACATCAGGCTATGGGATTTGATCAGCCCTGACATTGAACAGAAAGTCATTAGTATGGGAACAGTTTCAAAGATATATATATATATATATATATATATATATACATTGTCAAAATGCACTTTCAAAATCAAACATGTACTTATAAAACTCCATAAAATGAAGTTAGCTGATTTGCAAAGAAATCCTAATTATGTTATTACACTCAATTTATGTTGGTGAGGAAATGAAATGCAATAAAAATGTGTAAATCCTTTGCTGAAGGAGCTACTTGTATGCAAGAGAAGTAGTATAATTGGATATTAGTATAAAATCATTGTATTAAGTAACAAGGAGAAAAGGCTGGCTTGTTGTTTTAACATTATTGGTCATATCACACTGTGGAAATGGGAGCTAAGTGCATTTCCCAAGGACACACTGAGGCAGCCAACTATGGCTGTCCTAGGCAGGTATCCAACCTGCAACCCTTGGATTATGAACTTATATTTTACCAATGGAGTTACTTTGGCTCCCAAGAAGGAAAGGACAAAATTCAGTATGTCCATTATACTTTGCCTTCTTTCCAATTTTTGTATTGGTCCTAAGAATTTGATTTGTATTTGACACTTTATGGACTAGCACAGTCTGATTTAGTCCCCCTCTTATAAGGCCACCCCTTATAAGGAAAGTAGCCTTTTTAAGAATAGTTATACAGATGTACGTAAAAATCACATGTTAAGTAAGAAAGGCATTAAAAAAATTCAATACCTAATATTTTTCGTATGAAAATCACGAGCACAATCAATATGATAAATTTTTTAATATGTTATTTAAATAATTATGATTAATCATCAAAGATGTTGCAAAACCACCTTGTCAATAAAATTAGGATACATACATATTGCAGTTTCGTTCTCGATTCATTTCAGTTTTTTCACTGATGCTAAATGATGATCTTACTTTAATCTTTTCAGTGTTAAAAATAACCAGTAATAATCTAAGTTACAAATCCTAGCACATAAGGAATAAAGATTATCACATTACTTATTGAGGGAATAATACTAAATTTTCCTCCCACTGATCAGTTCTGGTGAGTAGATTAATAGACTTGTCTGAATTTTCTTTTGCCCATAAATGTGTGAGCTGACGACTTGGACTGATGTTCCACCCAGTATTTGCATACCATTCCTTGACTGGCAAACATTTTCAGCAGAAATTGCATTAACTGACTTTCTTTAAACTCCTGTTTCTTTGCTATCATATCTTGAACCTTTATTGTCTTTCTTTAGAAGCCTGGAATCCACGATGAATCACTTCATAATACAGCAGTAATTCACAATGGTAACATAATTAGGTTTGATTCAGAGCAATTCTATAATATCTTGGTATGTGGTATGGCCATGGTAACAATATTCAGAGGTAACCTATCAGAAAAATCATACTGTGATCATCTCATTAAATTCATGTACAACATAATTTATTGCCAGAAGTCAATCTTCAGTATTCAACTGAACATGACAGTTTGTACAAATAAAACTTAAGCAAAAATGAATAATTTTTTTTTATCATCATGTTAGGTAGAAGATAAAAACACATTTTTTGTTCAAAATTGTTTCTGCTTGCCATTTCTAGTGAGTACAGCTTTAGTTGTACTTGCCTAAGATGTTCTTTTTTTCTTCAAGTTTGTGAGGACCAGTTTTATTCTTTGTCTTGGTACAGATTAAATTTATGTACTTTATCGACATGTTAGAAAAAAAACGACTGTAGAATATAAAAACCAACAATTATTCTCCAGATTTCCATCTGTATATGCTATTATGTGTCCACTCAAAACTGAGTCTTTGCACTAATATGTCTGCTGCTGCTGGCCACAATACATGGAGGGCCAGCCTAGATGGGTACTTTTGAACACAAACTCATCAGCGCCAATGGAGTGTGGCTGCTGGTCAGGATGGAGACTATCTTAGTATGATAAACAAAGCAACAGAGTAATCAATATAGGTGTTTTTCCTATATCAGGTCTTTATCTTGTACCCATATGCAAACTTGTTAGAAATCAGTTGGAATTAAAAATGCTGCAGTGTAACTCCAAAATGGGAGTGTACAAGGTATATTCCTAGGACCACATGCTAACACATTTATGCTTCTATTTATAGACACAAAACTGTTGCAATGTGACATTTAGTTCCATTGAAGGTCAATTCTAGCCCATGTAAACTTTATGAGTTGTGCACCCCTGCCCTATACTGTATATACAGGTACAGATGTACAAGTAGTTGTGTGGGGCAAGTGAGAACCATACAGGAATTAGCATTATGCAGTAGATTAACATGGAGGGTGGTGCAGTGATACAGAGCCAAACTGAAAATCCTGGTCCATAGGATTAACATTGGGGGTAAATACTAACATTGTTAGAAGTGGCTGACCTCACTTAGGGTTATATAGTAACATTGTTAGAAGTGGCTGACCTCACTTGGGGTTACATAGTAACATTGTTACAGTTGACTTAAGTATGTGCCACTGTATGTGCAAATGGGATATTGTAGATTAAAATGGTCCATAGGTTTATCATGGAAATGGTATTGTAGCCTCAAAATGGCCTTGCATAGTTGAAAGTTTATAGCCTCAAATTGGAAATTAACACATGGTTTAAGGCCATATTGCCATGTCCAGGCAAGTCTGTAGTCTAAGAATTTATGGCTTCAAATGGGAAAGCTAATGTTACAGTTTTTATCTTCAATCCAATATACATCTTTACAATCCAGTGCACCATATATACATTATACTTTACATACCAGAGGCCATGTCACCTCTAGTATGTAAAGCTTTGTAGTCTAAGAATTCATAGCCTCAAATGATTTTTTGGCCTCAAAATGGAGATTAACATTATGGCATAGGTTCAGGTCATATTGCCATCTCCATGCAAGTCTTTTGGAGTCTAAGAATTTATGGACCCAAAGAATTTTATAGCCTCAAACAGGAATGCTAAGGTTAACATTTTTATCTACAATCTAACACACACCATGTATACAATCCAGCACCTGCTTTTTGATTGACATACACCCCAGCAATTCAACACCCACCTTTTTTATTATAGTCCAACACACCACATATACTATTCAGCACCAGCCTTTTGATTACCATCCAAAACACACACACTACAATCCTAAAGCACCCCTTACAATCCAGCACCTCTTTTTATTACAATCTAAATACCCCCACTACACTTAAAATGTATAGGAGTTCTATATACACTTCATACCTACATACACATAAATATACTTTACAATCGCACACAAGTAGGCAAGGTTATGGATGTTTATACATATGCTGTACCATCACACACAAACATTCTATATGCAATCAGAAACAAATAGGCAAGGGTATGAGTGTTTATAGACACACTGCTATACCCTCACACATACTATACAGTCACAGGTAGGTAGACACGTATGATTATTTATAGACACATTACTGTAATCTCTTACAAACATACAATAAAATGACACATTAGAGGGATGAGGGGTCTTAAGTTTAAATTGTAAACAGTAAGATTGACATACACAAACATATGAAAATTGGAAATAATTAAAGGTTGACAATGTTGCAGTGTAAGACATGAGATCCAATCATTTGGTACAGCATCATTTTGCCATTGATGCATGCAGCATTTCTTGGGTAAAGTAAATAGTTCCATAATGTTCAAAGAAACATATTTCTACTGACCATTATCCTGATATGTGGAATGTTTTGACCTTCTGCTGCAACAATATTACACAGAAAGTAGCATTGCTTGAACATTCTTTCACAATAATGAAGATAATAATTTCAACACATTTATGTACTAAACTCGAGTAGTTGCTGTTTGACCATCCCACATGAATGGCATCATTAGCTATTGTGAGAAGACAACAAAACAGTCAAATGAATGCAGCAAGAACATTTTCAAACCATGCAATCTAAATAATACCTATATAGTACCAGCCTTCTATTTCAAGTATACATTTTGCTATAACAAGTTTAGAGTGGTATGTTACAGGGGAAGCATTATGTTGTACATTTAAATCATTCTAAAATCAACAGACTCAAACAAGGCATACATTGTTACATTTTACTTATTCTTGTTTTCCTAATCTCATGCTTTGGTTCCAGAACGAGAGTGCAGAACAGGACAGGTCATAGTTATTCTTACTTTGTAAAGCTAAATGCTTGGGGTTTTTTGGGGTGGGTGGGTGGGGGGTGATACATCTAATGTTAGAAATTGTACTCATTACACATTGCATTGGCAAACTAGAACTATCCATACACAAAGCTAATATATCTGACGTGAACAAGCACTAGTAAACTCGAGATTTAATATAATCCATGAATTTTACCCATTGAAGAAAAATTGTTTAAAATTTTTTTAGAGGTAGCATGTTGCTGAAAAACTTCCATTACCTGAGTAACGTTTCATGTAATCATTTTGTCTACTGCCAGTTGTTTTAGAGGTGTCTCCAATACGAAATTATCAATGATTTTTATCTATACTGGCCACAGACCTGTAGAGCTTATGGGATGGTATTTTCCTTCGTCTATTTGCACGAGCTTGTTATTGCTGCTACTAAACTTCATGGAGGATTGCCTTGGAACTTTACACATACATTCATCCCATTATCTAGTTGGGCTTAAATTAATATAGTGCTGCTCAGACATCTAATATGGTCATCACAGTGGCCATCTTGAAAATCTTGTTACTGCTACTCCACCGGAATGGATTTTCATATCAACATGGGGTTTTCACTGAAATACTTCAAATGATGAACAGTTGGTCCTGAATGAAAATGGTGTCAATCTGAGATCACAGTGGCCATCTTGAAAATCTTATAACTGATTCTGCTCCTCCTGAATCGATGGTCATGTTAACTAAAAGACTTTTTATGATGTCTGGTTGGAAGTAAATGAAAACAGTGCTGATCTGACATCCAATATGGCCACCACATCAACCATCATTTAAATATTGCTTTCACAATTCCTCCTGAATGGAAAGTCATAACATCTGGTTTTTGCCATAAGACTGCTTATGATATCTAGTTGGTCTTACATGAAGATGGTGCTTCTCACACATCCAGTATGGCAGCCATGGTAGCTATCTTGAAAATCTTGTCACTACTTCTGAATGATCAAATTTACACTGAAAGACTGTTTATAATGTCTAGTTGACCCTAAATGTAAATGGTGCCAATCTCACCTCCAATATAGCCACCACAATGGCCACCTGGAAAATCTTTTTATCACTACATCATATCAACATTGTGCTTTCACCAGAAGTCTTCTTACTATATCATGTTGGTCCTTATTGGAAATGACGTGCCCCTTATATCTAGTATGGCACCATGGTAACTATATTTAATTTCTTGTTATTGTTATTCCTCCAAAACAAAGTCATATCAGTGTGAGGTTTTCACCTGAAGACTTTTATCATGTCTTCTTGTTCCTAAATTGAAATTGTGCTGATATGATGTCCACTATGACCAACATAGTGGCCATCTTGAAAATCTTGTTATTGCTACTCTTAAATATAAGTCATATGAGATCAGAAGGATTCTTATGGTTTCTAGTTGATTCCAAATAAAAGTAATGCCATAATGATATGGTAACCGTGCTGGCTAGCCAGCTAGCTACTCCTTCTAATGGTATATTAACATGGGGTTTTCACCAACAGACTTCCTATGATACCTAATTTGTCAAAAATGAAAATGGTGTCATTCGTACATAGAGTATAGTTGCTATGTTGGCTGTCTTGAAGAGCATGATTCGATACTCACCCTGAATGTGATCATTTGAAAGAGGATATTGACCAAAAAACTTCTAATGTCTATATGTCTTAGACAAAAAAATTGCCTATCAGCTGATGTGTGAATCTTGTTATCACTTAAGAATGTAAGAGGTTTCAACACTGCATGGAAGAAATTATCTCTTCTTGAACTCTTCAAAATTGTTTTCATCCATTAGAGCATCAGTCCTTTCAGGGGACTTCCATACAGGAACTTGAAATTAAAAAATGCTGTATTTCTCTTTCTTCTAGAAGAACTAGATGGGGAAACCTTTAACGACGGAATACCTCCCAGTTCTGAGGGGTTTGTTCCCAACGCTCAGGTGGACAAAGAAACATGGGATATCGTGGATACAGATAGCTTTGATGGGAGTGATCCTTCCGTATTGGACCCAAATAACCCAAGGAGGAGGGGTAAGAAGACCAACTCCTCATCCACGGACAATAAGAGTTGTACAGTATCATGATCTTTATACAACTGTATTGTTCATGAAGTCTTTCATTTGTGCTTATATATTTTGTGATATTCATGTATGTGTACATATTGTGGAGAACATGTTATTTACAAGTCTCATTAGTTGGAAATAAACTTCAATCAGAATCATTACAAGAAAACTTTCCTGAATATATTATTATATTACATTTATTAATTGTAATTTAAATATTTGCATATTAGGTTGAGTCCAACTGCAAACAATTTATACTCATAATGCACTATCAGATCAGGATCTATGTTGCTTGTTTTACTGATGTTTTCCTAACAAACTGCAGAGACCCGTATCTTCTGGTACAGTATGTGACAGCAGATCTGGCTGTATGCAGTTTGCAGTTGGACTTGACTCACAAGTATGTGTGGCATACTTTTGATTTGCTTTTCTCCTATTGTTTTGCTGCTAATAACATATGCTATACAGTGTATAATATATACACTGTATACTTGCTCTACAGATTTTACTTAATGGGCAATGCTTGGAATACAGCTATTTTCCCCATCATGCTTATTCTTAGCATGGTTCCTACATTGACTTCAAATTATATGGATATTACACTCACTTCCCTTGGGCTGAGATGAGTATACTGGTTCAAAGTTGCACCTGTCGAATGATATTACAATACATGTAATCTTCACGCATTACCCTTGTACGAGAGATTCGGATCAAAATAACTTTGTACATATTTTCCACAATTTTCTAGAGAATATCTAAATGGTAGCAAATATCCAGAATGTTATTTAAGTACATCCAATTATAGGTTTGAAATGTTTTCATTGGTTTTCAGTGCTCAGAATATCTGATAGGCTGATGCTCAAGTGCCCTTCAGAAGCACATGAGCATCAGGCCCAGCAGATCAGGGGCCCATCTTTTATTCTAGGTGAAGTGCCCATCTGGCTTTTGGGGAGGAGAAAATGCAGTTTGACATCGATTGCACTGATGAAATGTAGGATTATAGTTTGAAGTTGTTGAAATGGTTGTAAATTATCAATATTTATCCCCCTTATGGAGATCATCTACATACTGTACATCTGTATAAACTTTGTGTGCAAACATAAATGTAATTCCAGCAGTGATAGTACAAAAACACCATTTTTATGGTTGGCTGCCGCACATATAGTTTTATAATTGAAATTTACTGCTTTTGAAAATTAAAAGATTGTTACAAAAGCTACACCCCTCCCCCAAATGCATTCATTATGCATTCTATCTCTGCATTACAGAAATCAGCCAGAAACAGTCTTTAGGGGACTGGAACTCTTTCAGAAGTGATTGTGACTGGTGAAGTCATACATGATTGTGTGATTGGATTAAGGCTAACATGTGTACATAACTGATTACCTTATTGTTGTAATCTGGAGACTCTAGGCCAAATGTTTTTAGAGGTATCTTAAGCAATAAAGAAATAATAGCTGGTCCATGATAGCTTTTAAGTCTTGAATTAAAACTCAGTTGTCCTTTGTCAGTGGTGAGATAAAAAGGAAAGACCTACCACAAAATTTAACTTTATTTACTTTATTTTTTTCTACTCGTATTTAATGTACAGCAGTTGTATTGTTGAATAACAAATAATAGTAAAAAAGAATAGTACCCTTTTGGGCACATGGAATTTGAGTCATGGCTTTTGATTTTTTTTTTAAAGTTACTGGCCCTGTGACTGAGTCTGAAAAAAATTTCTTTGAGTATTGGAAATAACATTACAGATTCTAACCTGTCATTAACTTAAAAGACATGTTTTTCACTGCTTGTAAGTACTAACACTGGAACCTAAAACAAAATTTCTTACTGGAAACACAAAAGCTTCCTTTCTTGAGCTATGAAAAACATGTCTTCAGTCCTCCTGGTCTCTCTTTGTCCATTTATTATTCAGATACATTACCCAGTCAGAGTAAAACACATGCACAAGTTGTACAGCTTTTCTTTTTAGATTTTGTTATTTTAAAAAAGGTCCATTTATGACATTTAAATTGATACAACATTAGTAAAATAGTTTTTAAATCATGAGGTAATTTGTAAAATCACATTTTCTTCTATTACACTCTCAAACAATCATCATAACAGCACATCAACTTCTCATTGTTTGTCAGCCTCACTTGTTGCACTATTAACATCAGTTCCTCACTTTGATATTCATCCACATTGAGAAATGTAAATTTAGATCATGTCATAAAAGTGAATATGTAATGTAATTGGTGCCTTTAATGGACTGCTTGCATTGATTATAAGAAGGATCCAGTGTATTTGATACAATTGCTTCAGTGATTTGCCTTGCATCATGTAGATTGGATGTACTGTATGTGAAATAGCATAAGTTAGGTTGTACAGTGTTTATAATTACTTTCTTTAAACACTATTATTGTTGATATACAGGTAATAAAACAAATATTTGTAATTTTACATACTTAGCAGTTACTTTGATTGTTTAGTAGTAAATATTTATTTATTCCTGTATAGGATTCCGAACAATATTTCTCTTCATCTTCAAATTTCAGTCAGAATACATTTTTTTCATCTCTCAC